>CM072814.1:52654726-53099439 GCA_036937905.1 Salvia rosmarinus
AAAATCCGTGGTTAGATTAGATTTTCTTGAAATCTTATCCGTAAAGAAGAACGAAGACAGAAGCATGAAGAACGAGACGACGGAGGTTCATCAACGGCCGCACGGTGCAGGGTGTGCGGGCGACGTACACCTGCGTGTCTCGACGCTAGCACACCGAAGCCATGAACGATCTCGTAGCCTCGCTGGATGTGGCGGCGGGCATGGCTGCAGTGGCGACAACCTCGGCGCGGTGACAGTGGCAAGCCTTCGCGCCCGTACACGCCGTAGTCGGGCGCAACTGGCCGGCGACGGGGCGACACGCTGGCGACACAATGCTTGGCACGAGGCAGGGGTCATGAACTCGCAAGGCCCGCAGACGCCTGCCGAGGGCGGAAACCTCAGAGAAGACCGGTGGCACCGCCAAAGGCGCGCACGATCGCTGGGCGGGCACTCGGACGCGCCGGCAGTCACGGCCCGGTCTACGACGGACGATCGCGAACCCCGCCGACGCCTCGCAGACGCTGGCGAGCGGCGTGCGCGATCTGCACGACGAGGTCTCGGCAGGTTTCGCGGCCTCGGCGAGATTCTGCGCAGAAACCTCAATGCACGGGCGCTGCTCGGCCGCACGGGCACGACGCGTGGCATGATTTTCGCGCAAGCCCGACGCACCCGGCGACGCTGTTCGACACGCCCGGTAGGGTTCGGCGACAGCAGCCGAAGCGCGCGAACCCCGAGCAGCCTCGGTCGATCTACGCGAGATTCTCGGCATCCTGGATGGCGCGATTCTCGCGGCGGCGGACGTCTGGGGCGTGGCGCGCTGGTGGTCAGCTGGGCACGGATTCAGGTTGTTCAGCCAGCTGCTGCCCACCGATATATGTTAACCCTGCCCAGCTTTATTTTGGGTCGATCGACCCGGTTCGCCCTCGACCTACTTCGCCGATCCAATTTTTTGACCCTGCTCAGATGATTCAATTCAGTGCCGCCCAATGATCCGCCCGCTTTCGATTTTTCACCCAAATCCGCTTTTGATGAATCCGTCCGCCCGCACGCGAGGTCTGCTGAAGCTTGAAGATTCAGACTTTGCAAATTTATGTAATAAATTAGCAGGAAGTATCAGATCACGGTCGCTATAACCATTTTATTTTATTTTTATCGCTCAAAGCATGTCGTGGATGTTTAAAATATGCTGAGATGCTATGTATGTTTAATTACGTAGATAAACATGTTATATGTTTCGTGATTGGACGAGCATAGTAAGCATGCTAGGTTTATCACGCTTTTCAAGCATATTTTAGAATTTCTGAGCATGTTTTACATGTCGAGTTCTATAGAAAAGCATGCTAGATTACGTGATTCGCATGGACAAACCTTTTGAAACAAAAGACTCAAGTAACCCGACATATTAATTTTTAAAATTAAATGTCAAGATCTCCACTTTTGATCTCTAAACAAAGTGATACGACTCGTGAGTAAACGCCCACACGCTGCGGGTTTGCTTGCACTGCTGGTCATAAGTGGAGTTTCATTTGTAAACATCCACACGCCGTGGGTTGCATATGCGATTTTTCATAAGTTCTCCAATTCTAAGAATTCATTTCTTGTAAAATTGTGGTCATTGCTAGACATCACTCAAGTACAACTTCCCACCAAGTCCTTCTTGCAGAGTGTGATGTGGTCAGTAAGGTCCAATCATTAATTTCATTTGTCAATGATAAGTTGACATGGATTGAAATTAAACGACTAAAAGGTTTATTTTAGTCCGGTCGAGGGGTTCATATGTAAACGCCCACAGCGCTGGCTTGCATGTGGGATTCCTCACATCGAGGTTTCAATTAATATTGTTTTATCAAAGGTTACAATATTATTGTTACGTAATTAGCGATCGTATGCTTATGTGTTTACATTACGATATGTCTCTTACAACGATTATCAATATGCTCGCACTAAAATCCTCTATCCGTCCAAATTTTATCGAATGGAAACGAACATGGAATATGTTCTTATCGAAGAACACATGTTTGTTCTCACTACTCCCAAACCCGATGCCTCTCGACGATCGACCACGAGCGCCGAGAGTCAAGGCACTTTCGCATAAGTCAAAACAATATGGCCAAGTGCTATATGATGACTACGATTTCCAAAGGCTTGACCGCAACATCACGATGGTAGACGCGACTCAAATATGGTCAAGTCTCGAGAGTAAGTTCGGCAATCGGATCGACACCCGCTCCACACAATGAGAGAGAAATTCGCGTGTAAGACGGAAGAAGGAAGTTCGTCCATGAACATGTCTCCCACATGACTCATCTCATGGATAGTCTTGATCACTGGGAAGAGGTATTGACCGGCCAAGGTCGTCATCCTCAACACACTGCTTAAGTCTTTGAGAACTGTGAACGCGATCATGAGCAAGATCGAGTATACACTTAGTCATTGCTTAATGGTCTAGGGGCTAAATTTTCGAAAAATGGAAGAAGAAAAGGGCACCAAAGGAGAGGCAAAGGAAACAGTGGGGAGCAGTGGGCAAGAACATTTCGCCAAGAGGCTTGAAAAGCTAAAGGTGGGGCGGGATGCTCTGTTGCAAGACCGGGCATCGGAGGCCAAGTGCCCTATGCTTAAGGCTCAAGGTACGCCATATGCTTTAGTAACGGAAACATGTTTAGCGACTGTTCTACTCATTCATGGGTAGTAGAAACGGGTGCGTCATCATGTTTGTTACACCTGCGGGTTCCTCGCGACAAGGAGTCAGTGATGGCGAGATAACGATCTCCATGGGCAACGCGCGAAAGTCGAGGCTGCTGTAACGGAGATGTTACTTTATGTTTTGATAGAACTGTTTAGTATTGAAGACGCTTTATATGTGCCGAGTTTATGAACCTTATTTCCGCTTCCAAACTATTTATTCATGGATATTCATTGTTTTTGATATGGTGTTTCTATCATAAGAAACGACGGGTTATATGTGGTGACACTTTATATAATTCAGCTTTATACTATTTCCGCCAAACATAATTCCTTTAACTATGTGCATCTACATCAAACCTTAAGAAGAGAAAGTTGAAGATGACACCACATTTCTCGGCATCTTAGATTAGGTCACATGAATCTAAATAGGATCCAAAGACCGACTAAGAATGGAATAAGCATCTCATGGCATTGCTCCCCAATCATGAATCATGTATAGAAGGAAAGATGTCGACTGCACCCTTCAAGGTGAAGGATTATAGAGCCAAAGAAGTGTTGGAGTTAGTCCATTCGACGTGTGGACCTATGTCAACACAAGCTCGTGGAGGATATATTTTATCACTTATCGACGATTACTAAGGTACGGATACATATACCGCTTCACCGCAAGTCTGAATGCTTGAGAAATTCAAAGAATTTAAGGCGGAAGTGGAGACAGGCTTGCGTAAGATCGTCATCATGGTCCCGATCGCTGCATGGAATACCTCAAGAAAGAGTTTATGGACTATTCACGCAGCAGGATTACCTCCCCACCACTACACCGCCACACCACAACAAAATGGCGTGTCGAGCGAAGAACAGGACTCTCTTAGAAATGGTTAGATCAATGATGAGTTATGCAACATCGCCTATTTAGTTCGGGGTATGCCTTAGAAATAAGCATACTTGCTAAATCTAGCACCATCCAAGACAATAAAAGACCCTTTCGAGTTGTGGTTTGGCGCAAGCCTAGTTTGCCACATAAGGATATGGGGCCCAAGACTGTGCGAAGCAAGGTCGATGTTGAGTCTAGATCTCAAGCAAGGCTGTTATCAGCATCCTAGAGAACGAAAGGTTGTTATTTCTATAGTCCCAGGATCGGTCATTATTGACTAACGCCCGATTCTTGAAGTGGATTTTATGAAAACCTTAAATCCAGTTAAAATCATTCTTCAAGAATTAGAGATGATCGTATTCCACCACCGACAGTTCAAAGTTACGAGATGTCGATTTAGTGGGAGGGATCGACACCGCATACTTCAAGAAATTGATGGGTCGAGTTCCATCGAGATACCGCCGCATGAAGGGCTCTATTCAGCAAGTTGTGCAAGTAGAGAACCACCGTAATTCTGCACTACCGCTGTTATTGTGCCGAGGCGCTGGTCAGAAGTGGGAGGGTTGTTCGTCAACCCTGAGGCGATTTATGTTCGCGGGTGAATCTTCGGTTTAGTCCGGAAGCCGAACGTGCAACACCTCACCCATGGACATACGGATGGCGTTATAGCAGACATTGATGTAAGATGATGGCACTCGCTATGGACTTAGAAATTGAGTCCATACGTTGCTATGGATGTTATCGAAAACGACGCTTACCGATGGCCAAGTCATGGGTAAAGAAGTGGGCTAATGAGGAAAGAGATTCGGATGGGAGGTTTGCTTTTAAAAGCCGGGCTTGTGGCTGAAAGGTAACTCATTGAGGGCGTCGATTCGGAGACCTTTTCGTTGCAATCTTCAAGTCCATTAGAATTCTTCTGCATATGTGACTAAAAACCTGAGGTTTGGCAAACTGGACGTGAAAACCGCTTTCTACTGAGCGGTTACGCTCAAAGAAGGTAGGACATCTTATGCGGCACCGAAGGTTATGTGGTGAAGGAGAAGAGCATCTAGTTTGAAGCTAAGAAGTCCATTTATGGACTGGGATGTGATAGGATCTGACCCAACTACCGAGGCCCAAGCATCGGGCCCAATATAAATGGGCCTCGACATTAAGCTTCGGCCTAGGTGAGTTCGGCCAAGAAGACTCCTAAACCGATTCTGACTCGAATCACACAGTGGAGCGGAAGATTCGGATATATCTAAAGAATCCTATTTAGAGAAAATCTCGGATTAGAGTCGATCTCGATATAATTGTGTATAAATAGAGGCTAGATTAGATGGAAAAGTACCATCGCACTCTTTATAATAAACTTCTACGCACTCAATACACATATACTCTCTTGCTCGTGGACGTAGATCTAATTCAAAGATCGAACCACGTAAATCCCTCGTGTTCATTGCGCATTTATTTTCCTAACGAAATTAAGATCAATCAGACTCAAAATTTCAGAATGCTCGACGATGGTGTCGGTGTCGGACGGTGGTGTTTGGTGAAGGAAAGAAGAAGAAGTGGAGAATGATACTACGAGATGATCATGGCCTCGTTTGGTTGACTGCAGATTATAATATTAGGTTTAGTTTTAATTTTGCAATTATTTGGGGGTGAGTTGATTCGGAGTTGGACTAAATAAAATGTTTACATATATGAAAAAAATTGGGCTTGTATTGGGCTGAAGCCCAATCTGACTCACTAATAAAGGGTGTTTGGTGAGCTTATAAGCTCCAAAAGCGACTTATAAGGCTGTGTTAAGCTTAAAACACAGCTTATAAGCTGTTTTTGAACTTATAAGTTTCACTAAACACCCTCTAAATCCATCCTTGATTTAGAAGATATAAACATGGTTTTGTCGGCATACAAGAAAGTGTAATTCTATTAACTTAGAGAGCATTACAAATGTCTTCTACATCGATTACGTCACACATTATTTTTTCAGTACATTTTTTATTTAACTAACAAAATGATGTGTGCAATTGCAATCCGTTATGGTCATATATATATATAAATTTCATCACCATATTAAAAGAAAAATCAATAAAAATTAATTCTTATTTCAAATTAAATTAAGGGTTAAATAGTAAATGTACCATTAACTTTTACAGCAAAAAACAAGTAATTCTCTATTGTTATGTATTTTTTCATTTGCTCCATAACATCCGAAAATATGACAGATCATCCTCTACACTAACGGTTAATCCAATCGTTGTTTACAAAAATTCAATTTTTTCATATTTTTTTCATTATCTCTCTCTCTCTCCAAAGATGAAATCGACGGTGGCATAGATGCTGCAATAGAGAGCATTGCAAGACGTTTGAAGTTGTAGTCGAACAATGTCGTCTTGTCACCTTGAGACTGGAACACCACGACCCAGTGCCCCTCCAGCCCTCGCCTTATATCACGCAAGTCATTCCCGAGGCGATGAATTCGGGGACCTCGTTGGCTAAGGTGGCAGTGATCATTGTTTCAATCTTCATGATGTCGAAGTTCTTATTTCTGTGACAATGGTTTTGGCAATGTCATCTCCATAAATGAAGATATTAAGGCTTATTCTTGTTGACGATGACATGCTCATCATATATGCAGGCCTAGCATGCATGGATGATGAATCTTCTTATGAGTTTGGGAAAGTATGCTTGGAGAGAAGATTTGTACTTGTCGTTCCCCATCCTTGGCCACCACCGCATTCGCACCAACTATTTCACGGCATGTTTCGTCTGAAGCATGCGCTCTGCTGCCAGAACCAATACAATGTCATCTACGTAGGTGTTGGGAGCTTAATGTTGATGAGTTTCAATATCTAGGAATGTTCTGCCATGATGTTGACAACGTTGTGCGTAAGTTGGGTGACATTGATCATTGATAAATCTAGTTAGGAGTATGCAAGATTTGTGTAAGGCAATAAAGAACACCAAGGCTTTTACGTGGTTCGATCGTTAATGAGATCTACGTCCACGGAAGAGTGTCTCCTCAATACTTTCACTATGATTTGAGTAAAGTCAGTGTAGTTACAAGCTCTTAGTATTCGATAAGTTGTCAACCCTTCTATTGTCAATTTTCCTTCTATTTATACATCTCTGAGCCTACGCCTGAAGGCGCGCCCAATCGCTCCATTGGCCGGGACTCTTCCTCTAGCGTGCCCTCCATTGGCCAAGGCTCTTCCCCAGGTGTGTCCTCCATTGGCCGGGGCCGGGACGCTTCGCCTTCCGTGCGCCACGTGGAGGGTGGCGCCTGACTTTGGTTCTGGGGGCTAGGGTTTTGGGGGCTGATTAGGGCTCGTGGCTTAACCGCGTGGGCCCACTACCAACGTTAGGCCCAGCTCGTTTGGGCCTGTTAGTGGGCCTGATCGGTTGGGCCATATCCCATCATAGCCCCAGAATAGTCGAGGAACTGCGATGCGAGGTGGAGTGAAAAAGCGCTTGCCGAGGTGAGTGTTGCTTTCGGTGAGTTGTTGTCGAAGGTGTTGTCTTTTGGCGTGAGGGTTTATTTGGCGATCTGGTGCGGGCGGGTTGGGTGGTGCATTGTGCATCGCTTGGACAAGGCGTGTTCTGACAACAGAAGTTGAAGTCCGGCACGGATAACGACCCCTGCGTAGGTTCGCCGAGGTCCGATCACGGCGGCCTTTGCTCTTGTGGAGGTGCCGATGTCCGACGAGAGGCGGATCTGGATGGAGAAGTCATCTTTGGATGGTGTCGAGTTTCATCACGGTGACCGCTTCTTCAGGGATGCCGAGAGTGCGGCACAGGCGACACCGAATCTGGGGCTGGTTCGCGAGTTCGATCTGGATGGAGCGTTCCATAAGGGACGAAGCCCGTTGATAGGGGCGCCGAGTCGATCTGGATCCCTCGTTATTTGGGGAAGGCAGTGCGACTGCGCCGCCGTCTGGAGGGCGCGGGGTCAGTGTGATGATTGCGGTCGGTGGGCGGTCTATCTTCGCCCGGTGTCGTCATACAGCTTAGGCGGTAGTTGGGCACTCGAACCGTGTGCATGCGTGGACTCCACATCAATCACGGGTAGATGCGTGTCGAAGTTGAAACGGCGGTTTTAGGCGCCCTTTGTCCTATAAATAGGCCCAAACGAGGCAACTGCTCACTTCGCTTCGGCCTTGTTTGAGAGATAAAAATTAGAAATTTTCGACTTGATCGATCTCGTTGAAGGAGCCATATATTCACGTGAAAAGTAAGTATGTTTTCTTCATCTTCTTCTCCATCTTCTCGCTCTGAAAGTTCTATTTCTGCCTCGGGTTCTGGCCGTCTGTTCCCCGACGTAAAGGACTATATGTGCTATAACGGCCTGGGTAAGTCCATAGGACTGAGTTCTAGGGTTCCTGCCGGTATCATCGGTATGGGATGGACTTAGGGTGGGCGTGGCGAGGTCGGGCTTGACCTTTGGAGGAGCTTTTTGAAGTCGTAAAGAATCCGGATCCGGAGGAGGCGTGGTGGTGCTCGCCGGCCGGATGATAGGGCGATAGCCTCCAGGAGGTTTATTACGTGTATGTAGATAGTTTGAGGCGGGTCTTAGGTATCCTCGGCCCCATTTATCTTAGCTTTCAAGAGTACTTCGGATCCCATTTGTCAATTGACCTCGAATTCCATTAGGTCGGAGGTGGGGCTAGGGCTCTCTGCTATGGCATTGGAGTTCTCGCCGGTACTAGTGTCAAGACCATGGGAGGTGTACTATCATCTCCTTGGCTGAAATTTAAGGTAGCATCCCTCTAAAGTGTCCCATTGGCGAATAAGTATTTCTTTCTGGGTGAGGGGCATCCGAGGTATGAGTGGGGCATCGATGCGATGGCGGACACAAAATCAAGCCACTTGGGCCACATGGAGGAGGTCTTGAGACGGCCTTGGTGAGATTTTATCCATAAGTTACAGGGATGACTGAAGAAGGCGGGCTGAGTATTTATGGGTCGGAGCGTCGGGATCGAGGTGCAGACGGGGTGAGGGCATCCCATCTTCTTAGTCCTTATCGTCCGATTTTCTTTGTGCTAATCGACTTTTTACGTGATGCGGTGAAGTGTGGGCAAGAGGCGGGCTCACGATCGGCTGCAAGGAGCCCGAGAAGAAGAAGATGAGCGGGCTGGACCTGAGGGTCGAAGAAGGTCGACAATATGGGCCAACCGATGAGTGGGCCTCGGTGAGGGTCCACCAGGCATTGGAGTCATGACCTCGGGGCCACCTTGAGTCTGGTGCTGCCTCAAGCTTGGTCGCACCCTCCCAGTACAAAAGTTCTTCCACATTTGGTTGTACACTCTGCGATCTGTATTAACTTGTCTTTGCTCTTTTAGGGTGGGAGCTCGGTGATGGGGGCCCTGCAGTGTTCTTTGAGGGAGGCTGCAAGTCGCCGCGGGCTGGTCGAGAGCTCAGCCCGGTATGGTGCCTGGAGCGGGGAGCTTGTTGCGGTGGCGGATCTTGAGACCGCCGTGGCCCGCTATGAGGCGGAGGCGAGGCCGCAAGGGCTCTTGAGGCAGGGAGGGCTCTTCTTGAGGCTGCCGAAGAAGAGGCTTGGCACTGGAGGCCACCGGGGGAGGTCGAAGAGGTTCGCGAGGAGTTGGCGGGCGAAGAAGGAGCTCATGGACGAGAGGGGTGCTAGGGCGGCGATCGGGGACCACTGGCGAGGGCCTTTGCCGGCGAGGCTCATCGAGTCGGAGAGCTTCTCGGCCTTTATTGCCAATCTTGCCGCGTCTTGGCCGAAGGTGGTATCGGATCACACAGGGAAGGTGGCGGTCGTCATGCCTGACTTAGATAAGGTCAAGCATGGCCGGACCGAGGTCGACCTCCGAGAGTTGAACAAGGCTTACGCCCGGTGATCTCGGGGTTGGCTCCTTCCGGTCTTGGAGGCTCGGCTTCGGTTCGACCCTCTCACGGTGAGGTCGTCGCCCGGTCTGGGGGCGAAGATCCCGAGCTTCGGGAGCTACTTGCGAGTGCGGGCAAATGCGGGAGGAGGAGGAGGAGGATGAGGTGGAGCAGGAGGCGGTCTTGGAGCTCCCGGTTGGATGGGGCCAACCGCAGGAGCATCAGGAGGTCGGCGAGTCCGGCAATAGGCTGAGGTCAGTGGACCTGATGTAATAGTCTGAACCGCCGGGGTCGATAGGATCCTGGGCCCTTGTAATAATTTCCCAATTTTTGAGTAATAAACGCAACATTTTGAAATGTGTGTTGTCTTGTTTATTCTGACCTCACACTTTGAATACCTTGGACTCGATCATGAATTGTTGACCAAGTTAAAAGAGGTCCGGCGCTTGGTGAGAAGGATGAAGAGGTGCTTTTGGATGAGCGGTCTAAGGCGACCCAGTTTTGGTCACCATGGATGTCGGCTCGGCGTTGTCCGCCGACACGAAGAAGAGGTTGCGAGGCTGATCGGGAAGTGGCCGCCTCACGGCCGAGCGAGGCTCTAAAGTTGAGGATCGCCTGGGGCCGAAGTCAGGCGGACTTATCTGCCGATTCTATCGAGGCGCTTAATACAATGTGAGGCGACTCGAACCGATCGGAGAGGCTAGCTCGGGTGTCGGAGGAGCATGCGGAGTATGAGAAGGCAATCCACCGAGTGGTGGAACTACCATATCCGAAGTTGACGGCCGAGTTCGAGCTTCTTTGGCGGAGGTATGGTCTTGAGGATGAGGAGGGCCCAACAAAGCAAGTTCAAAGCGTGGTCAACTCCATCGTGAAGTACATGGAGATGTATGAGATCGTCAGTAAGCGACGCATGCCCGGCCCCGCGGCGAGGCCACAGGCTCCTCCGGTCCGATTATAGAAGAACCCGCGGAGGAGGCGGCTCGCCGATCATACCGAAGTGCTCGGTTGATGGGTCGGTGAGGCGGATTATTGAGGCGATCCTCCGAGGCGGGCGACCGATGACCTCGGGTTGGCGGGGATGAGCGGCGGGTAGGGGCCGAGGTCGTACTCCCGGCCCGGTGCCCGGTCGGGGCGGGGTGTGACCTCGAGTGTATCCCCGTTCCCCGAAGTGCCCGTATTGGCGCCTGCGCCACTTTGAAGTGTCCCTGGAGTGGGTCAAGGGGACCCCTGGAGTCGCAACTTCAGTCCGGGCTGCCCCCGAGCCCATACCGAGCGCTTCGGGAGTAGGCCGTGGTGATTCAGCCTTATCGGCGGGTTGAAGGCACGAGTTCGTTCGGGCATACACCGTCGGCCCGGAGATTTTGTGCGAGGTGGTGCGAGCAAGAAGAAGTCCGTGGCGGGCCGGAAGCCCGAATGAGTTTGTATATAGCTTAGGACTTTGTATGTAGTCGTAAATGTATTTAGACTCGTTTCCGAAGTGTATATTTTCCCCCTTGAGAGGTACAAACATAGTTTAGGACTTCGTTTTGGTCGTAAATGTATTTAGACTGTATACAAAAGTGTATATTTTCCCAAATAAAGGGGTATAAACGTGCCCGGAAGCCCGGTTGACTTGTATATGGCTTGGAACTCGGTTTGTAGTCGTTAATGCATTTAGACTTTGTACCGGAGTGCATATCTTCCCAAATAAAGGGGTATAAGTTGGCGAGATCGGTCTGGATGTCACATGCATGTAGACGTCCAACTTAATGGGTAATCTGTATGCTTTGCATGTAGATGTTCAAATTAATGAGTATTACATGTCGTACCCTACTTAGTGGGATTTTCATCTTCGTAAGGCGTCCCTTGTGAAGGTTTAAATGTGGTGTATCAAACGAGATGTTCACATATGTATGAGGCAGTGAAATATTCATTAGAAAAACAAATGTTTTATTGAATATGTAATCAACATCGTACTTTGGCAAAACAATGAAGGGACTAACATGATGCCGATCTTAAATCGAAGCTATGTAAAGTACCTCCTTAAATGAGTGATGTGCGAGTTCGGGGATAAGTGCACGGATAGATGAGCTAGCTTGTAAGCCCTTTGCCGAGGTCTCCGTGAGCGCTGTATGGGCCTTCCCATGTCGGATCGACTTGTTAAGGCGCCTCGGCTCTCGGCTTCATTATTTCGTGGGGCGAGGTCACCTACTTGGAGCGCGGAGGCTTTGACCCTTTGTTGTAGTACCGTGCGACACCGCCCTTGTGCTTGGCCCGTTTATGAAGGCGAGCTCAGGCTTCTCCTCGAGGCGTCGAGGTTGGTGCGTGGGTCTTCCTCATTCCGGCACAGGTCGAAGTGAAGAGTCTTGGGCTTGGTGCACCGATCTCGGCCGGTATGACGGCCTCGGTGCCGTGATCGGGGCGAAAGGGGTTTCTCGTGCGAGGTCCGGTGTTGTCTGTGGGACCGGAGGACTTGAGGAAGATTTTCAGCCCAATCGCCTTAGCTCGGTCTAGCCTTTTCTTCAATCCTTGTACGATCGTGCGGTTCGTCACCTCGGTCGACCATTCGCTTGTGGGTATGCGACCGGGGTGAGCGTTGATCGATCTGGAGCTCTTCGCAACACTCCTTGAAATTTTGTCGACGAATTGGGTGCCGTTGTCAGAGACCGGAATGTGCGGTATGCGAGCGGCGGACTATATTTTCCACGAAGGTCTGAATCCTCCAGCATGAGGCTCGAAAGTGGCTCGGCCTCGACCCATTTTGTGAAGTAGTCTATGGCTACGACTAAGTATCGAAGTTGACCTAGTACTCGGTCGAGCGGACCAGCGATGTCGATCCCCACCGCATGAAAGGCCACGGGCTCTGCGGT
Organism: Salvia rosmarinus; assembly: GCA_036937905.1. Lineage (NCBI taxonomy): Eukaryota > Viridiplantae > Streptophyta > Magnoliopsida > Lamiales > Lamiaceae > Salvia > Salvia rosmarinus. The sequence continues at coordinate 52,666,946 of CM072814.1, forward strand.
CGCTTAGATCGGTTTGGGGTAGCTTTTGACCGTGGGTGAAGGCGGCACTTCTGACACTTTTGACGAGCTCGGCCGAATCTTGAACAAGGATGGGCCAGTAATATCCCGACCTCAGCGTCTTCTTTGAGAGAGCTCGTGACCCGATGTGACTTCCACAAGACCCTCTGTGGATCTCATTGAGCACGTAGTCGGCCTCTTCCGGCCCGAGGCACCTCAGGAGGGGTTGAAGGTAAAACTTCCGGTAGAGCGCGTCCTCGTGTATGAGGTACTTCTGGGATTTCGCCATCATCTTTTTGGCTTCGAGCCGATCTTGAGGTAGTGCACCATCTTCCAAGTAGGCCTTTATGGGAGACATCTAGTTCGGCTCCATCTCGGTGATGATGCCGATGTGAGACTCCGCTATGCTTCTGGAATGAACCTCCTCCACTGGTGGACTTGTTGATGATGCAGCTAACTTGCTGAGAACGTCAGCTCGGCTATATTCTTTTCTTCGCGGATGGCTTGGTAGCGGGTCGATGTTGAGGCGATGAGTTATGAGCTTGGGCGACACTCGGTTATATCGGCGGGGACCACACAAACACGTCCTCGTATTCCTCGAAGTTGTATGACACGCCGTCGGATGTCGGTTGGGCCACAGGTGCCGACTGGATGACCTTGAGGATCGTCATCGCATAGTCGAAGGCTCTCGGTCAGGTCGTCCCGGGGCGTCGGCCTCCGAGGGTTCTTTAAATGCTATGCCTGGGGCGAGGCCGCATCTTGGGTTGAGACTCGTAGGCATTCTTTTGCTGCCGTTTGGTCACCACGGATGATAAGCACTCCCACCGGGTGGGAATCTTAATGATGGTGGTAGACCGAGCAGGCGGCCTTGGTGGCGTATAGCCATCTCTCCCGGGATGATGTTGTACGGAGAGGGCTTGGACGGGAAAAATTTGATGGCCTTGGTGACCAGACACGGGGCCCGTCCCACGGTAACCGGAAGGATAATGGCGCCTCGGGTTGGACCGCCTCTGGGTGAAGCTCCGTGGTTGGGACGGCGTGGGAAGTACACGAATACCTCCGACCTCGAGTTTATCCGAGCAGCTCAGGAAGATGATCTTGACGAGGCCCCGGCGTCGACATAGACTCGATGGGCGTTCTTGTTGCCCACCACGGCCTGTATGGTGATGGCGTCACAGTGCGGCATGATTTTGGATACGGATCCTCCTTCGAGAACACTATGTCCTCGCGTCCGGAGTCGCTTGTTCTTTGGCTCCTCGGTGGCGAGCCTCGAGCTTCGTTCTTTAACGATGACCTCGTCGCTCCGATGGGCAGTCCGGTTATAACGTAGACCTGCTCCATAACATTGGGACCTTCGTCCTCGTCGTCTTCAGGTCGGGTCGTCGTCAAGGTCGGTCCGCAGTTGTTGCCGCCGTTATTCTTCCCCCTGCGCTTCCTGTTTCCCGGCCCAGCTCGGCCGAGGTATTTCTTGAGGGCTCCACCTTTGATGAGCTCGTCGATCTGTGAGCCCAGGTTCCTGCAATCCTCGGTATCATGACCATACCCTTGGTGATAGTCACAATACTCCTCTGTGGACCTCTTCTTGGATCCTCCTTTCATAGGAGGGGGCTTCGGGAAGAGCTCGGCGTGGAGCTCGAATATTTCCGCCCTTGATTTGAGCAGGGGAGGCGCTCTGCCGCCAGGGTTGGGCCGAGGTCCGAGCCTGGACTCCAGTGGCCCTCTCTTGATCCTGTCGAAGGCGCTTCGGCGATCAGCGCCTCGACTTCGGTCATCTGGCTTTTTTCTTTCGGACTTCTGCTCGTCCCAGATTTCCCTCTTCTTCCGATCCGACTCGTCTCCTTTGACGAAGTTGTCCACCAGGTTCCAAAGCTTACTTGCCGTCTTTGGTTTCTCCCTGGTGATTTCTTTGTTCAGCGCGCCGGGTCGGATCCGCTTTTGAATCGTTGATGATGTAGAGATCGTTCATGCCGTCAATTTTGAGTGACTCTTTGATGAACCTCGAGGCGAAGTTCGACATCGTCTCGTCCCGCCCTGGCGGATTGTGAGCAGTCGGAGGAAGGCTCTGCGAGGTGGCATCTTCGATAGAGCGCCATTTGAACGATCCATGAGGTCCCGGAAGGTGTATCTTTGCTACGGCGGGCGAGGTGAACCCGGCGTCGTGCGTTGGAGATCGGCACCTCGGGAAGATTTTGCACATGTGAAAATCTTCCATTCCTTGATTCGCCATGTTGGTAGTGTGGCGAAAAGGAAGTCTGAGGGTCTCCTAGGCCATCGTGAGCAGCAATATTGGGTGCCCAATGTCGGCTGGGCGGGCGTGTCTAGAATTTCTCCGAGAAAGGGAGATGATTCTCCGTGCGGTCGAACCCCGAGATCGTTGCCATCTCTTTACGGAGGGTGGGGGATCGATAGCGGCGCCTATCGTCCTCCGGGGGAGTTCGACTCCACCTTTCTTCTCTCTGCTTTGCTCGGCTCTCGGTCGGCATAACGAGGTGGAGGCGGCCAGCGAATGGCGGGCGGTGGTGGTGGCGACTCGTCCGCGGTGGCGGCTCCGTGAGGGACGGCGGCTCGGCCACGGTGAGCGGCTCCGCACGTCGAGTGTGATGCGTTCTCGGCTATCACGCCGGTGGGCGCGCTGTTCCGGAGGGGGGGGCGACCTCGGGCGGCCGTGGTATTCAGTTCGGGGGCCCTTGAGGGGCCCGCTCCTTTTGTCCTCTGGTTGAGGAAGCTTTGGAATTGGCCAAGGTTGGCATTGAGGAACTCGGTCACAGCTCGGCCGAGGACCTCGTGGGACGAATGAGCTCTTTGTTCGTCCTCGTTGAGGTCGGCATCTCCCCCTACGTTAGGGAGGCGGTCCCGAGGGTGTATGGAGCGTTTTCCATGTTGCCCTCGAGTGTGGCGCTGTGTGGCGTCTGCGATCTCCTTCCATGACGGTGACCACACGGTCGTCCTCGGCCGGTTGTTAGCGGCGTGGGCGGCGGTTGTGCGTGTTCTTGCCATTAAGTTGTAGAGAAGCAACGCTTTCTTGTTCGAGATCTTCCCACGACGGGCGCCAATGATAAATCTAGTTACGTGGTATGCAAGATTTGTGTAAGGCAATAAAGAACACCAAGGCTTTTTACGTGGTTCGATCGTTAATGAGATCTCGTCCACGTAGAGTGTCTCCTCAATACTTTCACTATGATTTGAAATACGATCGATTGTAGTTACAAGCTCTTAGTATTCGATAAGTTGCCAACCCTTCTATTATCAATTTTCCTTCTATTTATACATCTCGAGCTGCTTGAAGGCGCCCAATCTCCATTGGCGGGACTCTTCCTACGGCGTGCCTCCATTGGCCGTGGCTCTTCCCCGTGTGTCCTCCATTGGCGGGCCGGACGCTTCTTCCGTGCGCCACGTGGAGGGTGGCGCGACTTTGGTTACAGGGGCTGGGGTTTGGGGGGCTGATTAGGGCTCGCGGCTTAACCGCGTGGGCGCACTACCAACGTTAGGCCCAGCTTGTTTGGGCCTGTTAGTGGGCCTGATCGGTTGGGCCATATCCCATCAATCATCCCAATCTATATATGGCAGAGTTGTTGGGATTGTTCGATCTGGTCGGTGGCATCTAACTCAGCAGCTATATCAAAATTCACCATTGATTTTTTTGCATTTTGAATGTATAGAGATTGCCAAAAAAAATAAAAAAAAAACTTTTGTAAACAACATTGGTCATCCATTAGCTGAGAGAGCAATTTGCCCTAATTTTGAAACATTAGGAGCAACTTGAAAAAAGTAACAATAAGGAGTTAGTTATGTTTTCTTATTAACATTAGAAGTGTATCTACTACTTAATCCTTTAATTAATAATATGTATATATATTTTTATACTATTTGTAAAGTTCAAATAAATAATGAATTTCCAAAGTAACCACCGGTTTTGATTCTTTTTAGACCAAAAATCTTTTGACAAAAACTTGGATGAGCTCCGTCTCACCGTGAGCTCACCCTTATTTGTTGTTAAAATAATTATATATTAATTATGATAAGTAAAGATAATTAAATTTTATTAATTTATAATTAAATTTATTAAGTTTTAATTATAATTTTTAATTCAAAATTAGAATTTATTAATTCATAATTATAGTTTATTAATTCATAACTAAGGTTTACTAATTCATAATTAGAGTTTATTAATTCAAAATTAGGATTTATTAATTCAAAGTTGGGGTTTATTAATTCATAATTAGGGTTTATTATTCAAAATTAGGGTTTATTATTTCCAATTAGGGTTTATTATTCAAAATTAGAGTTTATTAATTACAAATAGCACTACTACAAATATACCTTTTCTCTACACCTCATAGACTACGTTTTTTCTTTAAAAACGTAGTCTATAGGTATAGACTACGCTTTTTTATCAAAACCGTAATCTATGTGTGAATTTTTTGAAATATAGACTACGCTATACTTAATATGCGTTGTCTATATGAAGTATTGACTACGCTTAACAAAAGCGTAGTGTATGTGCGTGTTTTTTACACCCAATACACTACAGTTAAAAAAAGCGTAGTCTATGTGCATAAATAAATAAATAAATAAAAATTGCGACCTCGATATTTCATTTTGACACTTCGTGAATAGGCAGATTACGTATGAAATATTCGACTTCTATTTGAGACTTCATTTATACGACTTTTCAAAACTTGACCGTGAAACCCTTCCTCCCGCCGTGCCATCCATCCTCTGATCTTATCCTCCTTGCCGCTCATTTGTTGTTCCATCGACGACGGTCTAAATAAATCGAAAGCCACCATTGCCGCGCCACCGCCGCTGCTACTACCAAACCCTCGCCGCTGCCAAACCTCGCCGCTCTGCTAAACTCTCCGTCGTCATCCGAGAAGCAGTGAGTTCGAACAATGGCGTGTGTGCGATGAAGGTTCTCGGTGGTTTCTCTTCTTGTTGTGTCTACTCGTACCTTTGATTTCTTCCAAGGCAACCGATGTTAAATCTTTACGGTATGTTCTTTTTCTTTCCTTTTCCGCCGATTTTTATTTCGTCGCTCCCGTGAAACTTCGATTTGTTGACTTCGTTCGCTTACTTGGCTTTTGTACTAATCTTGTATTTTGATATTTTCGACCAATCTGATTTTGTTTCTTTCATATGTTATTGTTCTTAGTGTTTTTGTGCTTAGGGTTTCGGTTCTCGGAATTGGGTAGTTTATCCGATTTGTCTTATGTTCGATTGCCCGTTAAATGTATTCGATCGGTGATGTGGAGTATGATCATGCACGAGTAATCATTTCTTGTGAAATTGACTTATTGAAGATGGATTGATGCATTATCAATAAGTAGAAAACGAAGATAACGATAAAATTGCTCACTTGCGAATGCTTGTCTTTGTAGTTGAAATTATATGCTCCACTATGATACATCCGTAACTGCTTATTGCCTACCTCTAAGCCCTCGTGTATCTAGTTGCCCAATCGCAACTCGCTTCATGTTTGCTTTTGCATTGCTTATATTCTCATGTCTTATTCTATTTTTGTTTTAAAGATCGGCATTTTTATCCTTGATCCGTTGTGCGGTGGTGCTTGTATGTGTTTATTGATTGGGAAAGTAAAGTTTTATCTTTGATATTGTATGCTCCGAAATTGAATATTCTCTTATGCCTTTTCCATTTTCTCGGGTAATGAATTGCAGATAAGAAGGCTAATTATATTGTCAAGTCGATGGACTCGATATTGATCCATATCCAATATCCAGAGGCAAAAATACCACCTTTGCAATTTCTGCAACTACTGGTAAATGCCTTTTCCATCTTCCTTTACTTTTTATGCTGATGTATCTACTCTGATAAACATAAGTTTCGTTGCTGACTTTTTCCAGTAGTCATCTTTTGGTGTTAAATTAAGCCTAGCATCCTTGAATAGAGCCAGCCCTGTTTATGTACAACTTGTCATTTTCTCCAGATTTCTATATCTCAACTTCCACCTACAATAGTATACAGAAAATACAATATCATAAGAAACAATTTCTTTGATCATTTGCAAATGCAAAATTATTAATAATCATTTGATTTTTATAGATTGAATCTGCCCTACCAAGTCTTTCGAGGCCAATAATATCGCTGCATGCCAGTGAAGATGCTGTAGTAGGAGCCCTGAAGCAGTGTTTGAAAGAGAGAGTACTTCGTGTAACTTTCATTTTTTACTGCGAAAACAGTGACTAAGAATCTGAGCATCAAATATAATATTTTATGTAGTTGTATTTCTTGAAAATAAACTTTTGTTTTACTTAAGAGGATATTATGTTTTTAGTATAAGGGTTGAGACCCTAGACAACTTGAGATTATTAGTTGCTTAAGTTCCTAGTGATAAACTCATGTAGCCCTCAAGGGGAATAAGTATAAGAGATAATAGCTATGATCTTGAATTTTGAGACACCACAAGTAATTGAAAGGACTAAAGTAGTTGTGTAGCTGTCCAATCTCAATGTTATGCCTGAGTCAGAAAATTTAAACCATTAAGATAGGGCTTATATGAGTATAATGTGCTATCGGATTGACGAAAGAAGAACTACTATAAAGATTCATCACAATGTTGATCACTCACGGTAAATGATCAGGTGCTCAATTCAAAAGTTGTAGTGTCTGAGTAATTATCTACGTATTTTTTTAATTTTCAAAATTAATGGTAAGCAGTATTCATGTGATAGGTGATTCTTTTAGTTTTAAACAGACTAATCACTTAACTCTAGATGACTTCAATTTTTTTCCCATTATAGTTTAAGAAGTTATGTAGAGCTTTTTAACCCTGAAGAATGAAGAGGTGCAGTTATCTACTATCTTTATTTCTGAATGTTGGTTCTCCATATTATATTGCTGACCAATATCATCTTTGTTGTCGCTATACTATATTTGATTTATTAGCTTTTTATGTTTACTCGAACCTTTTGTAGGTTATTGGAGTCATAGATCTAAATCGAAGTAAAGAAAATGGTTATGAGATACTAGTGAAAGACAGCTTCTGTGGGGAGGTGAGAAAGCTTCATTGTAATGAAGCAGATTTACAAATCTTAATCTGAACCTTCAGATCATTGTAGTTTCCCTTTTTCCTCCTAGTTTGTTATAGTTTAATTACTAAGCTCCATGCAGTTGGACGAGTTGAGGAAAATATATGAGGAATTGCCGGAATTTCTTGAAGAGGTGCTATATTTTCTGCTTATCATGTTAATGAGGATGTAAACCATGAAGTTGACATGAAGATATTACCTGCACCTACAGGTGTCATCATTGGAACTTGCCCGGTTGCCTTATATGTCTGGGGAAAAATTCATTCCTTGTATTGTTTATATACATCAAATAGGTTGGTCTGAGATGATGGATTCGTGACTTTCCATTTTGTTATGGTGACAGAAATTTAAAATTTTAACGACAAACCATCAGTCAATGAGACACTTCTTGATTGTCAAAAGATTGGAAGATTATTGATAACTGGATGAGATTATTTTGTATTTTAAAGTTTACCTCTCCATCTCAGGTTGCCTTGATTGTTTTCCTTTCCCATATTAGAAGTTTTGTACCAGCAGATGCAGCAACAGTGGGTGTGACTGATAGGTTCCATCCTTAATTTTCTAGTCTTCTTGATTGGTCGTCCTTCCCTGGTCACAATTGCTTATTTTGTTTGGGGAGAATAATTAATGCTTCCATCTGTTAAATCAGGATATTCTGTGCGATGGGAAGCAAGTATATGACTGCTGAACAATCTACTTTTATGATTGATCTCCAACAAATAGGTATGATGTTGAGGTATGTAAGTTTAAATGAATAAAATTATATCCATTGAGATCTTGAACATCACTTTTTTTTTCCTTGAATGCTTTGAGGATTATTCCATAAGTGACTTGTAGTTTGGAACCATGAATTACTTCATACATTTCCTTCAGGCATGCCAGTTCTCGGTCTTTGTGTCTGGTTGATGAATTTGGAAAATGAACACTTTCTGAAGGTTAGCTACTGCAAGAATGAAGGACTCTTTAGTATTTTAAGGTTGCTGCTACTATTATCTAACATCCTTGATGTCAATTCCAGATGGCATTGGTCTCCTTGGTGGCACCATAAATTATTTTGCCTCTTATGATAATCCCCCAAAGGTTTAGTATTGACTCCCTTTTTTCATCTCAGGTTAAAGGAAACTATTTATTACTTCCTTCATCAGACATTTTTATTACTTCCCATTTCATTTATGTTCTTATTGGGTAAAAATCTTTAATATAATCATTTTTGACCTCAAAGAGTGCTAATATTCTATTTTTGAATTGTTAATAGTTTCAAAATCGGACTTACCTCAAGAGGACATTGATGAAGTTCGTATTGAATGGGCCAATCTCATGCTTCTTCACATATAGTATTGTGATATTTTAGCTGTAAGCTATTGATCTTTTGAATTATTTTGTACTGTGATATGTGGGATACGTTCTTATTGTTTTGTTATGTGATGTAGCTAATTTTTTTGTATAGTGATTTTGTAGCAGTAATGAAAACAGATTGTATATTTTTGTATAGTGATTTTGAACGTAATGAAGCAAGTATATTTTAATCTCATTTGCTATTAGATTTCGCGTTATTAATTGTACAAGTTTTAAATAAAGAAAGTAACTACGGTTGAAATTGAAAAACCGTAGTACAAAAGATATATTGACTACGGTTTAAAAAGTCAACCGTAATCGTATGCTAAATTGACTACGGATGTAATAGAAAAGGCGTAGTATATAAAATAAAAAATTTGGCATAAAAACTGTAGTAAATTTGGCATAAAAACCATAGTAAATTTGCATTAAGACTACACTTTTCCCCAAAAGCGTAGTGTATGTGCGAAAATCGGTGTAGTCTATAGTAGGTATAGACTACGCTGAAAAGCGTAATGTATGTCGAAAATCGGTGTAGTCTATAGTCGGTATAGACTACGGCTAAAAAGCGTAGTGTATGTGAAATTCAGTGTAGTCTATAATCGATATAGACTACGCTCAGAAAGCGTAGTGTATGTGCGAAATTCAGTGTAATCTGTCGGTATAGACTATGTTTAAAAAGCGTAGTCTATGTGCGAAAAGTGTAGTCTATAGTCAGTATAGACTACGCATAAAAAGCGTAGTGTATGCGTGCCTAGTTTCTCTACACCACTTTTGTCTACGCTCCAAAACGCACATAGACTACACATATTATTTGTAGTAGTGTCTTCTTCCTCTCACACCCACCCCACAACTCCCATCCACCCTCTCGCACCTCTTCTTCCTTTCTCCCGGCCCTCAGCGCGGTCGGCTATCGCCTTGAACACGCCACCCGCCTTCGTGTGGTAGCTCGCCCCTCGAGCTATCTTGTCTCGTCGCGTGCAGACCTTCCCGTGAGCATCCTCCCGCCGTTTGCACCGCCTGCGGTCGACCCACCATTTTTCAATTGCGATGTCGCCGTCGGCGCGAGCGATGTGAGATCGCGCGATTCACGACGGCGACATGCGGCGTTTTGAGAGGTGTTGAGGGCGACCGCGAAAATGGAAGAATCGGCGACTTGATCGTGAACTAATTTTGAAAATCTTATAATTTTCTAAATTTTGAAACAAAATAAATAAAAAGTCAATTATTGACTTTAGAACAATAATGACTATTGGTAGTTCTTATCGTTTCAAAGAAAATAGGTAATTTTTCTTTTAAAGTGGTTAAAAAGATTTGGGGTGGTCTCGCATGCGCGATGAGACCGCTTTAATGAGTTAATTAATTATTAAATTAATTCTAATTAATATTACTTAATTCTAATTAAAATAAAATTGTTTAATAAACTTTAATTGTAAATTAATAAATAATAATTCTGAACTAATAAATTCTAATTGTGAATTAATAAACCTAATCACACTACAAGAAATTCACTCAATCAACGATGGACACATGACGAAAATTTTTTCACCGTTGATCAACGACGGAACAACAACGGTTTTAAGGCGGAAGATCTCTTTTAAATATCTAAAATATTCCATCGGTATTCATCGTTGATCAGCGAAGGCGTAACTCGTCGTTGATCAGCGGCGGACTTCTGACGGTCGATCAGCGGCGGACTTACGGTAGGGTGAATCGGCGGCGGAATGTCGTCGTAATTATGTAAGTGGTTTACTGCGTCGTAATTCCATCGTTGATCAGCGGCGGAAAAATACCGTCGTTGATCAGCGGCGGAATCTGACGTCTTTTCCGTCGTTGATCCGTCGTTAAATTTTTAAAATAAGGCGAGATTTCACCTCGTATTTTGATTGACCATTTTGATTAACGGCGGACTTACGATGGAGTCGATCAGCGATGGACTTAAGGCGAGTTAGGGAGAGAAAAAACCGAACCGAACCGAAAAATTGAACCGAACCGAAATTAGCGATTTGGTTCGGTTTGTCTGATAAAGCAGTTAGGTTTGTGCGATAAAAGCCTTACATTCGATTTAAAATTTTGAAACCGAAATTAATTGGTTCGGTTTGGTTTGGAGAAAAAATTCGGTTTCAAACCGAACCGCCCTAATTTTTATTATTATATTTTTTATATATTATATATATATATATGTTATTTATATTATTAATATTTAAATTGGTTGATATTATATATTTATATATATATATATATATATATTATATATATATATATATATATATTATATTATAAAAATTATAATATTTATAATAATTATAATTTAAATTGGTTAAAACCGAACCAACAAAAGCGAATATTTAGGTTCGGTTTCGGTTCGATTTGAAATTAAAGCAGTTCGGTTCGGTTTGGGTTTTAAAAAAAATTCAGTTTTTCGGTTTTTCGGGTTCGTTTCGGTTTTGAACCGAACCGCCCGAATCTCACCCCTAGACGGAGTCAATCAATGACGGACTTACGACGGAGTGAATCAACGACGGATCAGCGATGGATCAACAACGGAATGTCCGTATTCCATTGTTGTTTACTCCGCCGTAATTCCGTCGTTAAATTTTTAAAATAAGACGGGATTTCACCTCTGTATTTTGCTTCTGTCATTTTGAACCCTAAATCCACTGCGCCTCGCCGTCCGAAGCTCCCACCTCGTCGCCTTCACCTCGCCGTGATAAACGCGCATTTTACACGTTTATTGTTGATATTTAAAGATGATTTTAGATCAATTATGTGCGTTTATGTCTTGGATCTCAATGCTTTTACATATTCTTGGAAGATACTGCTCTTGGGTTCCGTTTTGATGTGTTGTAGGCTTATAAGTTGAAAATCGAAGCATGGAACGAGGAACGAGCAAACGAAGGCTGAAAACAGGGCCTAGCGACCGAGCTCGCGACCGCGATCCCGGGCGCGAGCCCAATCTGTGCGCGAAACTAAAGCCTCGCGACCTTCCTAGCGATCGCTAAGTCGGTCGCGAGGTAACGCCTTGCGACGTGGCCACACCAAAGAACATGACGACCGCCCGTGAGCGCCCAGCCTTTGAAAAGAGCTACTGCCCGATTTCTCGCGACCACGCTAGCGGTCGCGAGCGAGACAGCCGAAGCCCCAAACGCAGCGTTCTGCCGAGGACCCGAGAAACGGTAGGCGAGGGTGATGCCTGTGACCGAGCTCACGATCGCAAGCCCGGTCGCGGAGGCGGCCGACGCTGAAATGGGGTTTCGCCTAATCTATAAATAGGGCATTACCTCCCTCGCGCCCCCAACTTTGGCTACGCGATTTCAGACTTTTTACCTCAGTTTTCAATACTTTTCACATCTTTTCACATTAGTTTTGATTTAGATTAATTCTAGCTTTAGTTTTCCATCATTCTCGTTAGTTCTACGCTTTGTTAACGCTTTGGAATGATTTCGTCCAAAGAAATTCGTTATTTCCGTTTCTGTTGGGTTTGGATACGAACCCAACGATTGTTCTTCAGGCGCTTCCCTACGGGTTTTATCAATTTAATTTCTGTTTTTATGATTATTTAGTATTTTATTCCGTTTATTATGTCTAGCTAGTTTAGTTCTAATCTAGGGTTTGCATGATTCTATCCTAAATGTTGTGATTCTCGCTATTATTATTTACCTTCCGGCATTGATTCATGATTCTTGGTGCTTAATTATATGTGTTGATTTCGATCAATCTTGATGCATATCATAGTTGCCGATTAATTACGTAATGATTTTAATTGTCGATCGATCTTGAATGCATGATATGGATAAGCCTTGAGTCGTGGCGAGATAGGAACATTCGTAGGAAGCATATTCTTTGTGATCCTTTTGGAATTTCTTATTTTCCTCTAGAGGCAATAAAGATAATAGGGAAAATTAGTAGTCAACCGCCACAATTGTCATAACAAATTGTTGGTTACATATGTGATCTTCCATCTTGTCTGGATTAAAACGGTTAATAATAAGCAGGATAAACATACGTTGTGGGTAGGATTAATGCATCCCTAGGGTTAGTCTTTCTATCTTGATATCTCTTTGAGTTGTTATTGCTTTCGTTTATTTTCAAGTTGTCACCTTTGCTTTGGATTTAATATCTGAAGACGTAAAACCTTTAAACCATATTCTGTTGCTTGGATAATGATGAAGGATTAGAGAGTTAGCTTCTGTGTTTTCGTGTTACAATCCATGTGGATACGATACTCGACTTACCATTATACATCGCGCGTTAACTTACGTGCGATCAAAATCTGGTCGATCAAATTTTGGCGCCGTTGCCGGGGATTGTTAAGATCACATAGGAATAATTTGTCGATTTGGATTTATTAATTCAAGTTATATATATTATTATTTATTTATTCTTGCTAGAGTGATTTCCTTCTTTTTCTCCGGGTAGTTTATGTTCACAAGGTCCTGTGGACATCACGAACTACACTTAGATCCGAGATCGAAAATTCCCAAAGGAGAAGGCGAGAAGAAGAAGGGCTGCAATGGCGGCTAATCCACGTAGCAGGGCATTCCTCCCGAGCAAGCTGCACGCATGCTAGCCAATTCAGCAATGCAGCGCGCGAGATGGCGAATATGGGACTCTCGTCCCTAATCCGAGACGAGACCTCACGAACTACATGTACCGACCTCCCACCGGCGGTTCCAAGGAGGCGGATGGGGCCCAGTGAATGCTAATAACTTCGAGTTGAAGCCGCCCTGTCGGCATGGTGCAAGGAGAAGCGGTTTGGGGAGGAGTCACGAGAGGACCCGAATGAGCATCTTGAGACATTCTCGATATATGTGACACCATCAAGCAAAATGGGGTGCCACAAGATACGATCCGGATCGCATGTTCGATTCTCTCTGCTGACAGGGGGAAGGATTGGTTCAAGAGCACGACCGAACTGGAATTAACAGTTGGGGGAATCTTTGTGAAAAGTTTCTCTCAAAATATTTTCCGCCGGCGAAAGCACAGAAAATCATATCTGAGATCTCTCACTTTTGCCAATAAGGAGATGAGTCGTTGTTCGAGGCATGGGAGAGGTTTAGGGTCTATTGAGAAAGTGCCTCAACACGGATTTTCTAAAGAGTAGCGAGATCACGCAGCTTTCAGTGGTGACCTTTGCACGAGGAGCATAGTGGATCGTCGGCGGTGGATGTTTATTGAATCGCCGGTAGAGGAGGCTGGCCGCATCATAGAAGAGATGGCGGCCAATAGCTATCAATGGCGATGGAGAGGCGCGATTGGTCAAAGCATTGCTGAGAGTGATTTAAAATACGACGATCTCATGAAAAGTTCACTATTTTGAAGAGCAGTTGAGATGCAGAGCGTCGACCACATCAATCAGAGGAACCATGGGGGAAATCAGGCATACCATCCGAACAACAAGAATCATCCGAATCTATCGTATGCCAACCCCAATAACTTCCAACAACCTCCGGTGAAGCTTACTGCGAATGGTGTGATTCAAGAGCCGAAGAAGCCAAGTCTAGAAGATATGATGCGCAGTTGGTTGTGAGCAACCAACAATTGGCGGCGAATCAGAATTCGTTTATAAGCAATACCGGGCAGAAGATAAATCATCTGGAATCCACTATGACTGCTATGGGGAAGCATTTGATGATACTCGAAAATCAAATCGGTCGGATAATTTGCAGACATGAATGCATGACCAAAGGCCGCCATTTCCGAGTGTCTGAAAGTGAACCCAAGGATCGGTGCTTTGCCATTCAATTGAGGTGGGCGAGCTTATCAGAATGACCCGGGAAGAAAAGACGAAGAAAACGAAAATATTGAGCACCTCGCGACCGAGCTCGCGACCGCGAGCCCGGCCGCGAGCCATCAGACAGCCGGGCATAACGAGGAGCTCGCGAGCCCGTCCGCGAGGAAGGGAGAAGCGCCCGCGAGAATTCGGGCATAACCTTCGAATGCAAAGCTAGAGGCCGAGCCCGTGACCGCGAGCCCTGACGCAAAGAAGAAAATCGACAGCGCCCAGACGCCAAGCGACCAAGCTCATGCATGAGGTGATCAGCGAGACCACTCCAGTGAAGGCTTTTCCGACGTACACTCCTCCAATTCCGTTTCCAAGTCGACTAGCTAAGTCAAAATATGACGAGGAGTTCGCCAGATTCAAAGAGATATTTCAGAAAGTGAATATCAATCTACCTCTCTTTGAAGCGCTCCGAAACATGCCGGGATATGTGAAGTTTCTGAAAGATGCATTAGCAAGCAAACAGAAATTGGGTAAATTTGAAAAAATTAACCTATCTGAAGAATGAAGTGCCATCTTACAACGGAAGTTGCCGATAAAGCAGAAAGATCCAGGGAGCTTTACATTGGAGTGTGAGATTGCTGAGCACACCTTCACTAATGTGTTGTGCGATTTGTGAGCGAGCATCAATCTGATGCCGCTGAATGTATTCAACCGCCTGGAGCTAGGGGAGATGAAGCCAACAAAGATATCATTGATGATGGTGACAGTCGACCACATACCCTAAGGAATTGTTGAAGATGTGTTGGTAAGAATTCAGAACTTTGTCTTTCCTGCCGATTTTGTTATATTAGACATACCCGAATTCAAACATCAACCACTAATCTTGGGTAGACCTTTTCTAGCAACTGGTCGTGCTTTGATTGATGTGCAGGAAGGTGATCTCACGTTTCGTGTCAATGATGAGGAGCTCAAGATTTCAATATATGACGCCATCAAGCAACACGATAGTTCAGAGCCTGAAAATTGCTATTCGATCACTACTGCTACTGCTAGTCAAGTCTCACATGCGAAGGGCAACCGACCAGTCGATGAAGATGCCAGAAAGAAGAGATGGACTCGACATAAAAATCCGAGTGATTCGTTTAAGTTCGGGGGAAGCCACTCTTATGCCAATTGGTGGGCTGCCGTGAATGCTAAGTACAAGGGCAAACGAAAGTTTGGAAAGACCTCAGTTGTCAAATCGCCTGATTGATGAGAGGTACCGTCGAGCTAGCGACGATAAATCCAGCACTGGTTGGGAGGTAACCCAACATTTTACATGCTTTATGTTGTTTTTCGTCTTGTTTTTCTTGTTTTTCTTTGTTTTGCTGTGTCTTGTTTGTTCGTTTTAAGTCCCAAGGTATATCATCAATGGCGAGGATTCCACCGCCGGAGTAGCGCGACATTTGAGGTAAAAGATCTCTCCCAATCACTCTCTTCTGCAAACCTTATTGCCTCCATTGTACACTGTTGACAATAAGTTTGGGGGGGAGTGTTCGACTGTGAGTTGGTTGAGAGTCTTTCTCATGTTTTTCTTTGTTTTGTTAAGTGTTTATATTTTGGGGCTTTTGTTGTGTCGGTCGATCAACGAGTTTAAGTGAAATGTGTTAATACATGTGGCCAATGACGATAGAAATTTTTTGTTGATATTTAATGATAGCGCACATGATATGTTGGAAAATGACGCATGGATGACTTGAGATTGCTTATCTTGTTGTTTTTCACCATTTGCTAAAATCGTGAGACTTGAGCTTCACTGTATACACATCTTGTTACAGTCTCTTTTATTTGTGTGATATCGTGCATGTAATTATCTTCTAGAACTTGCCGTTTTTCTGTGTCGAGGCTGCAATATGTGTTTTGAATATGGAAAGGATAAAAGGCCGTCTTTGTTAAACCACATATTTACCCGAACACTAGCCCAATCATATTTACCATTTGTCACCTTCTTTAAGCCTTTATTAGACTTTATTCTTTCAATTAACCGGATGATAGAAGGTGAGGATGCATATGGGAATCAAATGGGAGAAAAAATTGTTTTGATATGCTAAGTGGTGATACAAGATAAAGTATGGTACCCGTGTGAAAAAGAATAGACCCTATAAGCTCTATTACAAAGCCAAGAAAAGAAAAATTTTGTGAATAGTATGAGCATAAAGGAAGTCAATTATCATAGTATATGGTACCTTGAGTGAATAAATGTCGAAATAGCATGTTGGAAAGGAAAAGGAAATGGACAAAGTCCATATGAGCTGATTATAGAGATGGAAGTACTTGGAACTATTTTTGAGTCACTTAGCCATATGATCCTACCTTAACCAATGTGCCTACATTACAACATATGAAAAGCCCTTTTGATCCTTATTGGAGCGCATTTGATGTGGTGGAGATATTAGAGAAATAGGCAAGCCTATGGTAAGATTTTGCATTGCATTGATTTTGGCGTATACACATCCTTTATTTCTTTATGAGTTGAGTGTACTCTATATTTTACGCACATGCCGTTGTGAGGGTGGAATTGAATGAGATTTTTGCTTTCAAGAGTTGTACATTGTTGAGTTGACTAATGTTGTCATGTGCGCTAATAATTTTTAGCTTTGAGATATTTACGAGGCTTGATTGTGTTAATCATCTTTGCCGGCGCTTCGTTGATCTCTCGTTGTGTCCTTCTTTCTTTCATTACTCGCTTTGTTTGAGGACAAACAATGCTTTAAGTTTGGGGGGTTTGATAAACGCCCATTTTACACGTTTATTGTTGATATTTAAAGATGATTTTAGATCAATTATGTGCGTTTATGTCTTGGATCTCAATGCTTTTACATATTCTTGGAAGATCTTGCTCTTGGGTTCCGTTTTGATGTTTTGTAGGCTTATTAAGTTGAAAATCGAAGCATGGAGCGAGGAATGAGCAAGCGAAGGCTGGCAGGGGCCTAGCGACCGAGCTCGCGATCACGATCCCGGCGCAAGCCCAATCATCTTGTGGCTCGAAGCCTCGCGACCGTCCTAGCGATCGCTAAGTCGGTCGCGAGGTAACGCTTGACAGCGCCACACCAATGACCGCGAAGACCTGCCGCGAGTGCCCGGCCTTTGAAAGAGCTCTTGCCCGATTTCTCACGACCACGCTAGGGTTCGCGAGCGGCCTGAAGCTAGCGCGCGTTCTGCCGAGGGCCCGAGAACAAATGGCGAGGAGATGCCTGGCGACCGAGCTCGCGATCGCAATCCCGGTCGCGAAGAGGCGGTGACATGGAAATGGGGTTTACGCCTAATCTATAAATAGGGCATTACCTCCCTCGCGCCCCAACTTTTCTTCGCGCGATTTGGACTTTACCTCGGTTTTCAATACTTTTCACATCTTTTCACATTAGTTTTGATTTAGATTATTTCTAGCTTTAGTTTTCCATCATTCTACATTAGTTCTACGCTTTGTTAACGCTTTGGAACGATTTCGTCCGAAGGAATTCCGTTATTTCCCGTTTTCCGTTGGGTTTGGATACGAACCCAACGATTGTTCTTCAGACGCTTCCCTACGGGTTTTATCAATTTAATTTCTGTTTTTATGATTATTTCGTATTTTATTCCGTTTATTATGTCTAGCTAGTTTTCGTTCTAATCCTAGGGTTTGCATGATTCTATCCTAAATGTTGTGATTCCTGCTATTGTTATTTACCTTCCAGGCATTGATTCATGATTTTGGTGCTTAATTATATGTGTTGATTTCTGATCAATCTTGATGCATATCATAGTTGCCAGTTAATTACGTATGATTTTAATTGTCAATCGATCTTGAATACATGATACGGATAAACGCTCGAGTCGTGGCGAGATAGGAACATTCGTAGGAAGCATATTCTTTGTGATCCTTTTGGGTTGCTTATTTTCCTCTAGAGGCGTATGATAATAGAGAAATTAGTAATCAAGCGCCACAATTATCGTAATGTAAATTGTTGGTTACATATGTGATCTTCCATCTTATGCGGATTAAAGCGGTTAATAATAAGCGGGATAAACATACGTTGTGGGTAGGATTAATGCATCCCTAGGGTAAGTCTTTCTATCTTGATATCTCTTTGAGTTGTTATTGCTTTCGTTTATTTTCAAGTTGTCACCTTTGCTTTGGATTTAATATACGAAATAGTAAAACCTTTAAACCATATTACATTGCTTGGATAATGATGAAGGATTAGAGAGTTAGCTTCTGTGTTTTCGTGTTACAATCCCTGTGGTGCGATCAAAATCTGGTCGATCACGTCGCCTTCAGCCTCGTCGCTGGCTCTCGTCGGACTTCAACCACATCCCACGCCTCCGTCGTCTTCTCCGGCTTCAGCCCCATCTCATCTCGGCTCGCCGTCATCTTTTCTGGCGGCCCGCATGACTCCTCCATCGTCGTCGCCTTGCCACGCCTCCTCTGCCCTCGCTTCGCCTCCCCCCGGCCTCGTCTCGCCTCACCTCCGCCGCGTCCTACCTCGCGGACGTCTCTCCCCGCCCTCACCTCCGCCCCGTCTCACCCCATCCCGGCCGAACCTCGCCTCGCCTTGCGCCGGGCCATCCCGTCTTTGTCCCGTCCAGGCTCGCCCGTCTCTGTAAGGTCATCTGATACTCTAATTCACTCTATTTTTGTGCAAAATCTATATATTTGTTATTGATTTACACATTTAGTTGGGTGAAGCAAATTGCTTATGTGGATCAGTTAAACATTTGGTTAGGTTTGTAAATAGTTAACTATTGTTTATTTGTTTTATTTGATGAATTAAGGTTAATGCCATAATATCATATAGTACCATTACATAATTATTTTGTCATTGCAAGTATATATTTTCTTTAACTAGGATTCGGATATATGTTGGAGACTTGGGAGTACTTTAAGTGAATTATATCTCAACACTAAATGCTGACCTATCTGGAGGTTGATATGTATAACATTTGGTTACAATACTATTTATGTATAGGTTGGAGACTTTTGACAGTGAGCGTGAAGATCTTGGATAAAAATATATGGGAATTAGGCAATTAGCGTTGTTTGGTTGAGAATTATCATATCATCTTTAAGCTTAATTACATCAATTTTGTTTTGATTTTTAATATTCAACTATAAGTTATTTACAAAATAATATCAAGGAATATATAAATTATCTAGAAAGTTATACCCAACAACTATGATCATATTTAATCCAATTAATTATTCATAATTCACACTTATAGGGATTACCAAAGCGAAACCTAATTTGTTTCTCTTTGATATAGGTTTGGATTGAAATTGTCAAACTAAAATTATTTCGAACCAGTTTCAAATTGAGCCCAAAAAAATTGAGAACCCGAATCGAACCGAATGGAATTTATTATATATATTTATATTTTTTTATTAATTTCTTAGTTTTAAATTCTAAGAATAATAATTAACTATTAACAAATCGATGCCTTGAAGAAATTAATATGACGCAATTATCATGCTCTGAATAAATCATAACTTGGATTATCTATATTTCTCTCCATTTGTGCCCCAACATTTTTGATTGAATTATCCAAAATTGTTTTATGCATTTAATAATCATTGTCTTTGTCGATCCATTTAACTTCTAAATTCATATTTGGTTCCTATTTGATATGCAAAAGTATTTAAAATTTTTATTTTAACAAGGACATATATATAAACAATATAGGAAAACAGTTTAATCCAAAGAAAACCGAAAATAGGACTGAGGTTCAGTGTTAGTTTGCTATTAGATATGCTAATTCGGCTTGAGGGAAAAAAATGTTCGAATTTGTTCAGTTCATGATCAGTTCGATTTGGAATCGATTTGTAAGATAAAAGCACGATCCAAAATTGTAGTCCCATTTCAAACATTAACATCTGAAATACCATCAGACCAACCATATCAGGAAGATGACTTAATCATCTCAACTAATCCAGCTGTAGACGATGACGACACAATAATACATCCTGGTGGTGGCTTGATAGACATAGATGAAAATAATAGTGAAGAAGACGAAGATAAATACTTGACGAGTGAGGAAGATAACTGATAAGCCTCATTTTTACCTGATTTATAAGGCTATATTTGTTTCGTTTATAATTGATAAATGATCTTTTGAGCTGTCTTTTGATATATTTATGTTTACCTTGGAAGATATTATGTCGTGTGTGTTTCATATCATTTTAGCACAGGTTTTGATGTCAAAAAGGTGGATCACGATAAAGAGGAATTAGCTAACCCGGTCGCGAGCTCGTGCGAAGAAGAACTGTTTGAAAACGATGTTGAATATGATGAAATGGATATGACAAGGATGGATGTGAAAAGTTTACTATATTAAAGAGCATCTCGATAGGAGTCCATAGGTGCAAGCGGATTGTAATTCGGAGTCCGGACGAGAGAGAACGGAGCGAAACAGCAAAGTCACGCAATGCACAGCCGAGGCAAACACGACTCGCAAGTTTTGCTCGCGACCTCGCGAGGGACAATGAGTGTGTAGCACTTTTTTTTATCTTCGCAGCCTTCTTTCGCGTGGCGCCTTCGCGGGTTTCTCTCGTGAGCGTCTTTCGCGAGGCAACAATGAAAACTTAGCAGATTATCATTTCGCGAGACTCCTTCGCGTCTCAAGCTTGCGAGCACGCTTCACGAGGCATAGGTTTAAATGTATATACCTAAGACATCACACGAGGAGAGGGGGAAGACGAGAGCTTCTGACGAAGAGACAGAACACATATTTTACTTATTTCTTTTCGCTTTGCACATTGATTTTCTCCTTATTCCAGAATACAATATTAGAATTTTAGTTTTTGTCATTAGTATTATTTTCATTCCAGTTTCGTTCTTTGGTTTTATTCATGAGTTGATTTATTTCTGGATCTAAGTCATTACTTTGTTCATCGTAGAATCCTACGGTTTTATTTACCTATCTCAATTTATGCTTTATTTATTTATTTATTGCTTTGGTTATTTAATTATGAGTTGCTAAATTCCGTATTGATCCTAGGGTTTGTATGTCTGACTAGATTCGTATAATTTATCTATTGATACTGTTTTGTCGTCCCATTCATGATTTATGATTCTTGGCTTTAATTCTCATGTGTAGGTATCTGATCAATATTAATGCATGCTAGTTATGTGATTGATGTCTTGGCGGAATTAATTGCATAATCGATATCTTGAATTCATAATACAGTTTTTACCTTGAGACCTGGAGGAGATAGGTGAAATGTAGGAGGTTATTCTTTGTGTGCTTTTGGTAATTAACTTACTTCTCTTGAGACCCGACGGAGATAGAGTTTAGGCTAACCTACTACTATAGTCGTCTGATTTAAACTATAGTTACATTAGTGTTCCTTCATATGAATGCGGATTAAATTGGTAAACAGATTAATAGGTTAATTGTGTGAATCTGGTTAGGTTAAATACATCCCTAGGGTCAGTCTTTTATATCTGGTTTTATTCCCTTTTTATATTTTGTGTTTGGATTTATAATCTCTTTCTCTTGATAATTGTTGCCTGAATAATAATCAAGATTCTGTGTTGATTAATTGTTGTGTTCTCGAGTCGCATTCCCTGTGGATACGATATATATACTTGTTGTTTTACTATCATATTATTTGGTAGGAAATATAGCGATCAAATTTTGGCGCCGTTGCCGGCGACTGTTTAGATTGCATAGTGATAATTTTCTGAATTATAGTTATTAATTCAGGCATAGAAAAAAAAATATTATTATTTTTGTTGCTTCTCAGATCTGATTTAGTTTTTATCTCTGTGTGCAGTGCATGATTACAACATCCCAAAGGAAAGAAATTATACCTTTGGATATTGAGATTGAAAAGTCACATAAGAGGGAGCCTTGAGAGAGAAGACAACAAGCGATGGCGGATAGACAACCCCAAGGCCATGATCGGATGGCGAGATGGATGAGATGCTAGCGACAATGCAACAACAACTGGCGTTAAATAATCAGATGGGTCAGATTGGTGGACGAGCACCACCCATACCGCTCAATCACATGTACAGACCATCGACGGATCGGTTCCAAAGTGGAGGATGGGGGGCCGAGCGTCGATGCGATAACTTTGAATTAAAGTGCGCCCTCGGCGCATGATCAGCGGATCGGTTTGGGGAAGGGTTCTTGAAGACTCAGCGCACATTTAGAGGCATTCCTTGATATATGTGATACTATCAAGCAGAATGGAGTGCCGGCTGATGCCATCCGGATGCGGATGTTCATATTTTCGCTGTGGAGTCAGGCGAAAGAGTGGTTCAAGAACTTGGACAGATCACGGATTACCACGTGGGAGCAATTGTGCGAGAGATTCCATTCCAAATAATTTCCACCTGCTAAGGCGCAGAAGATCATTGCTGAGATCTCCCATTTTTCACAATTGGGAGATGAATCATTATTTGAAGGCTGGGAGCGATTCAGAAACCTGCTCCGAAAGTGTCCACGGCATGTGTTTTCACCTGAGCAGCAAGTAACTCAATTCTACAGTGGACTCAATGCTAACACTCGTAGCATTGTTGATGCGTCAGCCGGATGATGCCTTCTCAATCAAGGAATAGATGAAGCGTTGAGAATTATTGAGGCGATGGCATCCAACAGTTATCAATGGCCGATGGAGAGACAACCGATCAGAAGAGTGGCTACTGCAGAGTTGGACGATAAGTATGATGATTTGTTAGAGAAATTCACAACTCTGCAGAAAGAATACGAAGCCGAGAGGAAAGGGCAGATGACTGTAGCCATGGCACATAATATGGAGGAGGTTCACTATGTGAACCAAAGGAGTAATTTCCAAGGGAACCAAAGTGGGAATCCACCATATCATCCCAATAATAGGAGTCACCCTAATTTTTCCTATGCTAATGCGCAGAATGCTCAGGAACCACCACCTGGTTTTGCTGTGAATAATGGGATGATTATGGAGCCTAAGAAGCCGAGCCTTGAAGAGATGATGCAACAAGTGTTGGCGAGCAATCAGCAAATAGCATCGAGTCACCAACAAATTGTAGGTCAACAAAATATTCAGATTCAGCAGCTTGGGAATAGGCTAAACACTCTGTTCCAACTTATTATCACCTAAGTTGCTCGCAATAGAACGAGATCATTCTAGATTAATAAGCTAACCCAAGTCGTATTCACAAGGAAGGCTAAACAGGGCTTTATCGACGTCACACACAATCAACAGAAATAAACTAAACACTCTAATCAAGGGTTGGGGCTGACGTCACCTATTAACTAGACAGGTAAAACGAGAACAAGAATTAAACAGAAAGCGAACAATACCTAAGACGCAAGCATGAATACAATACGCTTAAACCCTAACCTAATACGAAAGATTAAAACTGGAAAACATGGATCATGAGATTATAAATTCTAATGGATTCCAAAGCATAGAAATTACGGAAACAAGTAATAATAAATTGATAAATTAAAGAACAACGAGAACTCACAGATCGATAAATAAAAACGATAAACTGCAATAGATAGTCTTACAGAGTAGAATCAATGTCGACAATCCAAAACATGAAAAGCGTTCACCATCAAAATAAATGGAACAAAGCATAAGGAAAACATGAAATCTGTTTTTGCTTTCAAGATTCTCGTCTAACCCTAGCTGCTGATGGAGAAGAAAACTGGCAAAAAAGGTCTTGTCCCCAATGAGCGAAACCATAAATAAATAAATGAGAATCCGCCAAGGTGGCGGTCGCTAGAGTCGGCGACACGTGACCATACGCTGGAATCGTCGACCAAAACAGGCGCCGAGCGCTAGGGCTCGCCGAGCCCGCCTATCGCTACTGGAACTTCTCCGCACAAACAAGGGGCACGACCTCTAGGGATCGTGATCGCGCCATTTGCGCTGGATCAACCACGAACAGGGCCGGTGACCGCTGGGACTCGCCGTTCTTGGCCTTGTGCTACTGGAACACCTCACTGTAAGTTCTTCCAAAAAAAAGGGCTAGCTTCCGCACACTTATACTCGTTTCTTGACTCTCAACCTGAAATCATGAACATACAAAAACGAGAGAGAAAACAAGAAATAACGGGTGATAATAATCAAGACAACAAAGAGGGACGTATTAAATGATGCATAAAACGCGATCAATATCAACCTAAACAACTCCCCCACACACAATACCTTGCTTGTCCTCAAGCAAGTCTTAGTTCAAATCGATTTGGGAAAGTCTATCATAGAACATGCTCAATTATACATCAACATCAAATTCGTTGCGAAACCTCAAAAGAAGTAAACGAACATTACCAAGTGTTTCCCTCATTCTGCACCTTCAATCAGATCATAACACAAGATAAGGGATGATACGGGTTTTCAAAACTTGAAGACTAGACTCACATCAAACATCATACGAAACCATTATTCTTCTTTTTTCTTTTTTTTTTTTTTTTTTTTTCACAAGGGTAGCTATTCGAGTCAGGGAACAGTCAGGTTATATGGCCAAATATTCACGAGATGAAAACATTTAGATATCGTCTAAAGTATTCTCGTGTGGTTTCCCATGCTCATGGTTTCTAGCAGAGCAGAGACCTCCCAACTGAAACCTTAACAAATAACACCTTTAATTTTAGGAACAAAAGTCAAACACGTGAAAGGATAGAGTCAGGTTATATGGCAATATTTCACGAGAGAGAATCAATTAGAGATCATCTAAAGCGTTCTCGTGTGGTTTCCCATGTTCATGGTTTCGGAGAAATGATACCTCCCAACTCGATCCCTAGAAAGAGAACGGACAATTTAATGCGAGAAACTAGCATTTCAAGTTCATGAATACCCACATCATACATTAGCTCTAGTTATTACGTCAATCAGAATGCATCGAGGTGCCCCACAAATAAAGACAATCACCCAAATGAGATAACACAACTCCAAATCAAATCAATGCATAATAAGAACAGATTCCGATCAAAACATATCCACTAAACTAATTTGAGACAAGAATGCCCAAAAACAAACAAAGCGCACCGAACAAGCAAGGAGATATTTATTCACATACCAACCACAACACGCGAGAGCAAAACATGCACACAAAACAGCACACCACCTCCCCCAACAAAATAGCCAACAATGCCCACATTGTACGAAAAACAATAAAAAGATAGGAAGAAGACAACCCGTAATAGAGGAATCGGCTGTGGGTGTAGCGGGGGGGTGACGAGCAAGTCAAAACACTCGAAAGCAATGAAAGCAGGAAAACATACCAAGCAACAATAAAGGGAAAACAAACCAAGCAGCAAAATAAAAACGCACTACTCTACTCCGGACACACACAAAATGAAAGATACGTACTGAGCAGCAGTGACAAATCACTGCTGATCCGGAGGTGGAGTAGGATCATCAAGGGCCCAATTGGACCACTGCTGGTTCAGTGCGGCCATCTGCCTGTTGTTTTCCATGACCTGCTGATAGTGAAGAGCAGACTGCTCTTGAGAGAGTTACCATAACCGAACCTGTTCGGTTAGAAGATCGTGAGATGCCGCGACTTGCTGCTCTAAACGGTCCTGTCGCTGATATATATCCGTCCTAAATTCCCCAAAATCCTCACGAAAAGATCGAAAATCTGAAGTGAATGACCCAAAAGCTTGCCGATAATCCCCAAAATCCCGCTGAAAGGCATGAAATTCGTTTCTGTGCTCCCCAAACTCCGCTTGGAATGAGTGGAAATCGAGGCAGTAGGGGGTCCAGAGCGTAAGAGGAAGGGGCCATGTTCTTGAGAACCGGATGCCATGCACATGGTGAAGGCATCCGCCATCCGCTCATCATCATAAGCGCGTCGTCGAATAAGTCGACATTCTCTGATTCATGAGGAGGGTCAGCTGTGTAGGCTGGAGCAGCGGCAAGTTCATTCATGTGGTTGCGAACACATGGGCGGTGACTCGGTTGACACCATCTATAATCAGCATTAATAATCTTGGCCAACTTCAATTCACTGAAATCGATCCGTGTGCAGAAGATAGTATCACTCTGTTCAAGCTCAGAAGGATCGAAGACTTGAAAGTGACGACCGATGGCACACACAATTAACGGCAGAGTGGCGTGGTAGCGGGATGTCGCCAACATATTCTTAAAAGTAGATAGGATAAAATACCCAGCGCACACCCGAAGATTGTTAACTGCACAGTGAAGCAGATAAAGCTCTTGTTGATTGATCTTGTTGGCTTGCTCTTTACCGGTGATTGCATACGCAAGAAACTTATGCAATATAGCCACAACATTGTTCCGTAAGAACCCAGCAGACATACCCCCAGTCCTCCAATTATGAAATCCCGTAAGGGCAGTCCAGGCCGCATTAGGATTAAAATTAGGGGGTAATGCATGATCGCCCACATGCGTAGGATGGAAACCCATAATTCGACAAAGCTGAGACACAGTTAGGCGACGAGGTATCTCACGTAGGCGAAACGTACATGAACTCACATCAGCAGGTACATCAAGAGTAGACAAGAATTCATAAGTTAACACCTTGGAACATTTAAAAGATAGCTTAGCATATTTAGTCAATCCCAATACAGCCAAATAACGCATAATTTCATCCACGCCATTTAATCGTGCCAATAATTCCCAATCGAGACAGTGAGGGGGAGTGATATCATACCGAGTCCATCTATCGTAGAACCGACCTTCAAGCTCGCCCAATGAGGAATGGACAACAGTATTCTCTCAAGGTCAACGGGTTCATCCGGATCTGGAATCGCTAGCCTCATTCTCGCCGCACGCCTCTTGGTCCTCGCCATGTTGAAAAGTAAAAGGCCACGAAGCTCGCTGAAGAATTGTATCACGGAGACCTAGCGGTAGCTGGGGGTTGGAGCTCGCTGTGGGAAAGGGCACGCAAGACCTAGCGATCGCTGGGTCCTAGCGCTCGCTGGGGTAAAAATGCACGGAAGACCTAGCGGTCGCTGGGTCCTAGCGCTCGCTGTGTCGAGGAGGCGTGAATGAGGAGAGGAGCGCGGCGGCGAAGGAGAAGAGGAGGCGGCACGGCGGTGGTCTGAGAGAAGAAGCGGCGTGGCGGTGCGGTTGAAGGAAAGGCGGCGCGGCGGCGGCAAGAGGAGAGGAGGCGCGGCGGTGTTCCGAGGAGAGGAGGCGGAGCGGCGGTGTTCCGAGGAGAGGAGGCGGAGTGGCGATGTTCCGAGGAGAGGAGGCGGAGCGGTGGTGGAGAGTTCCTGAAAAGAGAAGAAGAAGGCGCAAAGTGAGAGTGAGACAAAAATTAGGGTTAGCCCCTTTAAATACGCGCGTGGACCGGCCGGTCGAGGACCCAGCGACCGCTAGTCCCCAGCGGTTGCGGCTCCTCTTCCCTGGACTAACTTCGTGAACGAGGGGCCGATCACTGGAGTCCAGCGATCGCGCCTCCTCCTCCACGGCCTAACCGTGGCGAGTGGACGGCGACCGCTGAGTCCGGCGACACCGCCCGCCCTCCTCCCTGGAGCATCTTCATAAGCGAGGGCTAGCGACCGCTGGTGACCAGCGATCGCCGCCTCCTCCCCGACTATTAATTCAACGATACTCCTTCCTTTAGAGTGATTTCCACGAATCTCCGTGACAATGTATTCCTACACCCGAAACAACAAGATATCGCCAAAGCTTAACGAGACAAAATAAAGGAAATGAATGTAATCTAAACAAAGGAAAACGAGAGAAACGTGGGTTGCCTCCCATGAAGCGCTTATTTAACGTCTTAAGCTCGACGAAGAAATGTTCAAGATGATGGTGGATCGGTCACACGAGTCGACTCCACGGTCAGATTGTATTGATCTCCTAAAATATAAGGTTTTATCCTTTGACCATTTACCAAGAAGGAGTCCACCGAACCTTCCTTGGTGAGTTCCACTGACCCATAAGGCTTCACATCTTTGACAATAAACGGACCACTCCAACGGGATTTCAATTTCCCAGGAAAGAGCTTCAAACGGGAATTGAACAACAACACTTTCATCCCGGGTTGGAGATCCTTGTGAACAATTCGTTTGTCGTGGAGAGCCTTGACCTTATCTTTGTAGATCCGAGCGTTATCATACGCCTCATTACGCAGCTCGTCTAGCTCGGACATCTGAAAAAGCGATGCTCTGCAGCTTTGGATAGATCCAAGTGGAAGCCTCGATGGCCCAATAGGCCTTGTGTTCAACCTCCATGCGCAAGTGACACGCCTTCCCATACACAAGGCGGTATGGGCTCATTCCTAAAATACTCAGACACGGTACGATATGCCCAGAGAGCATCAGTCAGCTTATTTGCCTAATCTTTTCTCGAAGGTTGCACGGTTTTCTCGAGGATGCCCTTGATTTGTTGGTTGCTGGTTTCGGCCTGACCCGACGTCTGAGGATGGTAAGGGGTGGCGATCTTGTGCGTGATTCCATTCTTCTTCATAAGTTTCTCGAACAACTTATTACAGAAGTGTTTCCCACCATCGCTAATTATTGCACGGGGAAAACCAAACTTGCATAAAATGTTCTCCTGCACAAACTTGAGCACAACATGAGAATCACATGTCCTTGTGGGGATAGCCTCAACCTACTTGGACACGTAATCGACGGCAAGTAAAATGTATTTGAACCCAAACGACTTAGGAAAAGGTCCCATGAAGTCAATCCCCCACACATCAAAAATTTCGACCACCAACACATTATTAAGAGGCATTTCATTTCTTCTACCAATCGACCCAACCCGTTGACACCGATCATAGGAAAGATAGAAAGCATGAGAATCCTTAAAGAGGGAAGGCCAAAATAAACCTGACTGGAGGACCTTATGAGCCGTCTTCTGCCCTCCAAAATGTTCGCCACAATGGGCTTGGTGGCACATCTCCAACACTTTTGATTGTTCCGGTTCAGTGACACAACGCCGGATCACTTCATCCTTCCCTAACTTGAATAAATAAGGATCTTCCCAATAGTATTGCCTGCAAACATGTAGAAAACGCTTCCTCGCTGGTGCATTACAGAGTCCAAATGGCATTCTTCGAAAAGCATAAGTCCCGTGTGGGTCAGTGAAGCGGTCTTGAGTCGATCATCTGGGGTCGATGGCGATCCGATAATATCCGACAACCCATCCAAGAAATGTAAGAACTCGTTCCCGTGAGTCTATCTAAAAGTTGATCGATGAAGGAAGGGAAAATGATCTTTCTTGGTGGGCGTTGAGCTCCTATAGTCGATGCACATCCGCCACCCCGTGACGGGTCTAGTGGACACCAACTCCTTCTTCTCGTTTAGGACCACAGTGATTCCACCTTTCTTAGGCACCACATGGACCGGACTGACCCATTGACTGTTGGCACAAGGATAGATTATTCCTTCAGCTAAAAGCTTTAAGATCTCCTTCTTCACTACCTCGCTGAGCACGGGATTAAGTCTCCGTTGTCCATCCTTCTTTGGCACCGCTCCATCTTCAAGGCTGTATCTTGTGCATGCACAAGGCAGGACTGATACCTCGGATATCTGCCAAACTCTACCCGAAAGCAAGCTTATGTCTTCTCAACACGGAAACCAACGAGATTGTTGGTGTTCAGTAAGTTCAGCAGAGATGATCACGAACTCGCTCGTTGTCCTCGAGGAAGACATACTTCAAATTCTTGGGGAGCTCCTTCAACTCCAAATTCTCGATTTCAGGTGAAGTCTCTCTTTTCTCTTTGATCGGCTTTTTAAATTCGGCTTCTAGCATGAGCCTTTCTTCCATGTCTGTCGATCCTTCGAATACTTCCTCCAACCTGTGATCCTGCACAAAAGAAATCTCGGCCAAGGGATCATTCAAATCAATAAATGAACAATCTTCAATGGCATTAATCGATGTCATGGCCTTATTATTATGCATGGAAAACGAGACTGTGTCCCCTAAAACTGTCATCTTAATCTTACCATTCTTAACATCAATTAAAGTGTTAGTCGTGGCCATAAAGGTCTTCCTAACAACAGTATGATCCCTACCATTCTCGTGAACTTCACCTATATCTAAAACCACAAAATCCATGGGCACAATCAACCCCCACACTCACAAGAATATTCTCTAGCACCCTCTAGGATAACGAATAGAACGATCACTAGCCGCAAACTCATGCAGTGGGTTTCAATTCACCTAACTCTAATTCCTTAAAAATAGAGTAAGGCATAAGATTTATTACACTCTAAATCGAGCATACCGTGGCGATCTTACCATTTCCCATAGCAATAGTGATAACGAAGCTACGGATCGCTACCGCTTCGATTGGAAGAGGTCTGCCGCATGATGGAGCTTGCTACCTCGAAACCATGATAAATTAAGTCATCGGTGAATCTCCTCTTCTTGGAAGCTCCTCAAGAACTTAGAATAGCGGGGACATTCGAATCACATCCAACAAAGGTAAGTTCACATGAACCTTGGACAACATAGTGTAGAAGTCTCGAAACCGCTTGTCGAGCTTGGCGTTCCTCAAATGACTCGGGTAAGGAACCGAGGCCGATATGGATTGGTCGACGATGGAGCTCAACATCCGGTTGTTCCTGCTCAACTTTCTTCTCTCAGAATCGCTCCTTCTCAACTTCTTGTTTCTCCACGACCTCGGGAGTTTCACTTTATTATCAACCGTTTTTCCACTACGGAGAACTGTGATAGCTTGTGCTTGGTACGATTGATGTCCTTGCCCGGGTATCTTACCCATTGCTTCGTCTTCTTGTATTTGATTCATAGAATTCGAAATCTGCCCAACCTGGCCTTCAAGGCGCTTAAGGGTCGCCTCTTGAGACTTAATGGTTGCCTCTTGAGCTTCTCTTGCTAACTTGCTCTCTTGCATGAAAGCGGCCAAACAGTCCTCTAAGGAAGTTTTGGGAGGAGCAGTTGGTCGTGGAGGAGAAGGAATCGGCTGCTGAAACTGCGACGGAGGCGGGTAGTACTGTTGCGGAGGCAGGTAGTACTGTTCGGAGGTGGGTAGTAACCACTCACGTGAAGGCGGATAGTACCCTTGTTGAGGAGTAGGGTAGTATTGTTCTTGAGGTGGATAAAGCTAACTCATTGGGGTCGGCGAGTATGAAAATTCAACCCGACCTTTGTCCTGGTTCACAGCCCTTCCAAGGCTGCACCGCTCGAGGTCTCCAACCCGTGGGTTGTTGGGGTGGGTTCGATCAAACGGTTGTCGATGAGGGTATCCACGACGGCAAAAAAACTTCGCACCTCCTTCAAATGTCATCTCCCATTCTGCAATGCAATTTGTTCTCATCGTGGGAGGGATCTCCACGATAGGACACGGCTCGATTCCTCGCTCTTGTTTCACCAAGAGTGAGGCCTTACCCATCTTGACTCTTGGAGTTCTCTCATCATGTCGGTCATTTGTTTCCTCATATCGGAGCTCGCTCCAATTTCCTTGATCTCCACTCGTTTAGAGCAGGTGTTCTTCGTCATGAATTAGCGGCTAGAGTGTCAAAATCTCCACCGCTTGCTCCCGCCTTCTCGAAATCTTTCCGCCAAAGAATCGTGTCCACCATGAGCCGATAAGTATCTCGCAATCCATTATAAAATATTTGCCACAACATTTCGTGCACAATCGATGATGTGGACACTGCTGAAGCAATTCTCTGAACGGTCCAATGCTTCATGGAAGGACTCGTCTGCCTCTTGAGAGAACTGCATTATCTGAAGTCTGATCTCTTGCGTCTTGTGATTTGGGTAGTATTTGAGCAAGAAGGTCGTGCTCACGTCTTTCCAAGAGGCCAGAGATCCTGCTGTGAGGAGAGATACCACGACTTGGCTCTGTCCTTCAATGAGTAAGGGAAACACTTCCTCAGGAGTTCGTCTTCACTAATGGTTAGTAACGGAATAGATTGCACAGCGGTGCCGAACTCCCGGATAAATAACAAGGCATCTTCATTTGGCATCCACGTGGTTGTGCTTGAGCTCATAATTTCTCCCGGTGGAGAGAGGACGATAGGCGATGCCGTGACCCGTGGTCGGTGCGCAAAATCCCCAACGTCTTAGGCGCGTCATTCGGTGCTTGACCATGATCACAAGCTTTTCTTGACAGATGGCAGCTAGATTGTAACGTCACGAAATCTCCCTCAAACACACTGTCTCTTACTTGATATTGTCGACGAAGGGTGCTAACGTTAGTTTCAAACTTGACGACCTAGCATAAACAACACCAAACAAAAGATCAAGCGCACACGAGGGAGAAAGGGGTAACCAACAAAAAATAAATAATACTGGAAAAACACAACGCAAATAAAAGCACTAAAGCCCTAAAGAGCAGCGCCAAAATTTGTTCAACTTATTATCACCTAAGTTGCTCGCAATAGAAACGAGATCATTCTAGATTAATAAGCTAACCCAAGTCGTATTCACAAGGAAGGCTAAGCAGGGCTTTATCGGCGTCACACACAATCAATGTAAATAAACTAAACACTCTAATCGAGGGTTGGGGTTGGCGTCACTCTTTAACTACCGATTAACTAGGCGGGTAAAACGAGAACAAGAATTAAGCGAAGCGAACAATACCTAAGACGCAAGCATGAATACAATACGCTTAAACCCTAACCTAATACGAAAGATTAAAACTGGAAAACATGGATCATGAGATTATAAATTCTAATGGATTCCAAAGCATAGAAATTACGGAAACAAGTAATAATAAATTGATAAATTAAAGAACAACGAGAACTCACAGATCGATAAATAAAAACGATAAACTGCAATAGATAGTCTTACAGAGTAGAATCAATGTCGACAATCCAAAACATGAAAAGCGTTCACCATCAAAATAAATGGAACAAAGCAAAAGGAAAACATGAAATCTGGTTTTGCTTTCAAGATTCTCGTCTAACCCTAGCTTCTGATGGAGAAGAAAACTGGCAAAAAAAAGGTGTTGTCCCATGGTGAGCGAAACCCTTAAATAAATAAGCGAGAATCCGCCAAGTGGCGGTCGCTAGGAGTCGGCGATCACGACCATACGCCTACAGAATCGTCGACCAAAGCAGGCGTGAGCGCTAGGGCTCGCCGAAAGCGCCTATCGCTACTGGAACTTCTCCGCATCCCTAGCGGTCGCCGCCTCTTTCTTGTGGATCAACTTGAAAAATAGGGGCCGGTGACCGCTGGGACTCAACGGCGGTCGGCCTTGCTGTACTGGAACACCTCACTGTAAGTTCTTCCAAAAA
This sequence comes from Salvia rosmarinus, assembly GCA_036937905.1. Lineage (NCBI taxonomy): Eukaryota > Viridiplantae > Streptophyta > Magnoliopsida > Lamiales > Lamiaceae > Salvia > Salvia rosmarinus. The sequence goes on from CM072814.1 coordinate 52,700,186, forward strand.
GGGCTAGCTTCCGCACACTTATACTCGTTTCTTGACTCTCAACCTGAAATCATGAACATACAAAAACGAGAGAGAAAAAACAAGAAATAACGGGTGATAATAATAGAGACAACAAAGAGGGACGTATTAAATGATGCATAAAACGCGATCAATATCAACCTAAACACACTCTGGAGAGCACATTCAATGTTATTAACAACACGGTGATAGCCCTTGGAAAACAAGTAAAGATGATAGAGAACCAATTGGGGCATATGGCAAATGAAAGAGCTGGAATGCACAGGCAAGGGCAATTTTCAAGCAACACTGAACAGAATCCTAATAATCATATGCCTCCGAATCAGTGTAATGCTATTTATTTGAGGAGTGGAGCATCCTACACTAATCATATGGAGCATGAAGGAGAAGAGTTGGATGAGCAAAAAGCCGAGGATGATGAATTCACATTTTCTCGCCTCGCGAGACATCCTCGCGACAGCCAGTCGTGAGGGAATACCGTGAAGGAAAGCGGGCCGCATGCAGAACCAGGCTTCGCAACCTGCCCTCGCGAGGTAATCCCGCGAAGCAAGACGCACCTGAGATAGAACATTACCTCGCGACTTTGCCTCGCGAGGAAGGGTCGCGAGGTAAACTCGCGAAGACTTACGGAGAAAGCCGCGTGACCTTACCTCACAAGGAGGATTCAAGAGATAAACTCGCGAGGGACAACACGCGAGAGACGTCCAAAGAGGAACATGCACGAGCGACAAATGCGAAGGACCCGACGCTCCCAAAGCCTACTGACTCAGGTTACCTCGGTAGCATCGGTGGGCGAAATATGATGAGGAGTTCGCCAGATTCAAAGAGATGTTCGAGTAGTTAACATCACCATACCTCTCTTTGAGCGCTCGTAAATATGCGGATACATCAAATTTTTCAAAGATGCGTTGGCAAGCAAGAAGAAGTTGGGTAAATTTGAAAAAATAACCTTTACGAAGAATGCGGCTATTTAACGTAGGAAGTTGCCACCAAATGTATGGATCCGGGAGCTTCACGTTGGAGTGAGAGATTCTTGAGCATACATTCCCCAACGTCTTTGTGTGATTTGGGAGCGAGCATAAACCCGATGCCTTTATCTCGTATTCAACCGCTGAGTGGGCAAAATGAAGCCAACTTCAATTTCATTAATGATGGTGACAGTCGGTTTCATATCCTAAGGGCGTAGTTGATGATGTGTTGGTAAGAATTCGAGATTTTGTCTTTCCAGTTGATTTGGTTATTTTAGACATTCCGGAATTTAAAAATCAACCACTAATCTTAGGTCGGCCTTTTCTAGCAACTGGTCGTGCTTTAATTGATGTGCAGGAAGGTGATCTTACATTTTGTGTCAACGATGAGGAGCTGAAAATCTCAATATATGATGCCATCAAGCAACACGATAGTTCAGAGCACGAGGAATGCTAATCGATCACCACTGCCACAGCTAGACAAATCTCACACTTGGATATCAACCGACCAGTTGAGGAGGATGCTACAAAGAAGCGGTGGACTCGGCATGAAACTCCGAGTGATTTATTCAAGTTTGGGGGGAGCCACTTCCACACTCAGTGGTGGTCTGCAGTCAATGCAAAGTATGGAGACAAGCACAGATTTGGGAAGAAGTCTGCTGCTAAAACGCCAGATTGATCAAGGTTAGTATTGGTCTAGCTAAAGACATCTAAATTTAGCACTTGTTGGGAGATAACCCAAAGTTTTTCTTTGTTTTGTTTTGTTTTTCGTTTTTGTTTTGTTTTCTTTTTGTTCGTTTTGTCTTTTTATTTTCTTGGTTGGGTTTTGTGTCCATTTTGGGTTGAGTTGAATGACGAGCACCGATGATGAGAATTATTTTATAAGAAAATTTATTGCAACCGATTTTGTGAGACAAAGCATGTTATGATTATTGTGAGTATTGAGCCTTTGAGAACTTGATCTCACTTTTGAAACACAATGAGACTTGAGCTTTTGTTTGTCATATCTTTTCGATCTTGTTTCTTTCTCGTGTGAATAGTTTGAAATAGCATATGTTTCTCTAGAACTTGCAATGGATCTTTTTCGAGGTTGCATTATATGCTTAAGAATTTTGAAATGATATTAGGCATTCTTTTCTTAGCCTATACACTATCCAAACACTAACCCGTTATTTTATTATCTTTTGATGAGCCCGTTTGAGCCTACCTAATCCTTTCATATAGCCATGGGTTGGGTTATGTTGTAGTGTGATTTTTGGTTACTTCAATTGAGGTTGAGAAAGGAAAGAAAAGAAATAAATGAGGAGAAAGTGATTATTAAAAATAGTTGCTTACCCATATAAGTTCAAAAAAAAAAGTTGGCACAAGTGTGTGAAAAGAACATAAATGGGTAAGTAACTAGTGCTTTGAGATGAGTATATCACTTATATGATAATTATGGAGTTCTTAAAGAAAATGATTTCTTGGTATGGAGAATTGAAATAAATTGTGAAAGTTTGGGAATTGTGTCTTGTGATACTTATGGTGTTTTTCATTATGGGATTATGAGTCACTTAGCCTAAATATATCCCACCTTACCAAAGAGCCTACATTATAACCTTTTATAAGACCTTTTTGATCTTAGTTCTTGAGCACATATTTGAGCAATGGAGAATTAGACGATTTGCAAGCTTATGGTAGATTCCATGTGTTTTTAAAACTTTGAGAGTATACACATCCTCCTCGATACACTTGAGTGTTTGAGATTTCTTAAATAAACATCCATGTTGTGAGGATTCAAGTTTAAGAAGGCTTGTGCGTATAATTATTATGATATGTGGAGTTTAACGAAAGATGTTGGGATTTGATTCATTTGATATGAATCTTTTAATGCTCATTGCTCTGAGGCTTATTGCTTTTGTCGTTCGACACTTTACCTGTCTTTGGTCGTCTCTCCTTTGTTCTGATCTGTTTGAGGACAAACAAAAGGTTAAGTTTGGGGGAGTTGATAAGCCTCATTTTTACCTAATTTATAAGGCTATATTTGTTTCGTTTATAATTGATAAGTGATCTTTTGAGCTATCTTTTGATATATTTATGTTTACCTTAGAAGATATTATGCCTTGTGTTTTTCAATTTCATTTTAGCACAGGTTTGATGTCAAAAAGGTGGATCACGATAAAGAGGAATTAGCTAAACCGGTCGTGAGCTCGTGCGAAGAAGAACTGTTTGAAAACGATGTTGAATATGATGAAATGGATATGAAAAGGATGGAAGTGAAACGTTTACTATGTTAAAGAGCATCTCGATAGGAGTCCATAGGCGCAAGAGGATCGTAATTCGGAGTCCGGACGAGAGAGAACGGAGCGAAACAGCGAAGTCGCGCAATGTACAACTGAGGCAAAACACGACTCGCGAGTTTTGCTCGCGACCAAAGGTCGCGAGGGTGATAAACGCGCATTTTACACGTTTATAGTTGATATTTGAAGATGAGTTTAGCTCGTTTAATGTGCGTTTATGTATCGATTCTTAATGTTTTATCTATTTTAGAAGATACTGCTCTTGGGTGTTATTTTGGTGTTTTGTAGGTTTATGTGTTGAAAATCGAAGCAAGGAGCGAAGCACGAACCAAGATAGCAATCGCCTGGTTTCTAGCGACCAGCCTGGCGGTCGCTAGGCTGGTCATGAGCAAACCAAATAATGCCGGAAAGAGCCGCGACCGCGACCTCGTGCCATGAAGCGAAGCCCGTAGAAAGCCATTGGGCGATTTCGCGACCGTTTGAATTGCTAGCGACCGCTAGCACGGTCGCGGTACCATCTGAGCGCAAGGAGAGACCATGACGAAGAAGAGCGCAGCGGAGATGGCTCATGGTCGAGCTAGCGATCGCGAGCAGCGATCGCGAGGAGAGGCGGCAGACAGCGTAAATTAGGGTTTCACCTTATCTATAAATAGGGCGAGAACCATGCGCCCCATCGGACCCCATACGCCCGAGCTCAATTTCTTGATTTTTCCTCGGTTTTCCATTCTTTAGCTTTAGTCTTCATTTAGTTTAATTCTAGTTTTGATTTTCCGTTGTTCTAGTTTAGTTTATCGTTTCGTTTTCGATCGGACGTTTTGTCCGATCGTTTTCCGTTGTTTTCCGTTCGTTAAGCTTGGGATTGGATTCAAGACCAACCATTGTTCATCAACGCTTCCCTACGGGTTTTATATATTTAATTTCCGTTTTTATGGTTAACTCGTATTTTATTCCGTTTATTATGTACGGCTAGTTTTTGTTCTAATCTAGGGTTTGCATGATTCGATCCTATATGTTGTGATTTACGCTATTGTTATTTACCTTCCGGGCATTGATTCATGATTCATGGTGCTTATTTATATGTGTTTATTTCGATCAATCTTGATGCATATCTAGTTGCCGCTTAATACGTAATCGTATTAATTGTCAATCGATCTTGAATGCATGATACGAATAAGCCTTGAGTCGTAACTGAGATAGGACTTTCGTAGGAAGCATATTCTTAGTGATCCATTTGGAGTTGCTTATTTTCCTCTAGAGACGTAACTGTGATAGGGAGAATTAGTAATCTACTGCCGCAATTGTCGTAACTGAAGTTGTTGGTTATATATGTGATCTTCCATCTTGTCTGGATTAAAACGGTTAATAATAAGCAGGATAAACATCGTTGTGGATAGGATTGGTGCATCCCTAGGGTTAGTCTTTCTTCATAGTTATCTTCCGTGAGTTTATTGCTTTATTTTATATTTCTGCTTGGTTACCTTTGCTTTGGATTAATTTCCGAAGCCTTAAACCTTTCAACCCTTTTTCTGTGCTTGGATAATGATGAATTATCGTTGAGCTAGCTTCTATGTTTTCGTGATACAATCTCTGTGGATACGATACTTCGCTTACCCTATACTTACACCTTTTCGTGTTAGAAAAGTGAGCGATCAAATTTTGGCGCCGTTGCCGGGGATTGTTAAGATCACATAGGAATAATTTAACGATTTGGATTTATTAATTCAAGTTATATATATTATATTATATTTATTTATTCTTGTCAGTGCTAAATTCTCTCTTTTCTCGTGTGGTTTATCGTACAAGATCTCGGGGACCTCACAAGTATTATTGATCCCGAGATCGAAAGCTCTCAAAGGAGAAGAGGACGAGAGAAGAGACGAGTATGCAATGGCGCCCAATCCAGCGAGCAGGGCATTCCTCCCGAGCAAGTTGCCGATGCTAGCTGACTTTCGCAGATGCAACGTCGGATGGCGAATATGGGAATCATTGTCCACTGCTCCGGAGGAAGACCTCTAAATCACATGTACCGACATCCCACGAATAGTTCCAAGGAGGCGGTTGGGGCCCGCACGTAGATGCAAACAATTTTGAGCTAAAACCGCCCCGATCGGTATGGTCCAGGAGAGCGGTTTGGGGAGGAGTCACGGAAGACCCGAATCGCATCTCGAGACTTTTCTCGATATTTGTGACACCATCAAATAGAATGGGGTGACACAAGACACGATCCGGATCGCGATGTTCGGTTTCTCATTCTGTGACCAGCGAAAGATTGGTTCAAGAGTTTGGACCGAGTGGCATCGACACTTGGGGAAACTTTACAGAAGTTTCTTTCGAAATACTTTCCGCCGCGAAGCCTGAAGATCATCGCGAAATCTCTCATTTTGCCAAAACCACGACGAATCATTATTCGAGGCATGGGAGAGATTCAGAGGTCTATCGAGACGATGTCCACAACATGGGTTCTCCAAGGAGCAACAAATCACACAGTTCTACAAGGACTAACATGGCAGCATTTAGGAGCATGGTGGATGCGTCGGTGGGGCTGTTTATTGAACCGACAAGTAGACGAGGCAAGTCGTACAGTAGAGAGATGGCTGCCAACAGCTATCAATGGCCAACGGAGAGAACGCCATTGTTCAAAGCAGGTGCTTGTTGAGTGATTCAAAATATGACGATCTCATGAAGAAGTTCACTCTTTTGAAGAGTCGAGTTGAGACGAGAACGTCGACCACATCAATAAGAGGAATCATCCGACTTCCAACAACCTCCGGCAGTTTCACCGCTCGTAATGGTGTAATTCAAGAGCCGAGGAAGCCAAGTCTCAAGACATGATCAGTGATTCGTTGTAAGCAACCAACAATTGGCAACGAATCGAATTCGTTCATAAGCAACACCGGCGGAAGATAAATCATTTGGAGTCCACCGTGACGGCTATGGGAAGCATATGAAGATGTTGGAAAATCAAATTGGTCAAATAGTCGTACAAGTGAATGCACTACAAAAGATGGGCCAATTTCGAGTCTGGAGGTGAACCCGAAGAGTCGATGCTTCGCCATCCGGACGAGGAGGATAAGCTTACCCGAGCCCTACCGGGAAGAAGAGCATGAAAGCACACTTTGGGTAGAAACTTCGACCGAGCTCGCATGACCATGAGCCCGATCGTGAGGAGTCATGAATTTTTACACGAAGCCCGGATCGAGCACGCGCCGCGCACCCAATCGCGAGCCATCAGAGTGTGTGCGCGCGAGCCGTTCATGGCGACCCAGCTCGCATGCCACCCATGAAAAATCAGGCGAGCATGCTTTGCCGAGACACCGATCTGTGAGTCAAGCCCTCAAGCTCGCACGCGAAGAAGGAGATCGGCTCAGCGGATACCTCGCGACCTTCCCAAAGATCGCGAGGTCGACCGCGAGGCAACCCTAGAAGCAAATCCTCGCACGTACACTCCTCCGGTCCCATTTCCGAGTCGACTTGTCAAGTCGAAATATGACGAGGAGTTTTCTCGTTTCAAAGAGGTTTTCCAAAAAGTTGAGATCAATTTACCTCTCTTTGAGCTGCGAAACATCTTGGGGATACATGAAATTCTTAAAGGCAGCTTGCAAGCAAGAAGAAACTGGGAAATTTGAGAAAATTACCTATCCAAGAATCGCAGTGTTGTCTTGCAAGCGAAGCTCCTCTGAAGCAAAAGGATCCGGTAGTTTTACGTTAGAGTGCGAGATCGCCGAGCGCACTTTTCCAAATGTTTTGTGCGACTTGGGGCGAGCATCAATCGATGCCGTTGAGCGTATTCAACCGGCTACACCTAGGAAAGATGAAGCCGATGAAGATTTCGCGATGATGGTGACCGGTCGGTCACATATCCAAAAGGTATCGTCGAAGGCGTGTTGGTAAATTTGGGTTTTGTTTTTCCCGCCGACTTTGTTATTTTAGATATTCCCGAATTCAAACAACAAGCGCTAATCCTAGGAAGACCTTTTCTAGCAACCGGTGATGCGTTGATTGATGTGCGGGGAAGGCAATCTCACGTTTCGTGTTAACGATGAGAGCTCAAGATTTCCATATCGACGCCATCAAGCAACACGGCGTTGGAAAGCTTGGAAGATTGCTGCTCGATCATGACTATCTGCCGCACACGCCTCGCGTTTAGAGGGTACTCGACCGATCGAGGAAGCTGCGAGAAGGAAGAAGTGGACTCGGCATGGAACTCGAGTGTATCGTTCAAGTTTGGAGGGCACTTCCATAGTCGATGGTGGTCATCCGTGAATGCTAAGTTTAGGAGGATCCACAAGTTGGGAAAGATGTCTATTGCCACAAAACGCCGGATTGACAAGGTTAGTGATGGTCAGCTAAAGGCGTTAAATTAGCACTTGTTGGGAGGTAACCCAGCGTTTTCTTGTTTTGTTTTGTGTTTTGTTTTGTCTTTCGTTTGTGTTGCTTTTGTCGTGTTTACATTTTTTTCTTTTCGTTGTTGTGTCGATTCGATCAACGAGTTGAAGTGAAGTGTGTTAATCCATGTGGCCAATGACGATAGAAAATTTTTGTGAAATTTAATGATAGTGCACATGATATGTTAGAAAATGACGCATGAATGACGTGAGATGGCTTAGGCTTGTTATTTTTCACCATTTGCTTATCCTGTGAGACTTGAGCTTCACTGTATAAACATCTTGATACAGATACAGTTTCTTTTAATTGTGTGATATCGTGCATGTGATTATCTTCTAGAACTTGCCGTTTTTCTCGTGTCGAGACAATGATATGTGTTTAATTTGGAAAGGATAAAAGGCCATCTTTGTTAACCACATATTTTCCCAAACACTAGCAATGATATATACCATTTGTCGCTTCTTTGAGCCTTTATTAGACTTTTTCTTTCGATTAACCGGATGATAGGAGGTGAGGATGGATATGGGAATCAAAAGGGTTGAAATTTTGATGTAGTTATGGCGAGAAAAGTTTCTTTTAGAAAATACATCTGTGGTGAAGAATAGTACCTTTTTTGTGAAAGTTAAACCCTATAAGCTCTAGAAAGAAAAGAAAAGAAAAATGTTAAGTTCACTATGAGTGTTGAGCATAAGGGTCTTTAATCAAAGTATAGGTACCTACGTGGCATTAAGCGTTGATTTAGCACGTTGGGAGAGAAGAGGAAAATGGACAAAGTCCATATGTGTCAAATGTATAAATGGTGGTGCTGGAATATTCTTGAGTCACTTAGCCACATTTTATCCCACCTAACCAATGTGCCTACATTACAACATATGAAATGACCTCTTTGATCCTAATTTGAACACAATGACGCGTGGAGATATTAGAGAAACGGCAAGCCTATGGTAAGATGTTGCATTGCATTGATCGTTGAGTGTATACACATCCTTAATTTCTTTATGAGTTTGAGTGTATCCTCATATTCTACACACATGCCTTTGTGAGGTTGAATTAAATGAGTTTTTGCCGTAACCTTGTTTGTGTTGAGTGGACTAACGTCGTCATGTGCACTAATGTTTTTGAGCGTTGATATGTTTCTGAGGCCTAGAATGGTTATCATCTTTGCTACGCTCGTTGATCTTTTTGTTGTGTCTTTCTGTTTTGGTTTTGTTTGAGGACAAACAATGCTTTAAGTTTGGGGAGTTTGATAAACGCATATTTTACACGTTTATAGTTGATATTTGAAGATGAGTTTAGCTCGTTTAATGTGCGTTTATGTATCGATTCTTAATGTTTTATCTATTTTAGAAGATACTGCTCTTGGGTGTTATTTTGGTGTTTTGTAGGTTTATGTGTTGAAAATCGCAAGGAACGTAAGCACGAACCAAGATAGCATCGCCCGGTTTCTAGCGACCAGACTAGCGGTCGCTAGGCTGGTCGCGAGCAAACCAAATAACACCCGGAAGAGCCGCGACCGCGACCTCGTGCCCGCGAACGAAGCCCAGCGTCGAGAAAGCCACTCGACGATTTCTCGCGACCGTTTGAATTGCTAGCGACCGCTAGCCTGGTCGCGACGTACCATGCGACGCAAGGAGAGACCATGACGAAGAAGAGCGGGGAGACGGCTTCATGGTCGAGCTAGCGATCGCGACAGCGATCGCGAGAGGCGCAGACAGCGCAAATTAGGGTTTTCACCCTTATCTATAACATAGAGGCGAGAGCCCTTGCGCCCCATCGGACCCCATCGCCCGAGCTCAATTTCTTGATTTTCCTCGGTTTTCCATTCTTTAGCTTTAGTCTTCATTTAGTTTAATTCTAGTTTTGATTTTCCGTTGTTCTAGTTTAGTTTATCGTTTCGCTTTCGATCGGACGTTTTGTCCGATCGTTTTCCGTTGTTTTCCGTTCGTTCGCTTGGGATTGGATTCAAGACCAACCATTGTTCATCCAACGCTTCCCTACGGGTTTTATATATTTAATTTCCATTTTTATGGTTAACTCGTATTTTATTCCGTTTATTATGTCTAGCTAGTTTTCTGTTCTAATCTGTGGGTTTGCATGATTCGATCCTATATGTTGTGATTTACGCTATTGTTATTTACCTTCCGTGCATTGATTCATGATTCATGGTGCTTATTTATATGTGTTGATTTTTGATCAATTTTGATGCATATCTAGTTGCCGATTAACGACGTATCGTATTAATTGTCAATCGATCTTGAATGCATGATACGAATAAGCGCTCGAGTAAATGGCGAGATAGGACTTTCGTAGGAAGCATATTCTTAGTGATCCATTTGAGTTGCTTATTTTCCTCTAGAGGCGTGGCGTGATAGGGAGAATTAGTAATCTCTGCCGCAATTGTCGTGAATCAAGTTGTTGGTTATATATGTGATCTTCCATCTTGTCGGATTAAAGCGGTTAATAATAAGCGGGATAAACATCGTTGTGGATAGGATTGGTGCATCCAGGGTTAGTCTTTCTTCATAGTTATCTTGGTGAGTTTATTGCTATATTTTATATTTACGCTTGCTTCACCTTTGCTTTGGATTAATTTCGAAGCCTTAAACCTTCAACCCTTTTTCTCGTGTTTGGATAATGATGAATTATCGTTGAACTAGCTTCTATGTTTCGTGATACAATCTACGTGGATACGATGCTTTGCTTACCCTATACTTACACCTTTCGTGTTAGAAAAGTGAGCGATCGAGGACGATGAGTGTGCGGCACTTTTTGATCTGCAGCCTTCTTTTCGATGGCGCCTTGGCGGGTTTCTCTCGTGGCGCCTTCGCAGGCAACAATGAAAACTTGCCGATTATCATTTCATGAGACTCGCTGCGTCTCAAGCTTGCGAGCACGCATGAGGCATATGTTTAATCAGTATATACCTCGGACATCACACGAGGAGGGAGACGAGCTTCGATGAAGAGACAAACACATATTTTACTTATTTCTTTTCGCTTTGCACATTGATTTTCTCCTTATTCCGAATCACGATGTTAAATTTTAGTTTTTGTCTTTAGTATTATTTTCATTCCAGTTTCGTTCTTTTTTGTTTTATTCGAGAGTTCAGATTTATTTTACGGATCGAAACTTTACATTGTTCATCGTGGAATCCTACGGTTTTATTTACCTATCTCAATTTATGCTTTATTTATTTATTTATTGCTTTGGTAATTTAATTATGAGTAGCTAAATTCCGTATTGATCCTAGGGTTTGTATGTCTGACTAGATTCGTATAATTTATCTATTGATACTGTTTTATCGTCCCATTCATGATTTATGATTCTTGGCTTTAATTCTCATGTGTAGGTATCTGATCATTATTAATGCATGCTAGTTATGTGATTGATGTCTTGGCGGAATTAATTGCATAATCGATATCTTGAATTCATAATCTGATTTTACCTTGAGACACAAGCGGAGATAGGTGAACTGTAGGAGGTTATTCTTTGTGTGCTTTTGGTAATTAGCTTACTTCTCTTGAGACCCGACGGAGATAGAGTTTAGGCTAACCTATTACTATAGGCTTTCCTGGCGGAAACTATAGTTACATTAGTGATCCTTCATATGAATGCGAATTAAATTGGTAAATAGATTAATAGGTTAATTGTGTGAATCTGGTTAGGTTAAATACATCCCTAGGGTCAGTCTTTTATATCTCATTTTATTCCCTTTTTATATTTTGAGTCTAGATTTATACTCTTTCTCTGGATAATTGTTGCCTGAATAATAATCAAGATTCTGTGTTGATTAATTGTTGTGTTCTCGAGTCGCAGTCCCTGTGGATACGATATATATACTTGCTGTTTTACTATCTTATTATTTGGTTGGAAATATAGCGATCAATAACAATGATGATGGCTATGACGACGATAGTGATTAATATAAGGTTTATATGAATCAATTTGATAGAAAAATATTTGAATAGTATGTTTTAATATGAGATATAAATTGTTTTCTTATTCAAGTGATCTATTTTGCTAGATGCCTAGAGGACGTGGATCCCCAATTGGGTACGAAATCGAAGAGATGGCACAGACGCTGCGAGAACGACAATGGCGACACTTGAACTCTTTTTCTGAAAGTCAGAGAGTTTGAGAAATTTGAAAAGTAGAAACGGATAAAGTGATATGAGAAAAGGCATATCATGGAAGTTATTCCCAATATGCACTTTATCGAACCCAACCATTGCATGCGCATTAAATGCGGATGGCGGATCCGTGTTCGACATCGGTGGGACATCCGTGTTCGACCTCGTCGGGGCCTCGCATTCAACCACAACGTCGCATATCCGACCTCGGCAAGATGAAGAGCATTCAACTCGCGAATGGGTCCGAATAAAATGATTCGGCATAACGCCCGGCGAGGTGAAGCCAAGTAACATACGACTTCAGCATAATGCTTCGGTAAGGTGAAGCTAAGCAACATGCGACTTCGGCATAACGCCTCGGCTAGGTGAGGCCAAGCGACATGCGACTTCGGCATAACACCTCGACAAAGCGAAGCCAAGCGACATACAACATCGGGAGAATATGACCTCTACAGGATTACGCAGGCTCCACTTCGTCATATCAAGAATACCGGCGAACCATGGTCCCCCATCCATCACGACCTCGCTTCTACGTCTTTTGGGGGGGGGGATGTGATAGGATACGACCCAACTACCAGGCCCAAGCATCGGGCCCAATATAAATGGGCCTCGACATTAAGCTTCGGCCTAGGGTGAGTTCGGCCAAGACTCTAAACCGATTCTAACTCGAATCACAAGTGGAGACGTTGAAGATTCGGATATATCTCAAAGAATCCTATTTAGAGAAGATCTCGGATTAGAGTCAATCTCAATATAATTGTGTATAAATAGAGGCTAGATTAGATGGAAAAGGACCATCTGCACTCTTTATAATCGCTTCTTACGCACTCAATACACATATACTCTCTTGCTCTGTGGACGTAGATCTAATTCAAAGATCGAACCACGTAAATCCCTCGTGTTCATTGCGCATTTATTTCCCTAACGAAATTAAGATTGATCAGACTCAAAATTTCAGAATGCTCGACGATGGTGTCGGTGTCGGACGGTGGTGTTTGGTGAAGGAAAGAAGAAGAAATGGAGAATGATACTATGAGATGATCATGGTCTTGTTTGGTTGACTGCAGAATATAATATTAGGTTTAGTTTTAATTTTGCAATTATTTGGGGGTGAGTTGATTCGGAGTTGGACTAAATAAAATGTTTACATATATGAAAAAAAATTGGGCTTGTATTGGGCTGAAGCCCAGTACAACTCACTAATAAGAGGGTGTTTGGTTGAGCTTATAAGCTCCAAAACAGTTATATGTTCGTGTTTTAAGTTTTAAAACAAATTATAAGTTGTTTTGGATAACTTATAAGCTCACTAAACACCCTCTAAATCCATCCTGATTTAGAAGATATTAACACGGTTTTGACAAGATACAAGAAAGTGTAATTCTATTAACTTAGAGAGCATTACAAATGTCTTCTACATCGATTACGTCACACATTATTTTTTCAGTACATTTTTTATTTAACTAACAAAATGATGTTTGCAATTGCAATCCGTTATGGTCATAAATAATATATATATATATATATATAATAAATTTCATCACCATATTAAAAGAAAAATCAATAAAAATTAATTCATATTTCAAATTAAATTAAGGGTTAAATAGTAAATGTACCATTAACTTTTACAGCAAAAAAACAATTAACTCTCTATTGTTATGTATTTTTTCATTTGCTCCATAACATCCGAAAAAATATGACAGATCATCCTCTACACTAACGGTTAATCCAATCGTTGTTTACAAAAATTCAATTTTTTCATATTTTTTTCATTATCTCTCTCTCTCTCTCTCTCCAAAGATGAAATCGACGGTGGCATAGATGCTGCAATAGAGAGCATTGCAAGACGTTTGAAGTTGTAGTCGAACAATGTCGTCTTGTCACCTTGAGACTGGAACACCACGACCCAGTACCCCTCCAGCCCGACCTAAATACGCAAGGTCATTCCCCGAGCGATGAATTCGGGGACCTCGTTGGCTAAGGTGGCAGTGATCATTGTTTCAATCTTCATGATGTCGAAGTTCTTATTTCTGGTGACAATGGTTTTGGCAATGTCATCTCCATAAATGAAGATATCAAGGCTTATTCTTGTTGACGATGACATGCTCATCATATATGCAGGCCTAGCATGGATGATGAATCTTATCCAATTAGAAGTGTATCTACTACTTAATCCTTTAATTAATAATGAGGAGTTAGTTATGTTTTCTTATTAACATTAGAAGTGTATCTACTACTTAATCCTTTAATTAATAATATGTATATATATTTTTATACTATTTGTAAAGTTCAAATAAATAATGAATTTCCAAAGTACAATTACGACCACCACCGCTGATTCTTTTATATCAAAAATCTTTTGACAAAAACTTGGATGATCCCCGTCTCACCGTGAGCTCACCCTTATTTTTTGTTAAAATAATTATATATTAATTATGATAAGTAAAGATAATTAAATTTTGTTAGTTTATAATTAAATTTATTAAGTTTTAATTATAATTTTAATTCAAAATTAGAATTATTAATTCATAATTATAGTTTATTAATTCATAACTAAGGTTTACTAATTCATAATTAGAGTTTATTAATTCAAAATTAGGATTTATTAATTCAAAGTTGGGGTTTATTAATTCATAATTAGGGTTTATTATTCAAAATTAGGGTTTATTATTTCCAATTAGGGTTTATTATTCAAAATTAGAGTTTATTAATTACAAATAGGGTTTATTAATTCAAAATTAGGATTTATTAATTCATGATTAGGGTTTATTATTCAAAATTAGGGTTTATTAATTCATGACACTACAAGAATTTACGCGATTAACGATTTAAAAATTCCATCGCTATACCGAATAAGTTCGTCGGTGATCCTAAATAACGATTTTAACAACGGCCAAAACAAATCATTTCGGTGCAAAATTGTCGCTATTCGATCAACGACGGACTCGTAGTCCGTTGTTGAATCACCGGCGGACTCCCGACGAATATAGACGTCGTCGTTGTGTAGCACGACCGTCGATCCGTCGTTGATCAACGACGGAACAGCGACGGACTGTCCGTCGTTGATCCATCGTGAATGTTTTAAAAAATAAACTCATTTTTCACATTTATCGTACCTAGTTATCGACGTTCACCTGTTGAAATCTCAATTCATCATTCAATTCAATAATCCATCCACAAACAATTCAATTCAATAAACATGAAATCTCAATTCATCATTCAATTCAAATACATAAAAATAACTAAATTAAATAAATCGTATTTGTGTTATCCATACAGAAAGCATATAAATATAATCCATCCAGAAAGCAAATAAAAACAATGTGTTATCTTTGTCAAGAAAGGCTCGAGTGAATCGGGGATATGCTCATCATCCACCGAATCGCGATCAACGAGGCATTGATACCTCCCTCTGATCCCGATGACAAAGGCGATGAGGACCCACGTCCTCTAGCATATAAGGATCCACGTCCTCTAGGCATCTAGCAAAATAGATCACTTGAATAAGAAAACAATTCATAACTCATATTAAAACATACTATCGAAATATTTTTCTATCAAATTGATTCATATAAACCTTATATTAATCACTATCGTCGTCATAGCCATCATCATTGTTATTGATCTCTATATTTCCAACCAAATAATATGATAGTGAAACAGCGAGTATATATATCGTATCCACAGGGACTGCGACTCGAGACCACAACAATTAATCAACACAGAATCTTGATTATTATTCAGGCAACAATTATCCAGAGAAAGAGATTATAAATCTAGACTCAAAATATAAAAAGGGAATAAAACCAGATATAAAAGACTGACCCTATGGATGTATTTAACCCAACCAGATTCACACAATTAACCTATTAACTGCTTACCAATTTAATCCGCATTCATATGAAGGATCACTAATGTAACTATAGTTTCCGCCAGACGACTTTATAGTAGTAGGTTAGCCTAAACTCTATCTCCTTCGGGTCTCAAGAGAAGTAAGCTAACTATCAAAAGCACACAAAGAATAACCTCCTACAGTTCACCTATCTCCGCCAGGTCTCACGGTAAAAACTGTATTATGAATTCAAGATATCAATTATGCAATTAATTCCGCCAAGACATCAATCACATAACTAGCATGCATTAATATTGATCAGATACCTACACATGAGAATTAAAGCCAAGAATCATAAATCATGAATGGGACGACAAAACAGTATCAATAGATAAATTATACGAATCTAGTCAGACATACAAACCCGAGAATCAATACGAAATTTAGCTACTCATAATTAAATTACCAAAGCAATAAATAAATAAATAAAGCATAAATTGCGATAGGTAAATAAAACCGTAGGATTCCATGATGAACAAAGTAACAGCTTCGATCCGTAAAATAAATCTGAACTCTCGAATAAAACAAAAGAACGAAACTGGAATGAAAATAATACTAAAGACAAAAACTAAAATTCTAATACTGTATTCTGGAATAAGGAGAAAATCAATGTGCAAAGCGAAAAGAAATAAGTAAAATATGTGTTTTGTCTCTTCATCAGAAGCTCTCGTCTCCCCCCTCCTCGTGTGATGTCTGAGGTATATACATTTAAACATATGCCTCGCTAAGCGTGCTCTCAAGCTTGAGACGCGAAAGAGTCTCGCGAAATGATAATCTGGCAAGTTTTCATTGTTGCCTCGCGAAAGGCGCTCACGAGAGAAACCCGCGAAGGCGCCACGCGAAAGAAGGCTGTGAAGATCAAAAAAAGTGCTGCACACTCATTGTCCCTCGCGACCTTTGGTCGCGAGTAAAACTCGCGAGTCGTGTTTTGCCTCAGTTGTGCATTGCGCGACTTCGCTGTTTCGCTCCGTTCTCTCTCGTCCGGACTCCGAATTGCGATCCTCTTGCGCCTATGGACTCCTATCGAGATGCCCTTTAACATAGTAAACTTTTCAATTCCATCCTTGTCATATCCAATTCATCATATTCAACATCGTTTTCAAACAGTTCTTCTTCGCACGAGCTCGCGACCGGGTTAGCTAATTTCTCTTTATCGTGATCCACCTTTTTGACATCAAAACCTATGCTAAAATGACATGAAACACACAAGGCATAATATCTTCCAATGTAAACATAAATATATCAAAAGATAGCTCAAAAGATCACCTATCAATTATAAACGAAACAAATATAGCCTTATAAATCAGGTAAAAATGGGGCTTATCAACTCCCCCAAACTTAACCTTTTGTTTGTCCTCAAACAAATCAGAACAAAGGAGAGACGACCAAAGACAGGCAAAGAGTCGAACGACAAAAGCAATAAGCCTTAGAGCAATGAGCAATAAAAGATTCATATCATATGAATCAAATCCCAACATCTTTCGTTAAACTCCACATATCATAATAATCATAAGCACAAGCCTTCTTAAACTTGAATCCTCACAACATGGATGTATATATAAGAAATCTCAAACACTCAAGTGTATCAAGGAGGATGTGTATACTCTCAAAGTTTAAAAACACATGGAATCTACCATAAGCTTGCAAATCGTCTAATTCTCCATTGCTCAAATATGTGCTCAAGAACTAAGATCAAAAAGGTCTTATAAAATGTTATAATGTAGGCTCTTTGGTAAGGTGGGATATATTTAGGCTAAGTTACTCATAATCCCATAATGAAAAATACCATAAGTATCACAAGACACAATTCCCAAACTTTCACAATTTATTTCAATTCTCCATACCAAGAAGTCATTTTTCTTTAAGAACTCTATAATTATCATATAAGTGATATACTCATCTCAAAGCACTAGCTACTTACCCATTTATGTTCTTTTCACACACTTGTGCCAACTATTTTTTTTTTTGAACTTATATGGGTAAGCAACTATTTTTAATAATCACTTTCTCCTCATTTATTTCTTTTCTTTCCTTTCTCAACCTCAATTCAAGCAACCAAAAATTACACTACAACATAACCCAACCCATGGCTATATGAAAGAATTAGGTAGGCTCAAACGGGCTCATCAAAGGATAATAAAATAACAGGTTAGTGTTTGGATAGTGTATAGGCTAAGAAAAGAATGCCTAATATCATTTCAAAATTCTTAAGCACATCAATGCAACCTCGAAAAAGATCCAGAGCAAGTTCTAGAGAAACACATGCTATTTCAAACTATTCACACAGAAAGAAACAAGACTGAAAAGATATGACAGTCAAAAGCTCAAGTCTCACAGGTTTCAAAAGTGTGATCAAGTTCTCAAAGGCTCAATACTCACAATAATCATAACATGCTTTGTCTCACAAAATCAGTTGCAATAAATTTTCTAATAAAAATAATTCTCATCATCGGCTGCTCGTCATTCAACTCAACCCAAAACAGACACAAAACCCAACCAAGAAAAATAAAAAGACAAAAACGAACAAAAAAGAAAACAAAACAAAAACGAAGAACAAAACAAAACAAAGAAAAACTTTGGGTTATCTCCCAACAAGTGCTAAATTTAGATGTCTTTAGCTAGACCAATACTAACCTTGATCAATCTGGCGTTTTAGCAGCAGACTTCTTCCCAAATCTGTGCTTGTATCCATACTTTGCATTGACTGCAGACCACCACTGAGTGTGGAATTGGCTCCCCCCAAACTTGAATAAATCACTTGGAGTTTCATGCCGAGTCCATCGCTTCTTTGTAGCATCCTCCTCAACTGGTCGGTTGATATCCAAGTGTGAGACTTGTCTAGCTGTAGCAGTGGTGATCGATTAGCATTCCTCGTGCTCTGAACTATCGTGTTTCTTGATGGCATCATATATTGAGATTTTCAGCTCCTCATCGTTGACACAAAATGTAAGATCACCTTCCTGCACATCAATTAAAGCACGACCAGTTGCTAGAAAAGGTCGACCCAAGATTAGTGGTTGATTTTTAAATTCGGGAATGTCTAAAATAACAAAATCACCGGAAAGATAAAATCTCGATTCTTACCAACATATCCTCAACTACGCAGGATATAAAGCGACAGTAAGCCATCATTAATGAAATTGAAGTTTGCTTCATTTTGCCCAGCTCCAAGCAATTGAACACAGATAAAGGCATCAGGTTTATGCTCGCTCCCAAATCACACAACACGTTGGGGAATGTATGCTCAGCAATCTCGCACTCCAACGTGAAGCTCCCGGATCATACATTTCAAAGTGACTTATACTGTAAATAATGCCGCATTCTTGAAAGGTTATTTTTTTCAAATTTACCCAACTTCTTCTTGCTTGCCACTGCATCTTTGAAAAATTTGATGTATCCGGGCATATTTCTGAGCGCTTCAAAGAGAGGTATGATGATGTTAACTTTCTAGAACATCTCTTTGAATCGGGCGAACTCCTCATCATATTTCGTCTTACCGATGCGCTGAGGAAATGGAGCTGTAGGCTTTGGGAGCGTCGGGTCCTTCGCATTTGTCGCTCATGCATGTTCCTCTCTGGACGTCTCTCGCGTGTTGTCCCTCGCGAGTTTATCTCGTGAATCCTCCTTGCGAGGTAAGGTCGCGCGGCTTTCTCCATCACTCTTCGCGAGTTTACCTCGCGACCCTTCCTCGCGAGGCAAAGTCGTGAGGTAATGTTCTGTCTCAGGTGCTTCTTGCTTCATGGGATTACCTCGCGACCCTTCCTCGCTAGGCGGTCATGAGCACAGTTCTCGCATCGCGCCCACTTTCCTTCGCGGTATTCCCTCATGACTGGCTGTCGCGAGGATGTCTCGCGAGGCGAGAAAATGTGAATTCATCATCCTCGGCTCTTTGCTCATCCAACTCTTCTCCTTCATGCTCCAGATGATTAGTATAGGATGCTCCACTCCTCAAATAAATGGCATTACACTTATTCGGAGGCATATGATTATTAGGATTATGTTCAGTGTTGCTTGAAAATTGCCCTTGCCTATGCATTCCAGCTCTTTCATTAGCCATCTGCCCCACTTGGTTCTCTATCATCTTTACTTGTTTTCCAAGGGCTATCACCGTGTTGTTAATAGCATTGAATGTGCTCTCCAGAGTGTTCAGCCTATTCCCAAGCTGCTGAATCTGAATATTTTGTTGACCCACAATTTGTTGGTGACTCATTGCTATTTGTTGATTGCTACAACACTTGTTGCATCGTCTCTTCAAGCTCTATTTTGGGCTCCATAATCATCCCATTATTCACATCAAAACCAGGTGGTGGTTCCTGAGCATTCTGCGCATTAGCATAGGAAAAATTAGGGTGACTCTTATTATTGGGATGATATGGTGGATTCCCACTTTGTTTCCCTTGGAAATTACTCCTTTGGTTCACATAGTGAACCTCCTCCATATTCTGCGCCATGGCTACAAATCATCACCCTTTCCTCCTGGCCGTATTCTTTACGCGAGTTGTGAATTTCTCTAACAAATCATCATACTTATCGTCCAACTCGCAGAGCCACTCTTCTCGATCGGTTGTCTCCATCGGCCATTGATAACTGCTGGATGCCATCTCTCAATAATTCTCAATGCTTCATCTATTACTCGATTGAAGGCATCATCCGATCGACGATCAACAATGCTACGAGTGTTAGCATTGAGTCCACAGTAAATTGAGTTACTTGCTGCTCAGGTGAAAACACATGCTGTGGACACTTTCGGCGCAGGTTTCTGAATCGCTCCCAGCCTTCAAATAATGATTCATCTCCCAATTGTAAAAAATGAGAGATCTCAGCAATGATCTTCTGCGCCTTGGCAGGTGGAAAGTATTTCGACAGGAATCTCTCGCACAATTGCTCCCACGTGGTAATCCGTGATCTGTCCAAGCTCTTGAACCACTCTTTCGCCTGACTCCACAGTGAAAATATGAACATCCGCATTCGGATGGCATCAGCCGACACTCCATTCTGCTTGATAGTATCACATATATCAAGGAATGCCTCTAAATGTGCGTTGGGGTCTTCATTAACCCCTTCCCCAAACTGATCCACTTGGATCATGCTGATGAGGGAAGACTTTAATTCAAAGTTATCGGCATTGACGCTCGCCTCCATCCTCCACCTCGAACCGATCCGTCGATGGTCCGTATACGTGATGATGAGCGGTATGGGTGGTGCTCGTCCACCAATCTGACCCATCTGATTATTTAACGTCAGTTGGCGTTGCATTGTTGCTAGCATCTCCTCCATCTCGGCCATCCGATCATGGCCTTGGGTTGTCTATCTCGCCATCGCTTGTTGTCTTCTTTCTTCAAGGCCCTCTTATGTGACTTTTCAATCCCAATATCCAAAGGAATAATTTCTTTCCTTTGGGATCTTGTAATCATGCACTACACACAGAGATAAAAACCAAATCAGATCTGAGAAGCAACAAAAATAGTAATAATTTTTTTTATTTTTATTTTTTTATTTTTTTTTCTAAGCCTGAATTAATAACTATAATTCAGAAAATTATCACTATGCAATCTAAGGTCCCGAACAACGGCGACAAATTTGATCGCTATATTTCCTACCAAATAATATGATAGTAAAACAAAGAAGTATATATATCGTATCCACAGGGATGCGACTCGAGAACACAACAATTAATCAACACGTAATCTTGATTATTATTCGCAACAATTATCAAGAGAAAGAGATTATAAATCCAGACTCAAAATATAAAAAGGAATAAAACCGGATATAAAAGATCGACCACAGGAATGTATTTAACCCAACCGATTCACACAATTAACCTATTAATCTATTTACCAATTTAATCTGCATTCATATGAAGGATCGATGAATGTAACTATAGTTTCCGCCAGACAACCTATAGTAGTAGGTTAACCTAAACTACTATCTCCGTCGGGTCTCGAGAGAGTAAGCTAATTACCAAAAGCACACAAAGAATAACCTCCTACAGCTCACCTATCTCCGCCTGTGTCTCAAGGTAAAATCAGTATTATGAATTCAAGCTATCGATTATGCAATTAATTCCGCCAAGACATCAATCACATAATTACCATGCATTAATATTGATCAGATACCAACATATGAGAATTAAAGCCAAGAATCATAAATCCTGAATGGGACGGCAAAACAGTATCAATAGATAAATTATACGAATCTAGTCAGACATACAAACCCTAGGATCAATACGTAATTTAGCTACTCATAATTAAATTACCAAAGCAATAAATAAATAAAGAGCATAAATTGAGATAGGTAAATAAAACCGTAGGATTCCACGATGAACAAAATAATACTTGATCCGTAAAATAAATCGAACTTCATGAATAAAACCAAAGAACGAAACTGGAATGAAAATAATACTAAAGACAAAAACTAAAATTCTAATATTGTATTCTGGAATAAGGAGAAAATCAATGTGCAAAGCGAAAAGAAATAAGTAAAATATGTGTTATGTCTCTTCGTCAGAAGCTCTCGTATCCCCTCCTCGTGTGATGACTTGGGTATATACATTTAAACCTATGCACGGTGAAGCATGCTCGCAAGCTTGAGGCGCCGAAGGAGTCTCATGAAATGATAATCGCCAGTTTTCATTGTTGCCTCGCGAAAGACGCCACGAGAAACCCGCGGCGCCACGAAAAGAAGCTGCGAAGATAAAAAAGTGCTACACTCATTGTCCCTAGTGAGTTTGCCTCATGACCTTTGGTCGCGAGCAAAACTTATGAGTCGTGTTTTGCCTCGGTCACATTGCGTGACTTATTTGTTTATCTCTTCTCTCGTCCGGACTCGGAATTACGATCCGCTTGCGCCTATGGACTCCTATCGAGATGCTCTTTATTATAGTAAACTTTTCACATCCATCCTTGTCATATCCATTTCATCATATTCAACATCGTTTTCAAACAGTTCTTAACCCTTACGAGCTCATGACGGGTTAGCTAATTCCTCTTTATCGTGATCCACCTTTTGACATCAAACACGTGCTAAAATGACATGAAACACACACGGCATAATATTTTCTAAGGTAAACATAAATATATCAAAAGACAACTCAAAAGATCATTTATCAATTATAAATGAAACAAATATAGCCTTATAAATCGTGGTAAAATAGGGCTTCGATTCTTATCCTCACCGTCAGTATGTATCTTAGCTTCTTCACTATTATTTTCATCTATGTCTATCAAGCCACCACCGTAATGTATTATGTCGTCATCGCTCACATCTAGATTAGTTGAGATGATTAAGTCATCTTCCCGATATGGTTGGTCCGATGGTATTTCAGATGTTAAAATTTGAAATGGGACTTCAATTTTGGATCGTGCTTTTATCTTACAAATCGATTCCAAATCGAGGCGATCATGAACTGAACAAATTCGAACATTTTTTTTCCCTCAAGCCGAATTAGCATATCTAACAGCAAACTAACACTGAACCGAAATATTCAGTCCTATTTTCGGTTTTCTTTGGATTAAACTGTTTTCCTATATTGTTTATATATATGTCCTTGTTAAAATCAAAATTTTAAATACTTTTGCATATCAAATAGGAACCAAATACAATTTAGAAGTTAAATGGATCGACAAAGACAATGATTATTAAATGCGTAAAACAATTTTGGATAATTCAATCAAAATGTTGGGGCACAAATGGAGAGAAATATAGATAATCCAAGTTATGATTTATTGAGCATGATAATTGCGTCGTATTAATTTCTTCAGGCATCGATTTGTTAATAGTTAATTATTATTCTTAGAATTTAAAACTAAGAAATTAATAAAAAATATAAATATATATAATAAATTCCATTCGGTTCGATTCGGGTTCTCAATTTTTTGGGCTCAATTTGGGCGGTTCGAAATAATTTTAGTTTGACAATTTCAATCGAAACCTATGTCAAACATAAACAAATTAGGTTTCGCTTTGGTAATCCACATAAAGTGTGAATTATGAATAATTAATTGGATTAAATATGATCATAGTTGTTGGGTTTAACTTTCTAGATAATTTATATATTCCTTGATATTATTTTGTAAATAACTTATAGTTGAATATTAAAAAATCAAAAACAAAATTGATGTAATTAAGCGAAAGATGATATGATAATTCTCAACCAAACAACGCTAATTGCCTAATTCCCATATATTTTTATCCAAGATCTTCACGTTCACTTGTCAAAAGTCTTCAACCTATACATAAATAGTATTGTAACCAAATGTTATACATATCAACCTCCGAGATAGGTTGGCATTTAGTGTTGCGATATAATTCATTAAAAGTACTCCCAAGTCTCCAACATATATCGAATCCTAGTTAAAGAAAATATATACTTGCAATGACAAAAAAATTATGTAATGGTACTATATGATATTATGGCATTAACCTTAATTCATCAAATAAAACAAATAAACAATAGTTAACTATTTACAAACCTAACCAAATGTTTAATCGATCTATTTAAGCAATTTGCTTCACCCACTAAATGTGTAAATTAATAACAAATATCTGATTTTGCACAAAAATAGAGTGAATTAGAGTATCAGATGACCTTACAGAGGCGGGCGAGCCGGATGGGACAAAGACAGGATGGCCTGGGCAAGGCGAGGCGAGGTCGGTAGGGACTAAAGTGAGATGGGGAGAGGTGAGGCGGGGAGACGTCCGCGGTGGGACGCGCGAGGCGGGCGAGGCGAGGCGAGGCGAGGGCGTGAGGCGAGGCGGGCGTAAGGAGGCGTGGTGAGTCGGCGACGATGGAGGAGTCATCGCGGGCCGCTAGAGAAGATGACGAGCCGAGATGAGATGGGGCCGGAGAAGACGACGGAGGCGTGGGATCTTCAAGTCTCGACGAGCCACAAGAGGTCAAAGCGACGAGGTGGGAGCTTGGACGGCGAGGCTCGGTGGATTTAGGGTTTAGGGTTCAAAATGACTGAATCAAAATACAGAGGAGAAATCCCGTCTTATTTTAAAAATTTAACGACAGAATTACGACGGAGTAAACAACAATGGAATACGGACATTCCGTTGTTGATCCGTCGCTGATCCGTCGTTGATTCACTCCGTTGTAAGTCCGTCGTTGATTGACTCCGTCTAGGGGTGAGCATTTAGGCGATTCGGTTGGCAAAACGAACCCAAAACCGGTTGTTTTTAAAACCCAAACCAAACCGAACCATTTTACATATCCAAACCGAACCAAACCGAACCGAAATATTCAGTTTGGTTTGGTTCGGTTTTAACCAATTAAATTATAATTAATATAAATATTATAATATTTATAATATAATATATATATATATATAATATTAACCAATTTAAATATTAATAATATAAATAACATATATATATATAATATATAAAAAATATAATAATAAAAATTTAAGTGGTTCGTTTTGAAACCGAATTTTTTTCCCCAAACCGAAACCGAACCGAATTAATTTCGGTTTCAAAATTTTGAATCGAACCGAACTGTTTCTTGCACAAACCGAATCAAATCGCTAATTTCGGTTCGGTTCAATTTTTCGGTTCGGTTCGGTTTTTCTTCCCTAACTCCGTCTTAAGTCCGCGTTGATTGACTCATCGTAAGTCGTCGTTAATCAAAATGGTCAATCAAAATCTGAGGTGAAATCTCGTCTTATTTTAAAATTTAACGATGGATCAGCGATGGAAAGCAGACGTCGTAATTCCGTCGTTGATCAACGACGGAATTACGACGGAGTAAACAAAGACAGAATTACGACGGACATTCCGTCGTTGATTCACTCTGTCGTAAGTCCGTCGTTGATTGACTCTGTCGTAAGTCCGTCGTGGATCAACGGCGAGATTCTGATGTCGTTGATCAACGACGGATTCTGACCGTCGTTGATCAACGACGAATACCCGACGGAATATTTTAGATATTTGAAAAGAGATCTTCCGCCTTAAAACCGTTGTTGTTCCGTCGTTGATCAACGGTGAAAAAATTTTCGTCGTGTGTCCGTCTTTGATTGAGTGAATTTCTTGTAGTATGATTAGGTTTATTTATTCACAATTAGAATTTATTAGTTCAGAATTATTATTTATTAATTTACAATTAAAGTTTATTAAACAATTTTATTTTAATTAGAATTAAGTAATATAAATTAGAATTAATTTAATAATTAATTAACTAATTAAGGCGGTCTCACTGCGCGCACAGGAGACCACCCCAAATCTTTTTTAACCACTTTAAAAGAAAAAATTACCTATTTGCTTTGAAACGTATAAGAACTACCAATAGTCATTATTGTCCTAAAGTCAATAATTTGACTTTTTATTTATTTTGTTTCAAAATTTAGAAAAATTATAAGATTTTCAAAATTAGTTCACAGATCAAGTCGCCGCATTCTTCCATTTTCGCGGCCGTCTCAACACCCTCAAAACGCGCACGTCGCCGTCGTGAATCGTGCAGTCTCACATCGTTCGTGCCGACGACGGCATCGCAATTGGAAAAATGGTGGGTCGCACTGTAGGGCGGTGCAAACGGCGGGAGGATGCTCACGAAGGGGCTGCACGCGACGAGACGGCACAGCTCGAGGGGGCGAGCTACCACACGAAGGGCGGGTGGCGCGTTGCGCGATAGCTGACTGCGCCAAGGGGCTGGAGAAAGGAAGAAGAGGGTGCGAGGGGAGTGGATGGGAGTTGTGGGGTAGGCTGTGAGAGGAAGAAGAGAAAACGAGGGTGGGCAGAGCCGGTTGGGGGTTTGCAGAAGCCGACGGAAGGGAGAGTCTATTGACTTTTTCCACTTTTTCTTTGTTTTTTTATTTAATTTTAAATGTATTTTGATTAAGCGATGATTACTTTGAATAATATGATTGAGTATTAGAATAATATGATCAAATAAATTGAAAATTAGTTAATTCATTAAAATAAATAGCCTATTAGTTTGGATTAATTTTTGTTTATATATCTTATCAGTCAAATTAAATGTTCTTTAGATGATTGCTAGTGTGCACAAATAAAATTAGATGGAAATTTAATAGATTTGGAATGAAATGATGATTGAACATGAGATTTTTGTGATTCATAGCTTTAAGGAATTAAAGAATAAGAAGAAATTGAAATAATAATAATAATAATAATAATAATAATAATAATAATAATAATAATAATAATAATAATAATAATAATAATAATAATAATAATAATAATAATAATAATAATAATAATAATAATAATAATAACAACAACAATATAAAATAATAATAACAATAATAATAATAATTACAAAACTAATAATAATAATAATAATAATAATAATAATAATAATAACAACAACAACAATATAAATTAATAATAACATACAAAACTAATAATAATAATAATAATAATAATAATAATAATAATAATAATAATAATAATAATAATAATAATATTATTATTATTATTATTATTATTATTATTATTATTATTATTAGTGTTATTTTATTATAACTATTTATTATTAATAATCATTATTTGTTTAATATTATAGATACTATTATTTTATGATTATTTATTATCATTGTTAATTTACATGATAAAAAATACAAATAAAAGTAATTTTGTTAGAAAAAAATAGTCAATCTCATGTTAGTGGGAATAAACATTCCTTCAGAAATAGTGATTTTTGTAGTAAATTTTTTACCAATCACAAGATTGGGAAATCAATAGGGGTGAGTATTTGGATTTCAGTATGATTTTTGCCTAATCCGAACCGATCCGAAAATCTGAATTTTGAGAGAGAAAAAATCTAATCCGAACTGAATATCCGAAAATCAAAACATTTTACAAAAAAATACTAACCGAACCGAAAAATCCAAAAATTCCAAACCATTTTTTGTTAATTCTTATATATATTTATATTAGATTCAAAAATATTTAAATAAAATATTATTATTATTATATATAAATTATATATAATTCAGATTTTCTGATTTTTTCGAATTAAAAAAATCCAATCCGATCCACTCTGAAAATCCAAATTTTGAAAAATATCAATCCGATCTGAATCGAAAATCCGAAAATCCAAACTGAATTTTAAATTTCGATTTGGTTTGAATCGGATATTCAATTTTTGGGTATTTTGCTAACCTCTAGAAATCAGCATTCAATTCTCATTCTATTTATGCATACCAATCATCACATTAAGGTTAAATTTGTGCATACACCCTAAAAATTGGTACATTTTATATGTTTGTAGAAATGTTGATATATTTTTGGGTTAATAGTAGTTAATACCCATATCAAAAAAATAAAGACAAAATATATTTATGGAAACAAAAACATATGAAATATACCAACTTTATATGAATTGACAAACATGTGTTTAATAAAATTAAAATAAAAAAAAAAAACTAAAATTAATAAAAATCCTATACTTCCATCTCTCGGCTGCCCTTCGGTCCTTTGTAATTTATCAACTTTGTCTCTCTTTTTCTCCTTCTCCATCTCTCTTTGGCACTGTCTTTCTGCCAGCCGTCGTTCCCTCCATCGTCTAGGTTTGTGGTGTCGTTTAGTTTATTGCTTGAATGCAATGCTCGAATTGAGCTTTTCGAACAATAAATCATCGATTCATGCATTCTTCATATCAGTAGCAACCACGAGAAAGATGTTTGGAGTGTTGTGTTTTCAAGCATGACGACGACGACGAGCCACACGAACACGACGGTGAAGAAAAGCTATATGCGATGGATGTCATTACTATGTGTGACGGTGGCGGAATGACCGAAGTGGCTGTAGTCATGGTTGTTTTTTAATTGATGCAATTTGAGCTGGGAAAGAAGATGAGTTAAGGGCAAAAGGTAAATTTAAATTATTTTTATATATTTAATATGGGTATTATTTGTCTTTTGTTTAATTTTCCTCCTCTTTTTTGCAAGTTAAAAAACGATAGTTTTTAAAATTAACACTTTTGTTTATCACCATAAAAGAAAAATGTAAGATAATGAATGACATGTCACAAAAAAAAAGTTTGATAAAAAATCAAATCAAAGGTCCATTTTTGAGCCAAAAAGTCATCCACAAATTCACTCACAACGCAATCTCCTCCTCGAAACAGTCTTCCATTCCATCGCCCCGCCACAGCAGCCATGACCACCACTATCCCGAACTCTGCAACCGCATTCCTCGGCCGCATCGCCGCCCACCAATCAAGCTCCCCCGCCCAAGAAACCATACCACTCCCGCGACGCAAAATCATCACCACATTCCTCACATCCTTAGCTCTAGGCAGCCTTCAATTGCAACCCCCCGCAGCAGTCGCTCAAAGCTGGGGCACGCGCTCGTTTCTTTGGGAGAAATACTTCGAGCCAGCTTGTCACCGGAGGACTCGGTGGCGCGGATCCGGCAGACGGCGGAGGCCTCCACGACCTCCGCAGCATGCTCGAGAGCATGTCGTGGAGGTACGTGATCTTCTACATTCGCGTCAAACAATCATATCTATCTAAAGACATGCCAACCGCCATAGCTATGGTGCCGGAAAATCAAAGGAAGTCGTACGTTGAGAAGGCGAATGAGTTGGTGGATAACATGGCTGAGGTATGTCTCTCAAGTTTAAAATTCAAATATGTACGTTTTTGTCTATCAGGGTAGAGACAGAAGAAATTCTTACTAAGCTAGTGCTATTAAAATTTGTTAGTTCAAGATTCCGAGAAACTAGTTTTTATATTATTCGGTTTGGTGATTTATTCTTTTTTTAAAGTCAAAATTCGTACAAAAATTAAGATTATTAAGGTATTTCTCGAGTTTAAGATTGTTGGTTTATGTCTTCATACGTAGTTTGTGTTAATTTTGGATTTATTTTTTTGAAATAACATAGATAATTTGTTGGAAAAACTTGGAGATTTGTGATTACAACAGAAAATATAGTGTTGTGATTGTACGTTTTAAAAAATATTTAAAAATTTAGGAATTCGGGGAAGATATTGTGACGATATATTGAAGTATTATGTTGTAATTTCATTACTAGCTGTTTGAGTTGTTAGACTTTCTGTTAGTTTGTTATTATCTTGTTAGTTGGTTAATTAGTTAAGTCAGGTTAGTTTGTCAGTTATAGAAGCCTCGGTTAGTTTCTTTCTTTTCTGTATAAATGCATGCATGCATGCATTCTGATAATAAATTCTCAACATAATAGAATTCTCTATTTTTCACATATTGTATTCTCTCTTGAATCCTTATATCCTTTCCTTTCTATATTGTTCTTCTTACGTTCAACATGGTATCAGACGCTTAAATCACGTTTCTTCTCCTATGGAAAATCCTTCCGCTGCTACTCCTCCTCACTTTCCACAGATTCTCAAGCTTGATCGTTCCAATTATGCCTTTTGGCGCGCTCAAGCAATCTCTGCAATTCGTGCGCATGGGTTCCATGATTTTATCACCACCAATGCAGAAGCATCGCCTTCTCCTCTTCTTCCTACGCCTTCCACGGGTGATTCACTTCCGAATCCGGCACACGCCGTATAGATTCGCCGCGATCAACTTCTTCTAAGCTGGCTTCTATCATCAGTAAATGAATCCATGCTCGGTCATGTTGTTCGCTGCAACTCATCTCGCGAATTTTGGTCTGTTCTTGAACGGCTTTTCATGTCTCAATCCAAGGCGAGAATTATGCAGTTGCGTCTTCTTCTTCTCCAAACCACGAAGAAATGAGCTCTATCTGTTGAAGAATTTTTTCTAAAGATGAGAGGGTTTGCTGATCAACTCTCTGCTGTTGGCCACATCATCAATGATGATGAACTTATGATGTATATTTTGTCTGGATTCGGTCCAGAATATGAGGCGTTGGTTGTTAATGTCATGAACCGAACTGACACACAAAACTTACAGGAAATTCAATTTGCTTTTCAGGCTATGAGCTGCGTCTCCAACAACAACATTCTCCCAATTTTGAGATACAGGCTAATGTTGCTTATCGAGGTCATAACAAAGGTGTTTCTCCTCCAATGCGTGGCTCTGCTCCGGCAAATCGTGGTGGTTCTACTCCGGTAAACCGTGGTGGTTCCAACCGCTTCAAGTTCTCCTCCAAGAGCATTGTCTTTCAGCTCTGTGGAAGAACTGGCCATGTGGCCATCAAGTGCATCAAACGTTTTGACGTTTACTTCACATAAAATACTTCTAATTCTCCTCAAGAGTTTTTGTCTAATGTGACTTCTGCTGCAAATGTTGCTTCTTAGGAGTCATCTCCCATACATCCATCTTGGTATATGGACAGTGGTGCCACGACTCACATCACAAATGATATGAAGATTTGGCTATCAACAATGACTACTCAGGTAATCGATACTTTAATGGTTGGAAATGGTAATACCCTATCTATATCGTCCATTGGTTCAAACTCAATTGCCATATCCCCTACCCATTCCTTGATTCTAAATAATATTCTTTATGTACCTCAAATCACTAAAAACCTGCTTAGCATTTCTCAGTTCACAAAAGACAATCATGTTTCCATAGAATTTACAATTAACTCTTGTTTTGTGAAGGACTCCAAGACTCACAAGATTACATTGAAAGGAACTCTCACTAATGGTCTTTATCACTTGACTTGTCATCTCTCGCCCATCGACTTTGATCACTCAATCAGCAAACTCATTTTTTCACGCTCTTCTTGTAATCAAATTCCAGTGTGTTTCCAAAGATTCAACCTACAGCTACCACCTCAAATTTTGCTGGTTTATGTACAACTTTAGATAATCTTCATAGAAATCTTGGTCATCCTGCACCAGCTGTATTGGCCAAAATTTGTACACTCCTTAACATTCCTTTTAAGTCAACAGCGTTACATTTTTGTGAAGCTTGTAAACTGGGAAAAATGCATCAAAAGGCTCATGTTTCTCAACCAATCAAAACAACTTCTGCTTTTGAACTTGTGCACTCAGATCTTTGGGGTCCTTCCCATTCTCCATCTGTTGCTGGCTACAAATATTACATTGTCTTTGTTGATGATTTCACTCGCTATACCTGGATCTATCCACTCACTGTAAAATCTCAAACCACAGCTGCTGTCACTCATTTTATTACCATGATCCAGTGTCAATTTTTGTGCTCCATTAAAGCTTTTCAATCTGACTTTAGGGGTGAATATAGACCTCTTACTGCTTATCTACATAATAAAGGGATTCATTTTCAACATCCGTGTCCCTACATTCATTCGCAAAATGGCAAAGTTGAAAGAAAACATCAACATATAGTTGATGTAGGGTTAACTCTTCTTGCCCAGTCGTCTTTCTCATTTCATTATTGGTGGGATGCCTTTCAGTCTACTGTTTACCTCATCAACCGTTTGCCAACCCCTTCTCTCAATCATATCTCTCCTTTTCAAACTCTCTTCCATACCACTCCAAACTACAAGTGGCTCAAAGTCTTTGGATGTGCATGCTTTCCATACCTCAGACCATACAATCAACACAAACTTCAATATAGATCAGCCAAATGTGTGTTTCTTGGCTATAGTGAAATCCACAAAGGGTACAAGTGTCTTAGCTCTAAAAATCGCATATATATTGTTGGCACGGTACATTTCAATGAACAAGAATTTCCTTACGCGTCTATGTTTCCCTCTGCAAGTCCCCCTAAGTCATCTCCTTCCACTATAAGAAATTAACGTTTTTAGCCACACATTGGTATGTGGCTAAAAATATATTTATGTGTGAATATAGATATTTACCGATACATAATTCAAATGTCAACAAATGTCACTAAATCCATGTAAAGAAAGGGTTTTACTTACTCATGTATTTATGTATGGATAAATCATCAAACTTTTACCTACATATACATATGTCACCAACAATAGATCTTATGTGTGGATGAATATATTTTTAATAAAATAGTAGGATGAGGTGGAAATAATGTGGATGATGACATGTATTATACGAGGCAATTTGTATGTGGGGTAATGCTATAATTTATGTGTGGGTAATAATTTTTTTAAATAATTAGATATTAAAAAATTATTATTATTATTATTCATGAATAAAATAAATTTGAATGGGGTAAAACATAAATATTGTGTGGAGAATAATTTTTATATTTTGTTTCCTCTTTGAATATAATATAAATATTTATTATACCTTATATTCACAAATATGATAAAATTTTAACTAGTTTAAAGAAACAATAATTAAATACAATATTTTCAACACATTAAAATTTAACAAGACTATCATATGAAAAATTTACTTAATAATATTAATTACAATCAAAGTACACAATATGAAAATTACAATTACAAAAAACTTAAAATGTCTAAATAACCATAAAACTAAACTAGCACTTTTGATTTTCTTTCGAGCTCTTCGATCACAAGCAATCTCATCTACGAACTTCGCTAAATTCATCCGGACAACAGCATCATTTATACTTGTTAAGAGAAAAACATAATACTATTCAAGATACATAGTACAACATCCTCAAGAAATTTGCTATGGTATGGTAACTACTAAGTTCTAACAAAATTGCTAAGAAGGCCTACATTACCACAAGTCTAAAAAAATCCACTAATAAGTCAATTTATTTTTACGATACATAAAAGCAAACACAATTATGTCGTTGGCGATCCCCAACAAAGAACTAGCAAGACTTCATTCACCGCGTGATAAGATTAAGTCAACCAAATTAACTTCTGAGTCACTGGAAAAAATCAATATTGAATGGAATCTCCAAAGATCTAAATGTAGAAAATATCCTAATATGTCAAGGTATAAATGATTAGAGCTTAATAAGAAAGGTTTAAAAGGAAGGGCATAGCTAAACTTATAGAATCTCAAGCTCAGCAGCTACCAACATTGTCGGTATAATCCCCCGAGGTTATTGCCCCTAACATAACTCAGCAGAGAGAGTATAATATTGCATATTAATTCATAAGTCAAGAGTTAGTTCATCTGGAAGAATGAAGAACACTTACAAATACCAAAGGCCATTCGGTTCCTCGCAAACCATCGTGCCACAATAGTACCAAGGATCGGCATTTGGTATTTGTAAGTGTTCTTCATTCTAAGGCCGTATTCTAAGAATGACATATCATAGTGCATCCGAAATGAATCCACAATGTATAATTTAGCGACTTATCCTATGTTTCACGACTTTATGTTTGTAAACGTAAAAAGCAATAATTAGCCCGAGTAATCGGACAAATCAACTAATCAAAGCTTAATTCAATGAATTTAATTTACTTTAATAAAGCTACTCATATCAAGAAACTTACATGGAAATATACCTAAAAGGAAGATTAACGTAATTAAAAAAACTTTCTAAAGGTATAAAGATTTTTTAATGCATCGTGATCATATATACAACTATCAGTGAGACACATAAGCCTCAATTAAATTGTAAACAAGCACAATGTACTTCTAACTGGTGTTTTTTTTACAAATTACAATATAAATTGGCATTATTTACAATTCTCTACTTTGTGAAAGTTGAAGCAAAACGAGCACAATTGAAATGAAAAGCAAGTATCAACCAATTTGTTGATGTATCACAAAGATCCACATTTGGCATGAAACATAACTAAAGAATAACCATTTCCCAAAATAAAGTTAGCCGGAAAACGTAAAATCACAAACAGGGAAGAACAAAGTCGATAAAAGATTCAAACTTCGAGAGCAATCAACAAGAATATAAAATCAAAATAAACCATAAATTCTCTTAGCAAAAGAAAACATTATCCATCTAATTTAAGTTAAGCTAAAAATTGAACATAAGAAATTAAGAGTTCAAGACCATTTTCCAAATCTCACCGATGGGATACGCCCATTTCCAAGCCCATCGGCAGCCCAAACGAGCCGGGCTCGAGATTAGTATGCGGGCCCACGCCGTTAAGCTTCCAAGGCAAACCCTAATCAGCCCCAGAACTCGAGTCGCGCCACCTCCACGTGGCGCACGGAAGGCGAAACATCCCCATGCGAGAGTGAAGAGCCCCTACGCCGGTAAGAGTCCCATTATGGAGGAATGGGCACGCCTTTAGAGTCCCCAAATATGTATAAATAGGAGTTAGATCGAAGGTAAAGGTTGGCAACTATCGAATGCTAAGAGCTTGTAACTACACTCACCGTCATTAATCATAGTGAAAGTATTGAGGAATTACTCCTCCGTGGACGTAGATCTCATTAACGATCGAACCACGTAAAAGCCTTGGTGTTCTTTACTGCCTTACATAAATCTCGCATATCTGCATATACTAGATTTATCATTGGCGCCGTCTGTGGGAACACTACGAACAAAAAAGCTTCGTTTCTCTACAAAACTTAATGGCAAGAACACGTACAACCGCCGTCGATGCCGGAAACAACCGCTACCGAGGACAACCAGTGGTCGCTCACCACCACGGGAAGCGAGATCGCGACGCTACAGCGGTCACACACCCGAGGCAACATGGAAAACGTTTCCATACACACTCAGGACCGCCTTCCAACGTAGGGGAGATGCCGACCAACGAGGACGAACAAACAGCTTGTCGTCTCCACGGTGCCCTCGCCGAGCTGTGACCGACCTCAACGCCAACTCGCCAATTCCAAGCTTCCTCCACCAGAGGATAAATGAGGCGGCACTCCCGAGTGCCCGAATCGGCGAATACGGGCGACCGAGGTCGCCACCCCACCGAGGCGGTCAACGCTCACCTCACACATAGCCGAGAACGCGCACACCAATCCGCCGCCAGAATCAATCACCGCCAAGGTGGTCGCAACCATTCACCACCGCACACCACGGGTCACTTCCACCCGGCATGCCGCCCGAGGGCCGCAAGGCAATGAGAGAAGAAAGGCGAAGAAGAACTCCCTGAGACGACAGACGCCGCTATCGATCTCCCACCCTCCGCGAGATGGCAACGATCTCCCGGGTTCGACCGAGCGTAAGAATCATCTCCTTTCTCCAGAGACTCGACACGCCTTGCCCCGCCGGATAGGGAACCTAACATCGCCGCCACGATGGCCCTGGGACCCTCCGACTTCCTTTCGCCACACCACTAATATGGCGAATCAAGGGATGGAAGATTTCATGTGCAAGATCTTCCCGAGTTGCCGATCTCCAACGCCCGACGCTGGGTTCACCTCGCCCGCCAAAATAGTATACACCGCCTGTGATCTCATGGATCGCTTTAAATGGCGCTTATCGAAAATGCCACCCAAAGCCTCAAGGTCCAACTCGCTTTACGATCCGCCAAGTATGGACGAGACGATGTCGAACTTCGCTTCGAGGTTCATCATGAGTCTCTCAAAATCGACGAGAGCAACGATCTTTATATCATCAACGCTCAAGAACGGATCCGACCCAAGACCGAACAAGGAGATCACCCGTGAGAAGTCAAGACGGCTAGTCACCTTGGAACCTGGTGACAACTCACCAAAGGAGATTAATCGCACCAAAGCAAGAGGAGACCCAGACGCAGCAATGGACCGAAAGAAAGAGTTCGGACGACCGAGGCATGGCCGGCCGAACGTCAAGTGCCTTCAGAGAATCTGAAGCGGCCCTCCCGAGTCCGTGCTCGGGCCTCGGCCAGCCACCGCGGCAAAGCACCTCATCTGCTCAAATCGAGAGCGAGATATTCGAGCTCCACGCCGAGCTCTTCCCAAAGCCCCTCCTATGAAAGGAGGATCCAAGAAGAGGTCACGGAGGAATATCATGACTATCACCGGGGTATGGTCACGATAATGAGGATTGCAGAACTCGGCTCAGATTGACGAGCTCATCAAAGAAGGAGCCTCAGAAATACTCGCCGAGCTCGCCAAGGAACAAAAAGTCAGCAGAGGAAGAACAACGGTGGCAACAACTGGCCGACCTTGACGGCGACTCCACCAAGATGATTTATAAGAAGGTCCCAACGCTATGGAGCAGTCTATGCCATTACCGGCTCCTCGTGGAACGACGAGGTCGCCGTTAAAGAACGAAGTTCGAGGCCGCCCCGGGAGCCAAGAACAAGCGACTCCGGACGGTGAGGACATCGTGTTCTCCAAAGATGACTGATGCCCAAAATCATGCCCCACCAAGACGCCATCACAATACAAGTCGTGGTGGGCAACAAGAACGCCCATCGGCCTACATCGACATCGGTGCCTCCGTCAAGATTATCTTCCGAGCTGTGCTGATAAACTCGAGGTCGAGGAATTGTGTACATCCCGCCTCCTCCCGCCAAGTGAGCTTCACTCAGAGG
The DNA here is from genome assembly GCA_036937905.1 of Salvia rosmarinus. NCBI lineage: Eukaryota > Viridiplantae > Streptophyta > Magnoliopsida > Lamiales > Lamiaceae > Salvia > Salvia rosmarinus. The sequence continues at coordinate 52,737,037 of CM072814.1, forward strand.
CGGTTCAACCCGAGGGTATCATTACCTTCCGTTACTGTAGGACGAGCTCCTAGGCTCTGGCCACCAAGGCCATTCATTTTTTCCTCGTCCGAGCTCCGCCCCCGCACAACATCATCCTGTGGAGACGGCCTATGCCACCAAGGCCGCTCCGCTCGGTATACCATCTCACCATCAAGATACCCACCCCTGGGAGTGCTAAGCTTCAGGGCACCAAACGGCAGCTAAAGAGTGCTCTACGAGTCTCAACCCAAGATGTAGCCTTGCCCTGTGCATAGCAATTATAATCCTCGTGAGGCTGCCACCCTGGACGAATCATCAAGACCTCCGCTATACGATGACGACCCTCCAAAGTTATCAAGGTCGGCGCCAGGGCCCAACCGACATTCGCAGTGTCACGCAGCTCAAGGAATATAGGACGTGTTCGCGTGGTCCCCACTGACATGATCGAGTGTCACCCGAGCTCATAACTCATCGCCTCAACGCCGACCCGGCCACAAACCAGTTCGCTAAAAGAGGGTGTTTATGCGAGCGCAACCAGTCATAAGAGACGAGGTGACTCAACCCGTAAGGCCAAGATCTTGTTCGAAGTCACACCACCTGGATGGCTAATCCACCGTGGTTCGAAGCCGGAGGAGGATGGCGATGTGTGTCGATTACACCGACCTCAACAAACATCGCTCGAAAGACCGCCACCCTCCCGACATTGACAAGAAGGTGGAAGCATTGGTGGCCATGAGACCTTCAGCTTCCTAGATCTATACAAAGGGTACCACCAAGTCCTAATGAGCCCGAAGGACGCCCCAAAGACAGCATTCATCACCGACTTCGATGTCTTTGCATACCGGAAGATGCCATTCGACCGGAAAAACGCTGGGGCTACCTATCAAAGAATGGTGGACGCCCATTCAAGGATCACATCGCATCGTCGAGGTCTACGCCGACGACATCGTGGTCAAGAGTCAAAACGGAGAGTGCTACCGACGCACCTCGTAACTATTCTCCAGCCTCCTCGTCGGCCAACCTCAAACTCAATCCTCAAGTGTACATTCATGGTGAAGACGGGAAAATTCCTAGATGCCGGGTTTCTCGAGAAGGTCCAAGGCAAATCCCACTAAGGTGAAAACAAAGCTTGACATGCAAGTGCCAAGACCATCCGGAGATCCACAACTCACCGGGTGTCTAGCCGCTCGAGATTCTTATCTCGGCCGCCGGTAGCGCCCTTCTTCCGGATCTTAAGGAGAGCTCCACTTGCCTGCAGGAGGAACACCAGGTCACCTTCACGCAAATGAAAGAGTATCTCGCCGACCGCCCACCCCGACCGTCCCAAAAGAAGCGAGCCTCTTTAGCTTGCCGCCCGACGAGGCAATCAGCGCAGATTGGTCCGAGATGAGGTCGGACGACAACTCCCCATCTACTTCATCACCGAGCCTCAAAGGACCTGAGACAAGGTATACCAAAATTTCAAAAGGTAGCACTAGGTGAACGCCAAGACACACTCCGACCCTACTTCCAAGCTCATTCCATCCAGTACTAACCGACTTACCTTTGAGATAAGTCTTATCAAACCGTAATCATCCGGACGAGCAGCTGGCGGGCACCGGAGCTCGGGCGAACACGACATCTCAGACTCCCGGTGCCGGCCATAAAGTGGCAAGCTCGCCGACTTCCCGGTGGAGGCCAAAGTCACCGAGGTCGGATCTACCGTGAGGTCGCCCAACGCCCGCCCCCACATCGAGGAATCATCCTCGCACCGCCCGATGACCGCCGGCGGACGACGTGGACGGAACTTCATGCAAGACTTGACAAAGGGCATCCTCCTCCTCGCCCGCATAAACAGAAGTGACCCACGCCCGGTTTACCTTCCCGACCACGAACAACGAGTGGGAGTACGGGCGCCCGATCTCCGACTCCGCCCAGCGAATTGAAAGCGACAAGATCCAGTGTCCTGAGATTCCTGTGTCGTGGTAAACCAGTCCCAGGCGCATAATGAGGCCAGGAGGATCGAATGAAGAATACCGAGAAGGCAGCGAGATCTTGACCTCATTCTGTGTACTTCGTTGTTCATCGAATCCCACGGGAAAACGCCGAGCCGACGCCCCTGAAGTTAGCTGCCGCGCCAACAAGTCCACCAAAGGAGGAGGTTCATGCCAGAGCATCGCGAGGCCCACATCGCATCATCACCGAGGTAGAACCGAACTGATGTCTCCCATAAAGGCCTACTCGAAGATGCAGACCGCCCCAAGATCGGCTCAAAGCCAAAAGACGATGGCGAATCCCAAAAGTACCTCGTATACGAGGGCGCCTCTGCTGTGAAGTCCCACCTTCAACCCTCCCGAGATGCCTCGGCCGTAAGTCAACACGTGCTCAATGAGATTCACCGGGTCTTGTGGAAGCCACATCGTCACGAGCTCTCTCAACAAGACGCCGAGGTCGGATATTATCAGCCCACCGCCCAAGATTCGCCGAGCTCATCAAAATGTCCGGCGCCACCGTGACCATCGCTCACCAAAAGCTACCCTGCATCGATCTCGAGCAGCCCGCAGAGCCCGTGGTCTTCATGCAGTGGGATCGACATCGCGCAGTCTGCTCGACCGAGCACCGTGTCACCGATACTTAGTCGCTGCTAGATTACTCACAAACGGGTCGAGGCCGAGCCACTTTCGAGCCTCACGAGCCGAAGATTCGTATATTCGTGTGGAAGAACATAGTCCGCACGCTTCGCATACCGCACATTCCGATCTCGACAACGGCACCAACTGCGACGTAAATTTCAAGGAACGGTGTGAAGAGCTCCAGATCGAAAGACAGCCACCCTCGCCGCACACCCGCAAGCCGAATGGCCGCACTCGAGGTGACGAATCGCACGATTGTGCAAGGATCGAAGAAGAGGCTGACCGAGCTAAGGGTGATTGGGCTGAAAACCTCCCCAAATCCTCGGGTCCCACTGTAATCCACACCTCGGACTTCGACGGAGAAACCCCTTCGCTTGGTTCACGGACCCAGTCACATACCGGCCGAGATCGGGCGCACCGAGCCCTCGCACTCTCCACTTCGACCCGGCCGGAACGAGGAAGACCTGTACAACCTTGATGCTCTCGAGGAGAACGCGAGCTGAGCTGCCTTCATAAACGGCCAAGCACAAGGGCCGGTCGCACGGTACTACAACAAAAGGTCAAAGCCTCCGACTCCAAGTAGCGACCTCGTCCTACTTAAATAATGAATCTAGTAGAGTCGAGCATCTTAACAAGTCGGATCCGACATGGAAGGCCCATACCGCATTCACGAGACCTCGGCAGTGGCTTACAAGCTAGCTCACCTATCCGTGCACTTATCCCCTAACTCGCATATCACTCATTTAAGCGAGGTACTTTACATAGCTTCGATTTCATCAAAGATCATGTTAGTCCCTTTATTGTTTTGCCAAGATACGATGTTGATTACATATTCAATAAAACATTTGTTTTCTAATGAATATTTCACTGCCTCATATCTATGTGAACATCCATTCGGATATACCACATCTAAACCTTCACGCGAGGATGCCTCACGAAGATGAAAAACCCACTAAGTAGGTACTACTAAGCGCCGCACCGCACTCATGACACTCATTAAATCGAACGTCTCAAAGGTCAAGGCATACAGACTACTCATTAAATTGAACGCTCACATGCACGCATACGACACCCATTAAGTTGAATATCTACATGCAAGACATCCAGATCGGATCTCGCCAAATTATGCCCCTTTATTTGGGAAGATATACATCAGACATGCCTAAATACATTTACGACCAAAACGAAGTCCTGTTATGTTTGTACCTCTCAGTGGAAAATATACACTTGAACGAGTCTAAATACATTTACGACTACATACAAAGTCCTAAGCTATATACAAACTTATTCTAAGCCCGAGCTCCACTCGCCACAACTCACTGAAGCTACACCACCCCGCACAAAATCTCCAGATCACGATGAACTCCGGAATGAACTCGGTGCCTTCAACCCAGCCAACGAGGCCAGCACCCCAATGACCGCCTCCCTGCGCTCTGACACGGCCTCTGAGGCACCCGTCTCCGAAACGGGACCCAAGATCCCGAGGCCCCGCCTCCAGGATACTCGCAGTTCGTGTTGTTCGACCGAGGAAGAAGCCCAGGGGCCGAGGTCGCTGCCACGCCCCACCCACGACCCGACCTCGCGCCTTACCGCTAACTCGACCACGGCGACTCGACCCTCTTTCTCCGATCTCCTGACTAGCCACGAGACGCACTGGGCACTGACTAAGTAGCCTCAAGACTTGGGCAAGGTCGGCATAACCGCCCCCATCATCGGGTTCTTCACCACGACACCGCAATGGCAGCGTCCCAGCTACTCAGCAAGGCAAGCGACGCTTCCAACGATCTCATAGATCTCGAGGTACTTCACGAGGAGTCGAGGCAATCTTGAAGTTTTTACTATTCGCCCCTCCTCGTCCTCAAAGACCATCCCTCGCCGACAGCAGTGCTCAACCCGCTCATCAACTTGGAGATGGTCGCACCACCGATCGGCGAATCACCACTGATTCTTCGTGTTTTCTAGAGGCTGCGCCGCCTTTCCGGCCAGCTCAAGCCCTCTTCACACCGCATCAAACGCCCATGAACGACGCCGGCGCACGAGTCCGCCCCCGGACTTCGAGATGCACGATCCTCGACTTAAGAGTCTCGCTCGCCGGAGGCGAGCCGCCACATGATCGGCCTCTGCGCCTTCTTCTTCGTGATCGGCATGATACCTGGCCGATATCCATGCCGCCACAACTGGCCGCCTCGCACCGCCCTCCGAATAACATTTCTTCGTCCTTTTCGCCAAAACACCTGGACTTCTTTTAGTTTGGTCGCAAGTCATGATCAACCAAATATTGAGAGATCAAGTGCTACAAATAAACAAGACAATACGATTTCAAAAAAAATTGTTTATTGCTCAAAAGGAAATTTTACAAGTGCACAGGATCCTAGTGACCCCGGCAGATCAACCTATTACAATGGGTCCACCGACCTCGGCCGCCCACCGACGCCACCGGGTCCCTCGCCGCTGTCATGCGTTGGCCCCCTCGCCGGGAGCTCCAAGACCGCCTCCTCCTCCATCTCCTCCTCCGCTTGCCCGCATTCTCGGCCAGCAAGCAGCTCCTGGAGCTCTGGATCTTCCTCCTCAGACCGGGCGACGACCTCCGTCAGAGGATCGGATCGACGCCAGGGCCTCCAAAGACCGGGAAGAGCCAACCCCGAGATCACCCCGTAGTGGCCTTATTCACCTCCTGAGGTCGACCTCGGTCCAAATGCATGCTCGACCTGTCGAAGTCAGCATGGCGGCCGCCTTCCCCAGGTGATCCGACACCACCTTCCGGCTTGAGCACGGCGGTAAGTCTGGGTGATAAAGCCCTAGAAGTTCTCCGACTCGATGAGCTTGCCGCGAAGGCCCTCAACATCAGCCCCGACCGCCAAAGAAGGCACTTACTCCCATCGGCGAGCTCCTTCTTCGCACCAAATGACCTCCTCTAGCTCCCCGAGCACCCTCCAGTGCCTTTTTTTTTCAGGCGGCCTCGGCAGCACCGCCGCCTCCTCCGCAGCCTGCAACAGCAGTGCCTCAAGATTCTGCAGGCAATGCCGAGCTCCCATTCCAAAGATCCCGCAGATAGAGCAGAGTTTCTGAGATGTACCCAAGAATAAGTTGCAGGTCCCCGATCATCGAGCTCGCTTCCTAAACACAATACAAGTTAACACACATCACGGAGCATGTAAAACTAGGTATGGAAGGCTTTTATACTGGGAGGGTGCGTCGAGCTGAGCCAGCACCACATGCTCGATGAGGGGTCAATCTGCTTCAAACCGGATCGACTCCCATTAAAGGCCCCTGCCATCACTGATCGACATCGGCCAACCTTCTTCGGTGCTCGCGTGTCCGCCCTGCCTCGCTTCTTCTTCGGAGGCTCTTGCTTGCTGGAAGCACCTCCCTCCCGCAACGCCGCCTTCACCGCACAACAAAAGAAAAATCGATCAACCCCGGCGAGATCGGATGTACAAAACAAGAGTGGGTGCCCTCACCCATCTCGACCCCGACCTGTGAGTCCTGACCTATGTATGCTCAACCCGACGTTATTAAGGTCGCCCTCGGTAAATTTTACGGAAACCTCACCGAGCATGTTGAGCTGCTTCCTCTATGTAGCCGAGGGTTTCAATTTTATCCTCGAAACTTACCCAACCCCACTTGTAGCTCTGTGCCCATCACCGCAAAAGTATTTGCTTTGCCACATTGAAACCTGGAGGGTGGGCCACCTTAAATGGTCACGAGGCAAAAATAGTCCACCTCTTGTACACTGACAAAAAATCGTGACGAGACTTCAGCGAGAACTCCCACTAGGCCATAACAAGAAAGCCCCATCTCAACTACCGACCTAATAGAATTTGGGGTAAACCGATGGATGGAATTTGGAAATATTCCCGAATGTGCAAAAAATGGGAGCTACAGAAAATCTAAGACCACCTCGGGCATCTACGTACAATCATTAAAACCCTCCGCTGAACCAAAGCTTGGTCACGGGGCCCCGATAGCACCACCAGTGCCTCCACACAGATAGCACCCTTCCCACCCTCATTATATCGACGACTTGCTAGAGATGATTTAACGTCCCTAGCATTTTATACCCATCCCAAGCAGAGGGTATTTCCGGCACTCTCGCTTAACACTCTTGAGATCTACCTCAAGGTATGGCACATAATGTAATACCCAGTTTTTCTCGATAGAATTTTCGAGGAATTTGAACTTAGAATTCATTAAGTCGATTGGTACTCAAAGGAAAGAAATTTTTAAATTCCAACAAAAAGAATTTATTTCGTTAATTATTATAAAGTGATTACGAGAATTATTATATATAATATAATAATTGAGTATGATTTATATATTTATTTATGTATAAATCATTATATCCATAATATCATGTTAATGTTTAATTATTAATTCATCGCCTTGTGATCGAATCAAGCCCGTGAGAATAAATCGTATAATGGACCTCGTTTAACGAGGCCCAAAATGAAAGCCCATGGGCAATAAAACCCTACACTATATAAGCTTATTCTTCTTCATATCTTTGGAACCCTAGCCCATTTTTCGTAATTTCTCTCACTCTTGCAACTTCAACAAAACAAACCACACAAAGGTTTAACTCTTAATCCTCTATTATTTTTAATATGATTATGCATATGTATATGTTATATATATTTGTGTGTGTTAAGTTTATGGTTCAGGGTGTGCTTTGCTCAAGACCGAGAGAGTACCGGGCGAGGCGAGAAGGAGGGCGAGGATACTGGCCAAGACCGGCGGTGGTGAGGCCGCGCCGTCAGGCGTGTATGTGTTCCGCCGCGTGTGTGTGTGCGCTCGTAAGGTGTGTGTGTGCGTCACAGAGGCGTGTGTAGGTATAGTGAATGGAGAAGGCACGACGGAGATGGTGACGACGCACATCGCCGATCCGTGGCGCGACGCCGACGGTGGCCGCGGGCCGCCGGGCGGTGTCTCCGCCGAGCCGCCGTGTGTGCGCGTGAGGTTCCAAAGGGCGGAGACGACGCGGTGGCGTGGTTTACAGCCACCGACGCCGGCCGAGGAAGGGAGGCTGACCGACCGACCAAATGCGCTGGTGGTGGCGGTGGTCGCTTGCCATGAGCTAGAGAAGAGTGAGAGATGAGAGATGAGGGAGAGAGAGAGAGGACGTGAAGAAGATGAGAGAGAGAGAAAAAAAATGAAAATGAGGTCGTCGGACTTTGGCGTGACGGTGACTCAGCCGAAAGCGGCCGGAAAAGGTGGGGAAGAATTAGGTTTAGGGTTGTGAAGTGTAAATGGGCGGACTTTATTTAAATGTTATGGGTTTCATTTTTTAAAAAAAATTGAAAGAGTTGGGCCTTTCTATTTAATTGTTTGGGCCAAATGTGAGGTGGGCCGAAAAATGGGTTAATTAAATGGGCTGGCTCCATTTATTTTAATGTTATGGGCTGACTTCAATTAAAATGTTGGGCCTTGTTTTATTTTAATTCATGAATTGAGTTGGGTTATTTCAATGTGTTGGTACCTATACATTGGGTTGTGAATAATAATAGAAAGATGGGCTGACCTTATTTAAATATTGGGTTGGGCTCCAGTGAATTAAATAAAATGTGGGCTTAGATTTAAATAATAATTGGACTTTGATTTAATTAATGTTTGGGCTTTAATTTAATTAGTAATTGGACTTGCTTTAATTAATTAAATCCTTAGACTTTAATTAATTAAATAAATAAGGTTTAACTTTAAGACTTAATTTATTTAAATTATATTAAGTCTAATTAATTAAATAATTAACTTAAACTTAAGTATAAGTTTAAATTATTTAATTATAGTAAATTAATTATTTAATTAATTACTATTAAGTTAATTAATTAATTGATTAAGTTAAGGTTAAGTTCAAGTTTAAGTTACTTTTAATTATGATCATGACCTATTTAATTAATGTAATTAATTTCTTTTAATGAAATTAATTAAGTTATGATGATTAAATAAATTAAATTATGTTAAACAAGTGCATAATTTGATAATTTTATTATGTGTTATATTAAGCAAGAGTCCTTAATATATATATATGATTTTAGTATGCAATTTAATTGCATTATACTTTTGTAAAAAGTATTTAACAAAAGAAGATTTTGAAATTTAATTCGTTTTAAACGAAAAGTCGAGTAAGGTATTGTTGGTGCCTTAGCCGATATAAAATTTGTTTTCAAATTCAATTATATTTTGAAAACCCGGGCTTAACGAATCATAAGTTAATACCCTCCTTTGCTTGAGCTTAAGGCTAGCGTTTCGAGACCTATTAAGATTAGTGCTTCTTGTAGGTTTTGACGATCAAGGGGATTAGCGTTGCTTTCCTGAGACGCATATTATTGTGATTTCTTCAGGCTTTGTCCTATCAGGTGGGCTTACTTTACAAAAGTATATTTGAGTTATATGCTCGATATTTCATGAAATCTGTTGTTTATCCAATAAAATATTTTGTACGCCTCTACTGCTTTAAGGCTCGTATATGAATCGATCGAGATTCTCTTTAATCTAATACATTAATTGAGAATGTGTACCTTGTTAGTTGTTTGGTGGGTTGATCTCCACCCGCACTAACCAAGTCATGAGGCGTTATAAGGGTGCTTGTGCGGATGCGTTAGAGTACGTCGTGTTATTATGGTGCTTATGCGGATACGTTCGAGTAAGTCATGAATTGTCCGGGTTCATCCCGATGACAATAATGGGAGCATGTGATCCGACGGTGGCTAGAGGTCCGGATCAAAGCGAGTAACGAGAAGAGTCGTGACGATGGGCCCCGAATGAATGAAATATTTTGCATGCTTAGAAGTGGTTTCTCGTTTTAAAACCTTCTAAGTTATGTTATCATGATTGGATAAAGCGCTTACGGTTTATGAAATGTTTATGAAAATGCATGCCAGCGAGTACATTAGTACTCAGCCCAAATGTTTTCAAATGTTTTCGGGTTGATCAATGGGCGGTGATTAGCAAGAGTCGAGATTAGAGTTCACTCCGTATTTTGACAGATTATTCTGTATTTTTAACTTCCGCTGATGAGCTAGCTCTAATTACATTTTCCTTCTTGTCTATGACTTGAATTATATCTTTTGATTGAGCTTAGACTCTAAATCATTGATGTTAGTATTTTTGATGTGTACTGGCTATCAGAAGCACGAAACTAAACTTGTGATCCTGAGGATAGATGTTGTTTTGTTTGGATTACATCATTCGATGTCTTCCATTTTCATTTAGGAAGCTAATCCCAATTCCTAAGGGTTTATTTTCCTTGACCATTCGAGTCAACTCATTTACTTTACATTTTCCATTATTTTTATTCGTCGCATCTCGATTTACGAGCTTCCGTTATTTTTTGGAAAGCGGGCTGTGACAGAGTGGTATCAGAGCATAAGTTTTCTTTCGTGTCTCTGACCGTCAAAATCTTTTCATGTCAAGTCTAGAATAGTACCCCTAGACTTCTTGTAATCTCGATGACTCTCGACCATCACGCCTTGTTGATCAACAAAGATATGATTTAAAAGTTTCAAAGTTGGATTATGAAATGATGTACGCCATTGATGAATGTTGCCATGTGGATTACAAGTTATTTTCATGTGTTGATTTGTGAATTGCCTAATTGCTTTCACATTGTTATCATGAATCATTGTATTCAGATAGCTAAGTTATGGTCGTGTTAGGGACAACCCGAACCCTTAACGACCCAGATGAAATTGATTGTCGAATTGGATTTTCAAATCTTTTCGATCATGCATGAGACTTTTGGAACCTAGATGACAATAGGTTTCACAAAAACGAAAATGTTTGATGACGATATTTTGGATTCATAATAAGTTATAGGTTCTCTCATGAACTGTTGTGTACTCAAGGGCTGTTTTGAAAACGTAAGTCGTGATAGGCTCGCTATAACAACTTAGAAAGAACTAGTTCACGGTTTCACTTAGAAGCGCTTGAACATAGAAGTAACATGGAAAAGATTGAGGATTCACTTGAGTTATACCATTATGGTTATGATTAGTTTCTCCTATGCGTTATCTTTCGTAATGGAAGGCGCACCAATAGGAGATGACATGAGACGCACCGATAGGGAATGGTAGGGGCCGAGGACGTGGGCGAGGGGCGAGGACGTGGTGGTGTACAAGGAAGAGATTTTGTCCATCAAGAACCTAACCCACAAGTAGCACCGAACCGCACGATCAAGAAAAGTTCCGCAAGAGAAACCTCAGGCGTTCGATGGACTGGGTGATCCGATGGATCTTGAGAAATGGATACGAGTGTGGAGCGGATTTTCAACTATATCCGATGTGAAGATAGGGAAAAAGTGAAGTGCGCCCTACCTACCTTGTGGAAGAAGGCGACTTGGTGGGAGTCGGTGACGCACCATGATCGGAGGAGAACTCGAGAACCTCACGTGGGAAGAATTCAAGATCGAATCGTATGAGAAGTACATACCGAGATGCTACTGTCGGAAGAAGCGAATCAGTTCGAATCAAGCGGAAGAATTGGAATAAATATCGCTGAATATGATGTAGCTTTCAACCAACTTGTCAAGGTATGCTCCACGTCCGGTGGACACCGATGCAAAACGCTACCGAGAAGTTCGTAAATGGATTACGTCACGAGATAGCGATTTCCAGCAAGTCGGTGATCTTACATATGCACGAGACAGCGGCGGGGCTCTTACCATCGAGTCACTTACTACAGAGAAAGGAAAAGCTCTCCAGCGGTGGCATACGCCCATTTCAAGACAATGGCAAAGGGAAAAGAAAATGGAATGATGATAATGGAAACTTGAAATGGGAAGAAACCCGAATCGAGAATCCGGCAGAATCAAAATCCTCCAATGATGGGCGAACACCTTGTTCGAATACCGTAAATTCCACCTAGGCAAATGTCCGGGCAAATGCTTGTTATTCTTGTGAGAATCAAGCATTTTGCTCCAAAGATGCCCAAAGAAAATGGAGCACCCCACAGCCAAACCTCGAAATCAACAAAGGCAAATCCACGGTCCCGAGAAACCAAGGACAACCACTGAACGCGAGGCTCATGCCTAAACCAGAGCAAGCGGCCGAGCACGTGGAAATCGACGGGTATGATCAATGTGGTTGTATACCCGTTATAGCTTTGTCGATACGAGCATCACACTCTTTCATTTCATATGCTGCTTGTAAGGCTTTAGACTTAACTCACGAACCATCTAGTGAAGCTTTAGTGATTAGCATACCGTTGGAGAAAGAATGTCTCTTGAATATATTGTCTTGAACTTAGAATTGAACATAGGTCTTTGAAGAATTTAGGAAGCAACTTATATGTCATCTCTATGATAGAATTTGACATCATCTTAGGAATGGATTGGCTCACCAAAGTCAATGCCACAATTTTGTAATGAGAGAAAGATCTCATTCGGACCACTTGGAAATGAGGGACAAATTTTCATGGGATAAGAATGGAAAAGGAGTATCGGTGATATCTACCATGAAAGCCGCCAAGATTATGAAGAAAGGAGGTTGCTATGCATTTCTCGTCGATTGACAAGAAAACCAGTGGAGAAAACAATTGGAGAAGTTCCGGTGGTTCGAGAGTGCGAAGATGTTTTCGGAAGAATTACGGGTATGCCACGGATCGGCAATTAGAATTCACAATCGACTTAGAACCCGGGCAGCTCCAGTTGTCTAAAGCACAGTATAGGATGGCTCCCACCAATTACAAGAATTAAAGATTCAAGTTGCATGAGTTTGTTGGACCTAGGTTTCATACAACCTAGTGTATCGCCATGGGAGCACCATTCTATTCGCCGAGAAGAAAGACGGAACATTAAGGATGTGTATCGATTACGAGAGAATTGAACAAGCTCACTATTAAGAATAGATATCCTCTCCCGTGATGAGCGACTTGTTCGACCAACCGAAAGCGAGCTGAGTATTTTCCTAGATAGACCCAAGGTCCGATACCATCACCAAAATGAGAAGGAAGATATTCCTAAACAGCGTTTAGAACACGTTACGGACATTACGAGTTCACGAATGCCGTTTGGGTTGATAAACGCCCCACTGTTTTATGGATCCGATGAATAGAGTATTCCATCGAGATCTCGATAGTTTCGTCTTAGTGTTTATCGATGATATTCTCATCTACTCTAAGACCGAACAACATGAAGAGCACTTGCGTGTTGTACTCGAGATTTTGCGAAACGAAAATTATACGCCAAATTCAAGAAGTGTGAATTTTGGTTAAAGGAAGTGATGTTTGTCGGACACGTGGTGTCGATCGAGAATCAAAGTAGATCCCGCTAAAGTGGATGCCGTCAAAGGATGGAGGACACCGTCAAACGCCAACGAGATCGTAAGTTTTCTCGACGGCGGGATACTGACGATTCGTCTATCAAGGATTTTCAAATTGGTTAGACCAATGACACGACTTCTAGAAAAGGGACCAAGTACTTTTGGACCAAGACCGTGAAAAGAGTTTTCAAGAGCTCAAGACAAAGCTAACCACCGCTCTAGTGTTAGCAATCCCGAGGAGAATGAAGGATTCAGAGTTTACGGATGCATCCAAGTTGGGGACGGGTTGTGTACTAATGCAAACCGAAAGGTAATAGCATACGATCTCGCGAATCAAGCCCCATAAGTTGAATTATCCGACTCAGTGACTTAGAGTTAGTCTGCAATCGTACATGCTTTGAAGATCCGGAGACACCACCTTTATGGAGTCGGTGTGAAATCTTCATGGATCATAAGAATTTGAAGTATTTTTTTTATTTGTTTTTTTTCGACGGAAGGATCGAATATGAGATTTCAAATTTTATTTGTTACCCAAGTTACGTCATTGAGTTTAACTCTATGATCTAGTTTCAACTAGGAAATCACTGAGTTTTCACTTTTAGTGAAGAAGTTTACAAACGTAAAATTTCATAAAAGCGTCGTTTTGAAACCAAGCCTTCATGTGATGAGAAGTATTTGTGACGGTCCGCAGCGGCCATATGACCAAAGACATCTCAAGAGTTGTCATTCGATCTTCGGATCCTATATCCCAATTATTAAATTCAGGAAAATATTGATTCAAACTCTCAAAAGTACGATCACCTCAATTTCAAACCCTTACCCTTGTAAGTTGTTTTGATAAGTTTCGCTTCAATCCTCGAAACTAATAAGTACGATGTAGATTGACTTATCTTGTCACCTAAGTTTTCGAATTTGTAAGTGATAGACACCAAGTGATAATGTAGAAGTTCAAGATATATTTTCCTCTATGAAACACCTAAGTACGATGACCCTTGATGGGCTTTATGGATACCGATGATGAAGAAAGTTATACTCTCATGAGTGTTATGAAAATAAGGTTATGAATGATATACTATTTAGCATTTAGTGCAAGAGTAGAAGTAAAGGAAAATATGTGATATTCTTGGGAAATAATCTCATATTAATATTTTATAAAGAGAGAGATTACAACTTATCTTTAAGATAGTTGATTGCCTTTAAGACCTCGTTAGTAGATTGGACATGTTCAAAGTTGGTGATGCACGAGACTCTTTTCAATGGACATATAAGGAATGATAGCATCTTTGTTAACAAACCTCTCGCTTTATACCTCAACCACTTAGAATTATGCTTGAGCATAATTGATTTCGAATATACTGAGACCTTGTATGGTGAAATATCGATCGCCACTTTATTGGGATGAAGTGAGTGAAAGAAAGTTACTAGGTCCAGATCGAGTACAACAAATGATTGGAAGGTCGATCACATCAAGCAAAGAATCGAAGAAGCTCGAGATGTACAAAAGTCTTTACAGCGACAAACGTCGATCGACTTAGAATTGATTTTCGGATCGAGGTTTTCTTAGATTTCTCTTCAAAGAGTTATACGTTTTGGCAAGAGATGAAAGTTCGACTCCGTTATATAGGACTTTTCGAGATCTAGATAGGATAGGCCTTGTAGCTATAGGTTGGCTTTCCACCAAGCATTTGAGACGTGCACAATGTGTTTCATGTCTCGCAATTAAGAAAAATACGTGTTTGATCCGAAACATGTAATTAAGCACGATGAAGTAGTCTAGCAGGACTTAAGTTATGAAGAAATACCGTCCAAATTTTGGATAGAAAATTCAAGTTTTACTGAACAACAAACAAATTGTTCTCGTCAGTAAAGTGGAACCATCACGGTGCGGAGGAGGCCAGTGGGAACTTGAGGATAAATGAAAACTAAGTATCCGATCTAGATTACCACGGTATGGAATTTGAGGACTAAATTTTTATAAGGATGGAGGATGTAATACCCTCGTTTTCTCGATAAATTTTCGAGGAATTTTGAACTTAGAATTCATTAAGTCGATTAGGTCAAATGAAAGAAATTTTAAATTCAACAAAAGAATTTATTTAGATTAATTATAAAGTGATTACGAGAATTATTATATATATATAATAATTGAGTATGATTTATATATATATTTATGTATAAATCATTATATCCATAATATCATGTTAACGTTTAATTATTAATTCATCGTCTTTAGGATCGAATCTGAAGCCCGTGAGAATAAATCGTATAATGGACCTTGGTTTAACGAGGCCCAAAATGAAAGCCCATGGGCAATAAAAACCCTACACTATATAAGCTTATTCTTCTTCATATCTTTGGAACCCTAGCCTCCATTTTTCAGAAATTTCTCTCTCACTCTTGCAACTTCAACAAAACAAATCCACACAAAGGTTTAACTCTTAATCCTCTATTATTTTTAATATGATTATGCATATGTGTATATGTTATATATATATTTGTGTGTGTTAAGTTTATGGTTTGTGGGTGTGCTGTGGTTTGAAGACCGAGAGAGTATGGGTGAGGGCGAGAAGAAGAGGGAGGTGGGATACGGCGGCACCGGCGGTGGCTGAGGCTGCGGTCGCCGTGCGTGTATGTGTCTCTGTCGCGTGTGTGTGTGCGTTCGTGTGTGTGTGTGTGCGTTCGTGTGTGTGTGTGTGCGTTCGTGGCGTGTGTGTAGGTATAGTGAGCGGGGAAGGAGCACGACGGAGATGGTGACACGCACGTCCGCCGATCTCAGATGGCGGCGCCGACGGTGGCTACGGCTGCCGGGCGTGTGTGTCTCCGTCGAGTTGCCGTGTGTGCGCGTAGGTTCCAAAGGGTGAGGGAGACGACGACGGTGGCGTAGTGGTTACATCTACTGACGTCGGCCGAGAGGAAGGGGGGAGGCTATGACCGGTCGACCAAACGCGGCGGCGGTGGCAGTGGTCGCCGGTTGTGAGCCTAGAGAGAATAGTGAGAGATATGAGGTGGGAGAGAGAGAGAGAGACGTGAGAAGATGAGAGAGAGGAGAGAAAGAAATAAAAAAAAAAATGAAAATGAGGTCGTCGGAACTTTGGCCGACGACGACGGCTCGCCGGAAAGCGGCGCCAGAAAAAGGTGGGGGAAGAATTAGGTTTAGGGTTGTGAAGTGTAAATGGGCTGGACTTTATTTAAATGCTATGGGTTTTATTTTATTTTTTTAAATTTGTAAGAGTTGGGCCTTTCTATTTAATTGTTTGGGCCAAATGTGAGGTGGTAAAAAATGGGTTAATTAAATGGGTGGCTCCATTTATTTTAATGTTATGGGTGACTTCAATTAAAATGTTGGGCCTTGTTTTATTTTAATTCATGAATTGAGTTGGGTTATTTGATGTGTTGGGCCAATACATTGGGTTGTGAATAATAATAGAAAGATGGGTGGCCTTATTTAAATATTGGGTTGAAACATTGAATTAAATAAAATGTGAACTTAGATTTAAATAATAATTGGACTTTGATTTAATTAATGTTTGGGCTTTAATTTAATTAGTAATTGGACTTGCTTTAATTAATTAAATCTTAGACTTTAATTAATTAAATAAATAAGGTTTAACTTTAAGACTTAATTTATTTAAATTATATTAAGTCTAATTAATTAAATAATTAACTTAAACTTAAGTATAAGTTTAAATTATTTAATTATAGTAAGTTAATTATTTAATTAATTACTATTAAGTTAATTAATTAATTGATTAAGTTAAGGTTAAGTTCAAGTTTAAGTTACTTTAATTATGATCATGACCTATTTAATTAATGTAATTAATTTCTTTTAATGAAATTAATTAAGTTATGATGATTAAATAAATTAAATTATGTTAAACAAGTGCATAATTTGATAATTTTATTATGTGTTATATTAAGCGAGAGTCCTTAATATATATATGATTTTAGTATGCAATTTAATTGCATTATACTTTTGTAAAAAGTATTTAACAAAAGAAGATTTTGAAATTTAATTAGTTTTAAGCGAAAAGCTCGAGTAAGGTATTGTTGGTGCCTTAGCCGATATAAAATTTGTTTTCAAATTCAATTATATTTTGAAAACCGAACTTAACGAATCATAAGTTAATACCTCCTTGCTTGAGCTTAAGGCTAGCGTTTGAGACCTATTAAGATTAGTGCTTTTGTAGGTTTTGGCGATCAAGGGGATTAGCATTGCTTTCCGAGGCAGCATATTATTGTGATTTCTTCCGGCTTTGTCCTATCAAGGTGGGCTTACTTTACAAAAGTATATTTGCGTTATATGCTACGATATTTCATGAAATCTGTTGTTTATCGATAAAATATTTTTGTCGCTACTACTGCGCTTAGGCTCGTATATGAATCGATCGAGATTCTCTTTTAATCTAATACATTAATTGAAATTGTGTACAACATTAGGTTTTTCGGTGGGTTGATCTCCACCCGCACTAACCAGTCGTGAGGCGTTATAAGGGTGCTTGTGCGATGCGTTAGGAGTGCGTCATGTTATTATGGTGCTTGTCCGGATGCGTTAAGACGTGCGTCATGGTGTCGGGTTCGTCCCAGATGACAATAATGAGAGCATGTGATCGGCGGTGGCTAGAGGTCGGGATCAAAGCGAGTAATGAAGAGTCGTGACAATGGGCCCAAATGAATGAAATATTTTGCATGCTTAGAAGTGGTTTCGTTTTAAAACCTTCTAAGTTATTTTATCATGATTGGATAAAGCGCTTTTCGGTTTATGAAATGTTTATGAAAATGCATGCCCACCTAGTACATTAGTACTCACCCAATGTTTTCAAATGTTTTCGGGTTGATCAATGGGCGGTGACGGCAGAGTGAGATTAGAGTTCACTCCGTATTTTGTGGATTATTAAGTATTTTTAACTTCCGTGATGAGCTAGCTCTAATTACATTTTCATTATGTACATGACTTGAATTATATCTTTTGATTGAGCTTAGACTCTAAATCATTGATGTTAGTATTTTTGATCGTCTTGGCTATCGAAGCCGCGAAACTAAATTTGTGATCACGAGGATAGATGTTGTTTTGTTTGGATTACATCATTCGATGTCTTCCGTTTCATTTAGGAAGCTAATCTCAAATCTGAGGGTTTATTTGCCTTGACCATTCGGAGTGAACTCGTTTACTTTACATTTTCCATTATTTTATTAACATCACGTCTCGATTCTGACTTAGTTATTTTTGGAAGCGGTGTGACACATAAAATCCTAATCTCAATAACTTCATTCGAGAGGAGGGTGGAAGAAGAACCGGAGAGGAAGAAGATGTAGAAGTCATACTTACTTTTTTAAAGAAGGCTCACGCTGCTTGATCAGCAGATTTCGAAAACTACGAAAATTTGGTTTGTTTCTTTTTGCTCGGAGCGTAGGGAGAAGAAAGTGAAACGATTTCCTCAAGCGGGGCTATTTATAAAGTGAATGGCGCTAAAGCGGCGTTCAACTTCCACACGTGCTACCCATGATTGGATGTGGAGTTCACGCGTGCACGCGGTTCGATGTATTGCCGCTTTGGCGCGCATGGCGTAGTCTACGGTAAGCAGAACCGCCGGTCGGTCGTGTGATGATTACGTTGACCTGTGCGGCTCGGACCTCGGACATCGTCGGCCCACATCGAAGGTGGCGCGCCGGATCGGACCTCGGCGTCCTCGGTAGTCGGCACCGGTAAGGCCATACCTCGGCGTCCCGGGAGGCGGTGTCGCTCGGGGCGGACCTCGGTATCATCCGGCATGATATCTCTCATCGAGTGCGCCCCAGTCGGACCTCGGCATCGCCAGGAAGTCGGCCCGTGAGGCACGCCTCGGCATCCCACAGTAGGCGGTGTCACTCGGGGCGGACCTCGGTATCATCCATCTCTATCAGTGCGTCAGGATCGGACCTCGGCGTCCTCCGGAAGGCAATGCCGCTCCAGATCGGACCTCGGTGTAACACATATCGGGTCCACATCGGTGGGACTTGACTTCCTTGACACATCTTCGTTGAGCGACCGGCGACTCGGCTCGGCCCCGACAAGCGGGCGCATGACAGACGCCAGGGCACTACCTCGATTCGAATCAGCGAGCAGATCAAATCCGACACCGAAGAGATCGAGAAACCGAGAGCGGCATTAGCCGAGCAACGTCCTACCTCGACAGCGCGCGTTCTTCACTACACCTCGGCATGGCTGTTCGCCGATTATTCGGGGGGCTATGATGGGATATGGCCCAACAGCTCAAGCCCGTTAGACCAGCCCAATTTGGGCACGACATTAATGCCGACGCCGCGGTTAAGCCAAGACAAACCTAATCGGCCCGGAACTTCGAGTCAGCGCCCCTCCACGTGGCCTTGCGGAAGGCGAAACATCCCTACGAGCGAGAGGAAGAGCCCTGCAGCGCGAGGAAGAGTCGACGATGGAGGAATGGGCACGCCTTAGGAGTCCCAAAATATGTATAAATAGGAGTTAGATCGGTAGGTAAGGTTGGCAACTATCCCGAATGCTAAGAGCTTGTAACTACACTCACGTACTGGGATCATAGTGAAAGTATTGAGGAATCACTCCTCAAGTGGGCGTAGATCTCATTAATGATCGAACCACGTAAAAACGCTTGGTGTTCTTTGTTGCACATAAATCTCACATATCTACTATATTAGATTTATCACTTGGTAAAATGCTGCGTTTCTGCTTGAATCGACTCAACCTTCTTGGAGTCCTTCCTCGATTTCCATGATTAGGTCGGCGATCGCTCTCGACCTCGCCATCGATTGCATAATCGAGTCCAGCCCCACGATTCGAGAAGAATGATGTCGCCGACCACTTTTGGCTACGGTTTGAACTCAGTGCTCGTTGAGGCGGCAGTGATCCGCTAGGAGGCGTGACTTCGCACTGACGTCGTCGTTTGGGCTCTGCCGTCGATCTCGCTACTAAGGTTGATTGTTTCGTTTAGGATCTAAGCATTAAATTTTTACAATTTTACCGATGCTTGTTCTAAATAATTGCTAATTGCGATGCGTTGAGACTATGAGGATCTTCTTAGCTTTTGATCAATTAAGATGCAATCTTGTCTACTTGACATTATAGCGGTGTTGTTTGTTATAGAGTTGATAAATCTAGTATGAGAGATTTATGAAAGCGATAAAGAACACCAGAGACTTTTACGTGGTTCGATCAAGAATAAGATCTCGATCCACGGAGGAGATGATCCTCAAGATGTTTACTATATTTTGATTCTGACAAGTATCTCGAAAGGGCTCAGTATTGATGAATTTGCTAACCACTTTACCTTCAATCTAACTCACTGTTATACCTGACGTAAATCATGTCCACGAATCACGATGATGCGGGCCATAACTCCATGGCCGACCATGATCTCCACCATTATCACCCATGATTCTTGCAGTTACCTCATTCAGTTACCACATAATGGGGTTTAGGGATCGTCGTTTAAGTGTAACCGTGTGAGAAATGACAGATGGGTTAGGTCCGGCTACTGTGGGCTGAGAGGTGGGCACGAGAGGTTGGGCCGTATCTATCGCCCAGAAAAGTCGAGAATAGCGCACGCAGCGGAATATTGTAGGTGAAGTTTTCGTTGAAGGTTTGTCATTATTTATATGATCTAAAAACAACACGTTTGTCGGAATTGGTCATATCCAGACTGAAATACTTACAACATCCGAGTGGACATGTCTATCAAAATATTTCTGGCGGTCAGGGGTGGACCTATCCGGCTGGAATACCTGGCGATCGAGGGTGGACATGGGGGCCTGACCGTGCGAACTCAGAATCATTAGCTGAAGTCGTCAGAGCGTTAGAAAGGTCGGTCGACTGAACTCTTACGGTATTAGGACATGGGCGTGATCAGATGTCCGAACTTCGTCAAGTAATCATCGCATTGATCGGTTTGGCGATACATTTTTCGGAGAATGCGTCATGCAGCGGCGGTGGTTGGGCACCAGCGTCTGGCGTCTTCACCTGATAGTAAATAGGCACGTGTAAAAAGCAGAAGCAGTAGATTTTGGTAGCCGTTTATCCATAAATAGATGCAAAAGAATAATTGTTCATTTTCTCCTTGACGTTTGAATCGGAGAATACAACCTTAGAAATCCCAATTCCTCTTTCGCTTTGTTGAAGAAATCGAAATCGGCTCGAGGAAAAGTAAGTATGTATTCTTCAGCCTACGCAGCTCTTACCGCTCGATAACTCTGGTTCGACTTCGGGTTACGGTGTCGAGACCCCGATAAGGGATTATATATGCCGTAACACGCTAGGTAAATCCATAGGACTTAGTTCTAGGGTTTCACCGGTGTCTTGGTATGGGATGGCCTCGAGGATTGGTGGTAAAATCGACCTTGGCGATGGAGGAGCTTACGGTGGTCATTGAGAAATACCACGTCAAGAGGATGCATGGTGGTGCTACTGCTAAACCCAGCGATAGAGGCGATGGCCACTCGGAGGATTATCACCATTTTGTGAATGGCTAATGGTGGGCTTAGATTTCCTTTTGCCCCCGTTTTCTTAGCTTTGAGGATTATTTTCGGATCACTATATGCTGGTGACCTCAATTCTATTAGGTCGGTGGTGGAATGGGGTTATTTTGTTATGGCATGGGTGAGGGTTCTCTTTGAAAGTCTTGATGCGTTTTTAGCATCAAGTCTATAGGGGAGTATATTATCGTCACCTCTTTGAAGTTTAAAATTGCTTCCGTCGAAGGTATCCCCTTGTGAAATAGATCTTGCTTTTGCGGTGAGGGTATCAGAGGTATGGTGGGGGCCTCGGTCGATAAGGGCGTGAAAATTAATCCCACGGGTCTATGGAGAAGGCATTAAAAGCGATATGGGTGAGATCTGTCGATCGACTATCTTGAGGATGACTTGAGCGATCTTTGAGTTTGAGGTGTACATGGTCGAAGCTCGATTATCGAAGTCGATTTGGGTGAGGGCAACCTTAACATCTTTATTTCCCTCGTTTGATTTTCTTTGTCTTCAATGAAATTCTCATGTTGAATGCGGTGAAGGTTGACCCTTGAGAGAAGTCGATGTCTTGGATCTCGCGGCCTGCTTCTCGATCGAAGGGCCGCAGGAGGAAGAGCGAGGCAAGCGAGTCCACCCGACGGCCCGTGGTGGTGGGCATACTGAAGAACTGGTGGCCGGTCCTCGGAGCGACCTCGGACCCGACGTTGGAGATCGAGGTCCATGGTGACATCGGCCAGGAGTCCGGCTTCCAGGAGCTTCTTTATCCTTCCCAAGGTATAAGTCGTTACCATACTCGCTTGTAGGTTTGTTGTTACTTGTTGCTTATTGTTCCATATTCGGGATGCGGCCTCGATGGCGGGTGAGATGCACCGCGTGGCGGACTTATAGTTGGCGCCTAATATGAGGCCATGGAGAAAAGGCTAGCCATAGCGCAGACGGGAGGGCAGCGGCGAATCAGCATTGGATCTTCCGGGGTGGGCCTTGAACTTAGGCGGTGAAGGCCAGGAAAGTGGCGAAGATGGCCGTGAGTGCCCTCGAAGGAAGGACACTGCACAGGTGGCCGTCTTGAAGTGGGCGCGAAGAGGAGGCTGCCGAGGTGAGAGAAGGGTGGCCGCGCAAACAAGTGCACTTCTTTGTGAGGCGAGACCTATCTTGGGGCCTTCGCCCAGACAAGCTGCTCCAGTCAGGAGTTTTCCTCTTTCGTCTCGACACAGGCTTTGTGATGGTAGGGTGATTTGTAACCACCTAGAGTTGGGCGGCCGAGACCAGATTTTGATAAGGCCCACACGGTTGGGTTGAGGTCGACCACACGGAGGTATCAAAAGTGCAGCTCGCATAATCGTTGAGGCGGCCTCGCTCCCGTGGTGGATGCATGGCGTCTTACACCTCATTCACGGCGGAGGCCGTAGCTTTCAGTCTGAGGAAGATGAAGGCGTGGAGCTGACGCCTTCTGCTGAGTTGAGGACCCGGCTGGGCGGCGGAGTCAAGCTCGGGCGTCCTTCTGCGAGATCGTCAACCCGCGGGAGGAAGCGGCGGGGAGGTCGGAGGGTCGGTGATCGGCTAATGAGCACGAGGTCGATGGACCCAATGTAATAGGATGATTGCGGGATCGATGGGACCGGTCTGTGTACAAACTTCCATTTAAATAATAATAGACATATTTTGTTAAAATGTAACGTCCGTTGTCTTATTCTAGCGTTCTTACCTCGGTGCCTTGATTGGATCATGAGCTAACAAAGCGAAAGAAGTCCGAGGTGCTCTGGTGAGAAGGATGAAGAGGTGACACCTTTGGAGGTCGGTTAGAGGCGGCTCGGTATTAGCCGGCATGGATGTCGATTCGGCATCGTCGACGGCCGAAACAAAAATTGCATGAAGTATTGCGAGGTGGCTCGCTTCCTTTGAAAATGAGCGCTAAAGTTAAAGATTACACATCTCGAAGTTCGGGGCTGATTTATCTGCGGATGCAATCCGGACGGCCGATGCCTTTGAGAGCGAACTTGGTGACAACGAAGGCGGATCTCGGAAAAGGCGTGAAGAAAAAGGAAAAAAGGTCAATGCATGGATGGGGAGCAGCTATATCTGAAGCCGGCAGTCGAGTTGAGCTTGTTGGCGGAAGGCATGGTATTGAGGATGAGGAGGGTCGAATAAAGAAATTTTAGAAGCACACCGACTACATCACAAAATACATCTGAGATATGCAAGATATGCGTCATAAGCGGCGCATCCTCACCGCCTTGCCAGCGTCTGGGATGGGCGACGCAGGCATGGAGTGAAGAGCACGAAGGAGGAGGCTATTTCGGCCGATCACGCCGAGGCTCTCGTCAAATGGGTCCATCGGCGTGAGCATATAGAGGGCAGCTCGGCGATTCGGAGGAGGAAGGGCCTTGACTGCTGTCGGCGATGGAAGGGCTGAGCTCGGGGACGAGGCGCGATCGTCACGATCGGCGTCGAGTTCACGAGGTCGAATGCGACTTGGTGTAGGATTGAACTCCCAGTCGAGATCCGCGCCAGAGTCAAACTACTCTGGAACGAGGCGAGGGGTGGGAGCTACCCTCGTGGGCGGGTGGAAGGCATGAGTTTATTCGGGTATCCATCGCCGGCACAGGGACTTTGTTGAAAATTATCTCGGCTTGGTGAGGCTCGGCGAGGCGGAGTCCGGAAAGCTCAATGAGCGTGCATAGTGTAGGACTTTGTATGTAAGTATAAATGTATTTAGACTCGTTTGAAGTGTGCGTTTTTATCTTGAGAGGTATAAACATAACAGGACTTAGTTTGGTCATAAATGTATTTATCTTGTATACTACCATGATTTGGTGAGATCGATTTTGGATGTCTTATACATGTAGATTTTTCAACTTAATGAGTGTCTGTATGTATGCATGTAGACTTTCAAACTAGTGAGTAGTGCGTATCGTTGCCTTTGAGGCGTTGATTCATGAGTAATCTACGAGTGCGTGGCGCTTAGTGAGTACCCTACTTAGTGGGTTTTATCTTCGTGAGGCGTCCCTCGTGAAGGTTAAATGCGGTATATCGAATAGATGTTCGCGTATAAATAAAAGCGAAGTGAAATGAAATATTCATTGGAAAAATAAATATTTTATTCAACAAATATATGACATCGCACTTGACAAAGACAAGTAAGGAGACTAACATAAAAGTGATCGAAATCAAAACTATGTAAAGTACCTCCTTAAATGAAATATGCCGAGTTAGGGATAAGCGCACGGATAAGTGAGATAGCTTGTAAGCCCCTTACGAGGTTCTCGTGAACACGGTATGGGCCTTCCCATGTTGGATCCGACTTGTTAAGGCGTTCAGCTCTGCGGCTTCATTATTGCGTGGGGCGAATTCGCCTACTTGGAGCAGGAAGTTTTGACCCTTTTATTGTAGCTGCCGTGCGACTGGGCTTTATACTTGGCTTCGTTTATGAAGAGTAGCTCATGACTTTCTCTTCGAGGCGTCGAGGTTTGCTCATAAGTCTTCCTCGTTTCGGCTGATCGAAGTGAAGAGTCTGCGAACTTGGCGCGCGATCTCGGCCGTATAACGGCCTCGATGCAATAAACCGGGCTGAAAGGGGTTTCCCGTCTGACGTCGGTGTGGTCTGTGGGACCAAAGGACTTGAGGAGATTTTCAGCCAGGTCGCCTTTAGCTCGGTCCAACCTCTTCTTTAATCCTTGCGATCGTCTTTGTTGGTGACCTCGGTGCGGCCATTCGCTTGTGGGTGTGCGGAAAGGTGAAACGTTGACGATCTGAAGTTCTTCGCACCTCCTCGAAATTTTGTCTACAAATTGGGTGCCGTTGTCAAGACGAGGCGTGCGGTATGCGGAGCGACGAGACTATATTTTTCCACGAAGGTCTCAATTCTCACGCTCGTGAGGCTCGATAGTGGTTCGCCTCGACCCGGCTTTGCGGAAGTAGTCATGGCTACGACTAAGTATCGAAGCGATCGGTGCTCGGTCGAGCCCGACCAACAATGTCGATTCCCCACTTGCATGAAAGGCCGTGGACTCTGCGGATCGCTTAGATCGATGCGAGGCGACTTTTGACCGTGGAATGAATCGCACTTGGCGCTTTTGGCGAGTTCGGCCGAATCTTATGCGGTGGGCGATGGTATCCCGACCTCAGCGTCTTTTTGAGAGAGCTCGCGACCGATGTGGCTTCCACAGACCTCGGTGAATTTCATTGAGCGCGTGGTCGGCTTCTTACGGCCCGAGGCACCTCGGGAGGGTTGAAGGTAAGACTTCCCAGATAAGCGCCTCATGCACAAGATACTTACGGGATTTCGCCATCGTCTTTTGGCCTCCGATCGATCACGAGGTAGTGTGCCTTCGGATATGCTTTTAAGGCGTCGTCGGTTCGGTTCACCGAGATAGCGATATGATAGGCTTGATCTTGGAATGAACTTCCTCTTGGCGGTTTGCGATGATGAAGCATTTGCTAAGGATGTCACTCGGTGTTTTCCCTCGTGGAATTTGATTATCTTGAAATATCTGAATGAAGTCGTCTCTTTTGCCTTCTCAAGGTATTGCTTCATTCGATCCTCCTTAGCCTCGTATGTGCCTAAAACACAGTTTACCACAACAGGAATCTCAAATATCCGGACTTTGTCCACTTTCAATTCTTTTGCTAGGCGGAGTCCGAGATCAATGCTTCGTATTCCACTTGTTGGTGGTTGGGAAGGTAAACCGCGGGGCGTATGTCCTTTCGCTTATCCGGGCGGGCGAGGAGGATCTGCTCCATTGCCCGTCTTACATGAGGCACCATCCACATACATCTCGCCAACAATCACGGGTGATGTGGGTGATGTAAACGAGTTCTCACGCCGTGGGGGTGGGAGTGACCTCATTGGTAGAGCAACCTCGGTGAATTTGACCTCCACCAGAAACTGCAAGGGCTTGTCCTTTTATGGCGGCTACTGGGAGTATGAGATATCGTGTTAGCCTAGCTCAGGTGCCTCACTTAGCTATCGTCCGAGATGATTACGGTTTGATAAGACTTGCCTCGAGGTAAATCCGTTAGTACAGGCCGAATGAGCTTGAAAGTAAGGCCGGGCGTCGTTTGGCGTTCACTAAGGCCAAAGCTACCTTTTCGAGGTTGGTGTACCTCGTCTCCTGGTCCTTTGAGAGCACGGCTAATGAAGTAGATGGGAAGTTGATGTCCCGTCTCTTCTCGCACCATGTCTGACACTAATTGCCTCGTCAGGGGTGGCGGATACAACGATAGAGTTTCACCTTGCTTTGGGGCGGATAATGTCGGCGGTCGGTAAGATATTCCTTGGTGTGTGAAAGCGACCGGTGTTCTTCGCGCGGTGAAATCTGGAGCTCTCCTCGGGATCTTGAAGAAGGAAGCTGCTTCGGCGGCCCGAGATAGGAATCGGTGAGGCGGCCAGGCATCCGTGAGTTTATGTATTTCACGGATGGTTTTGGGATCGCATGTCGAACACCGTTTTCACCTTGGTAGGATTGGCCATTCATGAGAAACCCAAACCCTTAAATTTACCCGTCCTCACTACAAATGTGCCTTACTGGGATTGAGCTTGAGGTTGGCCGGTGAGGAGGAAAGAATAGTTTCGAGATCAATGGCGCGACTCTCGGCTTTGCTTTTGACTACTATATCATCGACATAGACCTCAACAATTTCTCCTATGTGATCTTTGAAGATCGCATCCACCATTCTTTGGTAGGTAGCTCAGCGTTTTTAGACCGAAAGGCATCTTCGGTGGCAAAGACATGCAAGTCGATAATGAGCATTTGTTTTGGGGCGTCTTCGGCTCATCAAGACTTGGTGGTATCCTCAGATAAATCCAGAAACTAAATACCTCATGCCCGACCAATGCTTCAACCTTCTTGTCGATGTCGGGAGGGTATGATCCTTTAGGCGGTGTTTATTGAGGTCGGTATAGTCGACACACATCGCCGTCCCGCCACGGCTTCCGAACTACTACGGGATTAGCCGTCGAGTTGGGTATTTAACCTCGTGCAGATTTTAGCCTCGCGGGTTGGGTTACCTCGTCTCTTATGACTGGCTTTCATGGCAAAACTTCTTTTCTTACGCGAACTGGTTTAGTGGCGGATCAATGTTAAGGCGATGAGTTATGAGCTCGGGTGAGACCCGTCATATCGATGGAGACCATGCAAATACATCCCTATATTCCTTAGAAGTGCATGACGACCGTTGGCGAATATTGATGAACCTTGGGTACCAACCTTGACAACTTTGGAAGAATTAGTAGTCATATAGCTGAAGATTCTCGGTCGGATCATCCCAAGGTGGCAACCGGAGGTTACTCATTGCTAGGCACAATGGTAAGGCGCGTCTTGGGTTGAGACTCGTAGGCATTCTTTAGCCGCCGTTTGGTCACCGAATGCTTAACACTCCACGGGGTGGGTATCTTAATGGTGAGGTGGTACACGAGCGAGGCGGCTCGGTTGCATCTGACCAATCTCTTCCAGGATAATATTGTATGGAGGGGAGCTCGGACGGGGAAAAATTGAATGGCTTTGGTGACCAGACACGGGAGGCCCCTACGGTGACCGGAAGGGTAATGACACCTTGGGTTGAACCGCCTCTTGAGTAAACTCCGTGGCGGGAAGGTGCAGAGTGTATCTGAATTCCTCCGACATCAAGTTTATCCGAGCGCTACGGAATATGATGCTAACGGAGGCTCCGATGTCGATGTAGACCCGATGTACATTTTATTACCCACCACGGCTTGTATTGTAATGGCATCACGGTGGGCGTGATCTTAGTCTTGGGTCGTCTTTTGAGAACACAATATTTTCTCCATCTCGGGCCGCTTGTTTTCGGCTCTTGAGTCGACCTCCGAGCTTCGTTTCTAGCGACGACCTCGTCGTACCAGCTAGCAACCAGGTTATAAGCGTAAACACGCTCAATTGCATTGGGACCTTCATCCGTCATCTTGGTCGGGTTCTTGTTGAGGTTGGTCCACGCTGTTACCACCTCCATTTTTCCCTCTGCGGCTTTTTATTACCCGGCCAGGTCGGCGGTGAACTTCTTCAGCCCTTCCTTCATAAGCTCGTCGTCTGTGAGCCCAAGGACTTGCAATCTTACGTATCGTGACCGTACCCTTGGTGGTAGTCTGATACTTTCCGTCGACTTTTTTGGATCCTCGCTTTCATAGGAGGTTTTGGAAAGAGCTCGATGTGAAGCTCAAATATTTCCATACGGATTTAAATAAAGAGCGTCGTTATTCTGAGGTTTGGTCGAGGTCCGGCCTTGATTCTCTTGGTCCTTTCTTTATTCTTTCGAGCGCTTCCGCGTTCGGCACCTCGACCCGATCCTAAACTTTTCTTCTCTCGGTCCATTGCTTTCGTCCCGGATCTCTCTTCCCGGTCCGACTCGTCCTTTGACAAAGTTGTCGACCGGGGTCAAAGGCGACTAAGTCGTCTTTGGCGTTCACGGGTGATCTCTTTATTGAGCTCGGGTCGGATCCGTTCTTGAATCGTTGATGATGTGAGATCGTTACTACCATCTATTTTAAGAGATTCCATGATGAATCGGAGATGAAATTCGACATTGTTTCGTCCGTCCTTGGCGGATTGTAGCGGTCGGACGAAGGTTGTTGGCGGCATCTTACGGTAAAACGCCATTTGAGCGATCCGTGAGGTCTTTGAAGCAATGAATCTTTGTTACGGCGAGCGGGTGAACAACGTCGGCGTTGGAGATTAGCACCTCGGGAAAGACCTTACATATGGAAATCTTCCATCCTTGGTTTGCCATATTAGTGGTATAAGGCAAATAGGAAGTCGAAGGATCTCCAAGACCATCGTATGCGGCAATATTCGGAGCCGGTATCGGCGTGGCGGTGTATCGAATTTCCCTTGAAAAGGTGAGATAATTACGTCCGTGTCGGTCGAATCCGGGAGTTCGTTACCATCCTCTCGGGGGAGTGGGAGATCGATAACGACGTCTCGTCATCTCTTCGTGGGGAGTTCGACTTCGTCTTTCCTCCATTCTTTCCGCCCGTTTTCATGGGTATCATATCGAGTGGAGAATGACTCCGCGGAGGTATGAGACGAATGAACCCTAGTATCGAGGCGATCGTTATGTCGTGATGAGCGTTGATTGTTTCGAAGAGTGAAGCGACCTCGATTGCACTGTTACCGAGACGGGCACTCTTGAGGGCCCGCTCCATTTGTCCTCTGGTTGAGGAAACTACGGAATTGATTGAGGTTGGCGTTGAGGAATTCGGACCTTTTCGACCGAGGACCTCGTGGGAGGCGGTGAACCTCCTGTTCACCGTCTTGAGGTCGATGTCTTCTTCCCCGTGGGGCGGCGATCACGAGGTGTATGAAAACATTTTCCATGTGACCATCGGTGTGTGACCGGCTGGTGGCGTCTGCAATTCCCTTTCCCGGCGTTGTGTGCCCACCCGATCGTCTTCCATGCGGTTGTTACCGACATCACCAACACTAGCATTTGCACGTGTCCTCGCCATTAGATTGTAGAAAACATGCCTTTTTGTTCAATATGTTCCCACAGACGGCGCCAATGATAAATCTAGTATGAGATTTATAAAGCGAAGAAGAACACCGAGACTTTTCGTGGTTCGATCGAGAATAAGATCTACGTCCACGGAGATGATCCTCAAGATGTTTACTATATTTTGATTACGACAAGTATCTCGAAAGGCTCAGTATTGATGAATTTGCTAACCCTTTTACCTTGATCTAACTCCTATTTATACACAAGCGTAAATCATGTCCCACGAATCACGATAGGCGGGCCATAACTCTCCCATAATGACCATGATCTCCACCATTATCACCCATGATTCTTGCCGTTACCTCATTACCGTTACCCATAATTAGGGTTTAGGGATCGTCATTTAGGCGTAAGTGTAGAACAGACGATGGTTAGGTCCACTCTGTTGGGCACGAGAGGCTGGGCACGAGAGGTTGGGCCATATCCTATCAAGAGTCTTTATGTATCAAACTTGTCAGTTGATATGGCGATCAATTTTCTGCATTGGACTTCATGTTGATTAGGTCTTGCTGGAATTTTTAGGTCTTCCTGCATGGATGATGGTGTCTTACTGAACAGATAGGGTTGATAGAGTTTCTCGTTTTTAGCAGTTTCTATTTCTGAGTTGATTTTATTCAAATGCGCGATGTTTATCCGGTTAAAATAAGCAGAGGATCTGTCATTCAAGTTGTTCGCATTTGCTCTGTGTTCAGGTATTCTCCTTGCTCAATACACATAGTGTATGTCATGCAGCTGCTAAATGCTCCTTCTTAAATAAGTGTGCTGCTGATCCATTGTGCTATTCCAATATTAACTTAACCACAATAGTGCCAAGGGTCAATAACATAGTAGTTTCCACGATGATTCAACGAGCTGAAAAAGTTTTGCGGTAAGGGCTTGAACTTTACTTCTTCTTGAGGTGACCTATTGTTGCAATGCTGCTCTCGGGAGGGCTATTTTCTGTGGTTTCTGACTATGTGATGTGTTTCTTTTTTGACTTAAGTTAGTGTGTGGCTGAAGATTATGCTTCCCAATAGGTTTCAATTAGGTATTCTAGTTGGATTTCAGTACAAGTTATGGAATCTAACTGCTTTCCAGTTTGAAGATAAATGACAATACAGTATCAGAATCTTTATTTTTTTGTTTAATTTAAGTTTCCGATGTTGTGCCATGCTTATTCTTTTTTACCTTTATATTCTGAAAATCTCTGGGCATCTTGAAATGCTTGAATTACTGTATCGCCCTCTGTGCCTACATCTATGTGGAAGGGGGGTCTCTGCTATTCATCTTACCATTTGTAGGTCCCTGAAGCTTGGGATTGTCCCTAGCCCACCTATTGCATCACTAGGTTCATCTCAAGCTTGTTTATTCCATGAGAAATTCCTTAGATACATCAGGATTTTCATGGAATGATAAAAGGTCGAGACAGGGAAAAGAAACATTTATACTTACTAGGTCTTGTTTAATGACTCTATTGGGCAGAGAGGGCTTCTAGGATGTTGGAGAGCTTCAAGGGCAAAGGAAACGTGTCAGTTCCGCTGTGTGCTTTATCAACCTCGTCTTCAATGGAGGCGGCAGCAGAGGAGTCCTTGGACGAGATGATGATGAGCCAAGAGAACAAGGCAGTAAAGCAGTTGGTCCAACAGAGTTTGCACAGCAACATGAATAGGATGGTGATAAGGGCTAATCTGCCCCATGATTTTGTTCCCTCTCAGCATCTACGCTCCCTCAATTCCAGTTCCACATCTAATCCAGAGAAAGAGATACTGCTGGTTGGCTGGCATGCATTTTTGGGTTGCTTCTCATTCTCTCTCTCTTGTGTTATTCCTTCCCTGTGCTTTGCATTATTGAGTATTACTTAATATGCAATATTAACTTAGGTTGTTTTTCGTTTGCATTTTGCACTTGTTATTACATCTTCACTTAATTAGGAGAATTAATATGGGTAGATGGATTAGATACTGCCTCGTTTTGTTTGTTTTTTGGGTGGGGGGAAGCTTGTAATAATCAGGGAGAGCACACTACTTCTTGGAATTTGATGTATGCAAACTAAGTTCTATGATGACAAGCCTTGTGCATAGTTGCATTCGTTGCGAGTGTTACATATGTATATTTATGATACCTCACCTATATCTATATATAAAAATTGATTTGAAATTGATATCGTCCTTGTATTGGACCCACTCTTTGTCCTCCATTCACATCCACAAGAGTGTCATTATGATATAGCAATCTTTTGGTTTAGTGAATTAAGGAGAAGCATGTATTTTATGTTGAATTTAATATACATGCACTCTTGAGTTCAGATTCTTGCTGAAGAAATCATTCTTGAGTTGTAATTGACTTTCAGATGTTTCAATCGATTTTTTACAAGTTATTTCACAGAAAGCATGAATAGAAAAATTATCCTGACAAATAATCTTTCGTATACAGGAGTGGGTTAACTTTCTCAGACTCTGATTGCAAACAATCCATCTATCACTCGATTTGAAGAAGGTAGGCATGTTATATTACAAGCATTTCTTCTTTCTTTAGAGTAGTTAAGTTCCTCATCTAGTTATTGAAAATCCTCACCTTTTTTGGTTTTCTAATTTCAAGTGGCATTTCATTCTCAAGTATTGAATAATATTTTTTTTTTAGAATAAGTTTCTTTTGTTCATCAATATTGAATATTTATGTTGTTTTTTAGGTAGACGAAGGTACAAATATAGAGCTTCCCGAACTGAAGAATAGAATTATGATATTGAAATAGAGTATAGAATCAGACAAAAAGTATAATTTTGAAAGACACCATTGTTTGTTGGGCTTAGAGAAGATTTTCTTTGTTATGAGTTCTCTTTTGTTATTTTTTTTTGTAATACTTTAATAACTTGCATTAACTTCTACTCCTTTCTTGTTGGAACAAAACATATTAAATATAATTGTATTGTAGTGGGTTTAATAAAATTGATGCTTTAGTTTCTCCGTAGTATTGTTTCTAGTTGAGTTTTGGTTGAAATCGATTACCCTATTCAAAAATTGGCCGAGCAAATTTACAATTAAAAAATTGTTACTGTTTTACATGTCAAAAAATTAGTTATATTTTGATATGTTACAAAATATAGTTACATTTTCACATGTCAAAAAAAATAGCCACACCTTCACATATCATAAAAATAGTTACACTTTCATATGCCACAAAAATAGCTATACTTTAAATGTCACTAAATTTTGTCACGTACTTTTTTTTATGACATGCATAATAGTTACTCATTCATAAGATGCCACAAATTTATTTAATGACATCTATAAGTGTTACAATTCTTCAAAAATCATGTCACTATTGGAACATTTTGTTGTAGTGGTTGCATTAATTCATTCAAAGTGGAGAAGGTTGTGTTGGAATTAAAAAATATACATTGGAACCGTTGCATGCATGTAATAATTGCAGGTTGCATTAATTCATTGTTGTAATGAGAATGAGAATAAAATATATTTTTTGTGTGAAAGTGAATAGATTTTGGCGGGAAAAGTAATGTAGTGGAGAGAACTTTCATGCAACTACTTTGCTTTAGTATAATAGATAGATTGGCTTAAATTCTGTTTATACTTCTTAAGTCAAGCCATTTCGGACACACCCAGTTTTCCCAAATAATAATGGGTTTTAATTTTTAATAAACTAGTAGATAAATATCATTGTTCATTAAACAGCCTTTTCCACATCTCAAAAGCTATTTTGTTATCAATAAAGAAAAAAATAAATTTCACAAACGGTGATTGTATACATAGCTCCCTTGTAATTTACTAGAGTCACTTATTTAAAGAAAAGTATAAGAAACAATAAGTGATATTTACACCCACAAATGGACTTCAAAACCACAAGATATAGATCGATTCATGCAGTGATGATTAGACTCGTCGCCAGGAGAGCGCAATGGCTTCACATGCGATCTCTCCAGAATTCTTGTATTGAGAGTTGAATAAAAGAAGATGGAGATTATCTTTTCAGTTGAATAAAATAGTAAATTAATAGTTATTTTTAAAATACAGTTGCTATAATGAGTAAAGTAGGGGGTTATGTATAGAATTATTATTTCACAAATCTCATGCTAGTTTGAGCGAATTTGAGTAGTAGCCCAACAGGTAGATTCCAAATGGACTACCAGTGAATTAGTAATGATACATAAAAGTCAGATTCCAAATTCTTATTCCATCCGAGCTCAACTGCAACGCAATCTCTCTTTTTGCTTGAAACTTTGCTAGATTTTTTTATCAGTTTCAATTTCAGGTACGCTCCTCGACATCTTTTCTCTCTCTAGTTATATGCTTCTGTAACTTGTAACTGAAAGTTCCATTTATTTGTATGAGTTTTCTGTACTACTATAAAGGTGGCTCAAGTTCTATAAATGGAAGCTGTCAATAATTTTCTTATTATGTTTTGTCTTGTTTGATGTGATCAATACTGAAAGAAACAAGAAATGAAAGCTGCAAGATTAAGTTTTCACTAAAGTGGTATATCTTTTCATAAAGCAGAACCTTATACTGGAGGCATTTAATACATCACTATATATAGTAACCTATCACTCTAACCCTAGAAACGAGACATCAGGAAATATTCCATAACCAAGGATCCAATGACACATGAACCAATCAAATTACAACAGCAACTTTATCCAGATCCTTCTGCTCATGCTCTCCATCCTGAGCTGGTAAAACATCCACGTTACATTCTTCATCAAGCTGGCAAACCATGCCACGTCGTGCATGAGTAATGCCATGCTGGAATTTATCATATGAGCTAACATGCCCCCTCAATTCGAGCGAGCGAAACGGAACAATGTTTAACTTGTTACGGAGGCGAGTGAAGAATTGGACGCTCAAAGGCTTTGTAAATACATCGCAATTTGATCCAAGGAAGGAACATGACGAACCTGGAGTGAGTGAGAGGCAATCATGTCACGAACAAAGTGAATGTCAAGCTCAATATGTTTTGTTCGAGCGTGGAGAATCGGATTAGAAGCCAAAGAGATAGTGCTTAAGTTGTCAACCCAAATTGTAGGAGAATGAGGAAGACGAACAGAAAGCTCTTTAAATAAAGATGCAAGCCAAGTAACTTCAGCAGCTGCATTAGCTAAGCTTCTATATTCAGCCTCAGTGCTCGAACGAGACACGACATGCTGCTTCTTTGAAGCCCAAGAAATAAGATTGCCACCAAAATAAATACACATGCCCGAAGTTGAGCGACGATCATCAACATCAGACGCCCAATCTGAATCAGAGAATCCAACCAGTGAGAATTGACCTGTGCGAACCAAATGAATTCCATGATCAAGAGTACCAGCCACATAACGAAGAATGCGTTTGACTGCACGCCAATGAGTGTCAAGAGGATTAGCCATAAATTGGCTAACTTTGTTGACAGCAAAAGAGAGATCTGGCCGAGTGATGGTGAGATATTGAAGTCCTCCAACAATGCTGCGAAAATCGCGGGGATTTGACATTGGACTGCCTTGAAATTTGGAGAGGTGAACAGTAGAGACCATAGGAGTAGGACAAGGTTTAGCATGTAGCATGCTAACCTTGGAAAGAATATCGGAGGCATACTTCCTTTGATGAAGGTGAAGGCCGCGAGATGTTTGAGAAATCTCAAGGCCAAGAAAGTGATGAACCTGACCAAGATTTTTGAGAGAGAATGAATCTCCAAGACTCCCAATCACAGCTTGAATATCGGTAGCAGTAGAACCTGTGACAAGAATGTCATCAACATAAACTAGCAAATAAACAGTGGCATGAGCACCTTTCTTGAAGAAGAGAGAATGATCGGCTTTGGATTGAAGAAATCCCATCTGTAACAGAGTAGCACGAAATGTGAAAAACCAAGAGCGAGAAGCCTGTTTCAGCCCATATATAGCTTTGTGTAACTTGCAGACAAGTGGAGTAGAACCAGAGATCAGCCCATATATAGCTTTGTGTAACTTGCAGACAAGTGGAGTAGAACCAGAGATCTCAAAACCGGGTGGCTGTTTCATATATATAGTCTCATCAAGAATGCCATTGAGAAAGGCATTATCCACATCTAGGTGAGTAACTCCCCAGTTCCGCTGAACAGCAAGAGAAAGAAGAGTGCGAATGGTGGTAGGCTTGACAACGGGACTGAATGTCTCTGTAAAATCAAAACCAGGTTCCTGTGTATAACCTTGTGCAACTAGTCTAGCTTTATATCGAGCAATGCTACCATCGGCATGACGTTTTAGCTTGTAGACCCATTTGCAACCAATTGCATTCTTTCCTTCAGGCTGAGGTTGAAGTGACCAAGTATGATTTTTAAAGAGAGCCCGCAACTCACTGACCATAGCAGCCCTCCATAAGGGACTAGAGAGAGCTTCAGAAACATTCTTGGGTTCAGTATCAATAAACTGATCTGCAACAGATTTGGATATGAAAACCTTGGGCTTAAAGATGCCTGCCTTACCACGAGTAACCATAGGATGAGAATTCTGAATATTTTGAACAGGTGCAGAGACAGGAGAGGGAGCTGATGCATTGCTCGTATGGGCAGAGTTGGGGGAAAGTGTAGATGGAGATGGGGAAGAGGGAAAAGGCTGACCATGTGAAGGAGAACTAGAACTATCAGAAGAAGAGTGATGAGAGGAGGAGTGATGCGAGGAGGCAGGTAAAGAAGGAGAATGACCAGAATATATAGGAATTGAGGCAGGAGGACTGACGCAAACAGGAGGTATTGGGATGGGAAGAGGAGGAGGAATGATCAAGTTTGGTGAAGGAGAAGAGACTGTATCAGGAGGTGAATGTGAGGAAGTAAGGAAAGGGAACACAGATTCATCAAATAAGATGTCTCTTGTGACAAGCACCTTGCCTGAAGCTAATAAGACCTTGTAGCCTTTATGATGCAGGCTGTAACCAAGAAAGGTGCCGAGGTTGAACGAGGTTGAAGTTTATGTTTATTATAAGGTCTAATATAGGGATAGCAGAGACAGCCGAAAGTTCGAAAAGAATGATAATCAGGCTGCAGACCAAAAAGCTTCGCAAGGGGAGAAATAAAATGGAGATGTTTAGTAGGTAGCCTATTGATGAGGAAAACAGACGTGGAAAAGGCATCATCCCAATGTTTCATTGGGAGACCTGATTTAAAAAGAAGAGATAGGCCCATTTCAACAATATGCCTATGCTTTCTTTCTGCCAATCTATTCTGTTGAGGGGTATAAGGACAAGAAATCTGATGATGGATGCCATGTTGAGAAAAGAAAGCAGAAAGACTCCTATATTCCCCTCCCCAATCCGTTTGAATTGCTTTTATCTTAGTGTTCAACTGTGTTTCAACAAGGGATTTGAATTGTAAAAACACATTGTGCACCTCACTTTTGGCTTTGAGTAGGTATAACCATACATACCTACTAGAATGGTCAATAAAGCTAACATAGTAGGAAAAACCATTTTTGCTTGTTATAGGTGCTGGCCCCCAAAGATCACTATGAATTAGTGCCAAGGGTGAATTATGTTGAGTAGTGGATTCAGTGTAAGGTAGACGGTGCATTTTAGCAAAAACACAAGGTTGACACAAAGAGATATATTTCATTTCATTGTAAGGAAGGTTACAAGAATGTAAAGCTTTTCTTACAATATCATGAGTACAATGGCCTAGCCTATCATGCCAAATATCTAAACTAAGCGCTGAAGTCGACTGGGAGAATGCAGCAGTAGGCTGTAAATCAGCAGAAGCCATGAACGGCTCTTGATTGAAAGCAGAAACAGGATGACTATGAGTCTGAAGATGAAATTGGTATAAACCCCCTCTAACAAAACCCTTGAGTAGAATGGCCTTGGTGTCCTGGTCCTTCACAAGGCAAAAGTCAGGATGAAATTCAAAAAAGACCTTATTATCTTTGACAAATTGTGAGACACTGAGCAAATTTTTCGTTATGTGAGGAACATGTAAGAGGTTATTGAGAATGAAGGATTTAGAGGAAAAAGGATTTGAGAGAATGCCCTTACCTATGTGAGCAATGTTCACTCCCTGACCATTGCCCATTTGCAGCTTAGAGGAACCCTGATATTCAGTTGCTGCATTCAAGTTAGAAATATCATGTGAAACGTGATTGGTTGCTCCTGAATCTGGATACCAATTCTCATTGTTGTAGTCAGAAGCATCATACTGAGAATTGGTTGAGGCAGATAGCTGAGATGCAGAAGGCAGTTGAGCAATATGAGCTCCTGGTCTGATTTGAAAATGATTCCCAGTTTGTTGGTGGTGATAAGGCTGCGGCTGAGCTTCTGGGTTTGTTGTTTGGGTACAAATCCTTGATCAAACCGATGCCAACATTTATCAGCAGTGTGTCCTGGGATAAAACAAACCTGACATGTTGGTTTATTCCCCATATTTCTGCCTCTGCCTCGACCACCATGAAAACCTCCACGAAAAAATCCAGATCTGCCCCCTCTGTTGAAGCCCCCTCTTCCTCTGTAATTTTGAAAATTTCCTCTCTGAGGGCTTGAGTGAGACATATAGTTCAAAGAAGGTTGAGAACCATCTGAGTTTAGAGGTATGGATCTTGCTGATTCCAACCTGTTTTCAAAACTGAGAAGTAGAGAATGCACATCCATAGCTGACCAAGATTCTATCCTAGAGCTCACAGTGACAATAACAGAATCATATTCATTGCTTAGCCCATTCAATATATGCATAATCTGGTCTTCATCAGAGACACGATTTCCAACAGAATTTAACAAATCACAACAGGATTTAACTTTGGATAAATATTCAGTCATGCTCAAGCTTTCCTTCTTAAGAGTTTGGAGTTGGAGTTTATACTGCATTACCTTAGCTCTAGACTGATTTGAGAAATTTGTCTCGAGGGCATTCCATATAGAAGAGGTGGTGGTGAGACCAACCACCAAAATCATGACACTCTCTGTTAGAGAGGACTGGATCCAAGCTGCAAGGATCTGATCTTGTCTCTCCCAAGTCGTGTATTCTGGATTCACAGATTTGTGAATCTCATCATCTTCCTTTCTCTCGATCCATAAAGCAGGTGCTGAAGCAGCTCCAGTGAGAAAACCTACAAGGCCATAGCCTCTAACAGTAGCTAAAATCTGTTGTCTCCAGATGAGAAAATTCGTTTCCTTAAGTTTGGTGGGAGTAGGTATATTATGAAGGAAAATGACTGAGCTAGCTGTAGATCCACCATTTGTGGATCCATGTTGTGATTCACTCATGAAGAAAAACGAAATATGTATCTAGAGACAGGTAGGATACCTGCTCTGATACCATGAAAGAAACAAGAAATGAAAGCTGCAAGATTAAGTTTTCACTAAAGTGGTATATCTTTTCATAAAGCAGAACCTCATACTGGAGGCATTTAATACATCACTATATATAGTAACCTATCACTCTAACCCAGAAGCGAGACATCGAAATATTCCATAACCAAGGATCGATGACACATGAACCAATCAAATTACAACAAAGAACTTTATCCGGATCCTACGCTCATACTCTCCATCCCGTGGTAAAACATCCACGTTACATTCTTCATCAAGTCGGCAAACCATGCCACGTCGTGCATGAGTAATGCCATCTTGGAATTTATCATATGAGCTAACAAATCGAATGAAGATGGTTCCGGAACTGTATTAACTAATAAGCTGGGGAACTTCTTTGTAGTTGTAATTTAAAGAAACTGATTTGTAGAGTTGGAAGCATGCCCTTGTAGATTCTTGATTGTATTAAATTATTGAAATAACTGAACTGAAGAAACGATGTGTGATCGAAGGTGTTCTTACATCCATCATTAAATATATTAAAGAAACATTCAGTAATTAATGAGTAATATACGAACACAAGTTGTGGAAGTTTGATCATAGTCTTGATACTTGGGT
Organism: Salvia rosmarinus; assembly: GCA_036937905.1. Taxonomy (NCBI): domain Eukaryota; kingdom Viridiplantae; phylum Streptophyta; class Magnoliopsida; order Lamiales; family Lamiaceae; genus Salvia; species Salvia rosmarinus. The sequence continues at coordinate 52,776,746 of CM072814.1, forward strand.
TGTGAAGAATGTGGGTGGTGTTTGCGTTGATTGTTAGGAGAGGGAAATAGACAAAGGGGGTGTTTGGCTAAGCTTATTTTAGAGAGCTTATAAGATGTTTCAAGAGATTATAAGAGGTAATGTCTTAAGTATAAGTTGTTAAAGTATTTGGATAATTGATCTTATAAGTTAGAAAAGAATCGTGAGTTAAAGAGAGAAAATCATAGTTAGAGAGATAAAATTTACGAGATGTGAAGTTGATAGTGTATATGTAACAAATAACGAACTATAATTTAGGGAGCTTATTTCTTTGTTGGAGCTTATTTTCACAACATAAGTTGTTTAGAGCTTATTTTGCCAAACACTGCAATGATTATAATTTCTAAACAATTTATAAAGTATTTTAAAGTTTATAAGCTCAGCCAAACACCCTCAAAGTCTCATGTGGGGACTACACCTCCTAATTGGGGTCACGTGAGGGAAAGATGTGGTGTATTGTGCAGAATATTAATTGGTTTGATAGAAATTAATTTTGTTCAATTTTGATTCCTTAGTGTTGACATTGTTAGGTACTCCTAGCAGAAGGTAAATTTGTTTCTGGTGTGGAGGGAAAGGCGCGACGAGGGACATGGCCGAGAGAGATGTTGAAGCAAAAAATGTTGTGGAGACTGCTCCAGAAGCTGAGAATTTGCCTCTGGAAGAACCAAGAGACGTCGACATGTGTGTGGAAAACCAAATGCCCTCCCACTCCCAGCAGGAGGTATATCTGACATAAAGCTTTACTTATGTTGGATACCTCTCTCTTTCTGTCTAGATCTCTTGTGTTGTTTGATTGAATAGTTTGGAGCTGTGGTTTGATGATTGTGATTGAGCATTCAAGTGTAACTTACTAGGACATCATTTGTCTAGATATAGTTTGATGATTCTCTCACTCTCTTGGTAGGAGGAGATTATCAAGAAAAAGTATGGTGGTTTGCTGGCGAAGAAGCCTCCGTTGATCTCTAAGGTAATCCTCACTCGTTGCGAGAATCATTCATTATGGCCTTTGCTCGAATGCTGATTTTGCACGTCTGGACAGGATCATGAACGCGCTTTCTTTGACTCCGCGGATTGGGCTTTGGGCAAAGTAAGTTGTGTTTAGGCCATAGAAGAAATGAGATGATAAATTTCATAGATCACAATCTCGCCTTTTATGTTTGCTGCAGAAGAGCAAAGGACCGATCGAGGCTCTTCGACCTAAACTCCAGGTATTCGATCCTCTCCTTGCATATGTTCAGTAGTGAAGAACACTAGTTAGGCATTTGTGCCTGTCCGAAAATTGCGTCACTTGACCTTGTTTAATTTCACATGTTAGAATTTTAAGATGTTTCGTTGAATTTTGACAGCCGTCGCCTCACCACCAAGCGCGTTCAAGGTCGCCTTGTGCCCCTGCAGACGACGCTGAAGGTGACAGCATCGATCAACACGATGATGGCAATACTGATGATCTAAACATTGCCCTTTCTTCAGAGGCGCGGAATCTCCAGGGATGATGATTATCATTCAATGTTTGTAAGATTCCAACGGAGATGGTTTCGCATCTTGTGGTGTTTTACGACCAATTTGTGATATTATTTTGAGATCCAAAGTGTGACTAATAAGTGATGGAAAACATGGTAAGAACAGAGGAAATTGGATGTCAAAATGTAATGTCTTTAGAGAGTTACTCAATGTTTTCAATTTACAAGAAATGGCTTTTGTGTGTGTGTTGATTTAGTGATAGAATGGTTAATATTTGAGGTCAAAGATCTCAAGTTCAAGTCCACTGTGACGTATCTTTTAAAATTTATTTATTAATTGATAAAAAAAAAATAGAGTGACTTTTGTATGGATTTTATTAATGCATACATTGCGGGTAAAATATCATCGTGATACCATGAATATTTAAGGAATACAAAAGTAATTACTATAGAGAAACGAGAAGAAAATGTCTTTGCTCGACTAATTGAATTTCAATTATTTCTTCTTACACAGATGAAAATTTTTTCTTTCTTCTTTTTTAGTTCGGAGTGAAGATATTTTAGTTACATGAATCTTAACTTCTTGCTGACTTTAAAAATAGAAAAAAAAAAAAAAAGTTTCCGTATAATAAATTCAACTATGCAAGGGTACTTGTACACGTACTAATATATCACACGTTACAATATTATATTTAAATTTTTGTATAAAAACATGATCTTTAAAATTTGTGTAGTCTATGATATTTGTCTATTTTCGGTCAAATTAAAACTGACGTGAGTACTGAAAAGTAGACGACAAAAAATTGCAACGATGTCGTTTTAAGTCCTTGGTTGGCTAATTCACGTGTACTTTTCTAAAACCGTGACAACTTTCATCTGATTCCGATCGATATAGTAAACCATACTAATCAAAAAGGTCAAAATTTTGTACTGAGATTTTGAAATCATGTTATACATTAAATAAAAATATATGTAAAAATAATAATATTATATACAATTAAGTCGTTTCTTTTAATCATAAATAATGTCCCTATAAACTAAAATATAGTAACAAAATGATGAGCTTAAAAGATGAAGCAATTTCATCCTCGTAAGAAATTCATGCTTAGCATCCAAATCCAATTGTTTCTTTTTAGGTCATCTTCCATTCATGTGATCTGTCTGAAAATTCTAAGTAATCGGTCCTAAAAAGAATTATTCCCTCCGTCCCAGTGGTATGTGTTCTTTTTTAGGTTATCCCACTTAAGATGGTCCGAGTTTTTTTAGGAAATAATTATTTCTTCAAAAGTTATGGGACCTACCTACTTTTTATCACTTTATTCACTTTATACTATTCTCCTAAATAATCGTATCGAAAAGAAATGGCACGTCTTGGATAAGACGAATGGAGTATTTCAGTTTGGGTAAAAGAGATAAAAAGCTTTTGTACGTGCATATATCTATCATATGCATATATACCTCCATGCTGTATCATTATCCTTATCCTTTTCCTGCAAAATGAATTCTACATTCATATGCTATAGTGATGAGAAGAATCATAAATCTTTTTCCAGCATAGTTGGCATCATTAATGGAGTCGAGGGTTGAAAAGAGAATTCGCATCTTATACAGCTCATATATCGTGTCACAGCGTCTCACGGGTCTTAACCCATCCAATGATATTCATATCCGATCCAAACAGTGATGGAGCCAAGATTATTTTTGGGGAGCCTCAGTTAATTATAACTTTAAAGATAATAAATATAATTTTAAAAATAAAATTGGAAAATAATATTTTTTTGTCTTTCAATTTCTTTTTTAGATTTCCTTTTTGGTACGTTCCACAATCTTCTGTAGGGAAATCTGATTTTAACCCTCTTCCGAGTATCTATCTTGGATGTTTAATTCATCATAAATTGATTATATATCTAATATGCACCTATATAATTAATTACAATAAGTTGGTGTTTTCTCGTGTTTACCTGCGAATTTGTCGGATAAAATGAGGATCAAGACTCGTATTTTGATCTTTTGGACTGTATCCCGTTTGTCAAAACTCAAATACTGAGTGAGAGCAATCTATGGAAAGTGCTGCAAAAATCCGTCTTCTTCTTCTCTCTTTGTAATTTCGAAAATCACAATTATGAGAATAGTTATTTCGGATTTTCTCTCACCTTGTATTTATAATGCAACCCTAAAATCCTAATAGGATATGATCTCTGCAGATCAAATAAATACAATCTTATCATTAAAGATACACCATATCAAGAATGTCCTTTGATATCTAATGGTATCAGATATAATCAATCTAGATATACGAGAATCAGAACAAAGTCTCAGTGGGACTCTACTTAGAGATGGGCGAATTCATCCAGCAACAAAGGCCTTGATAGGCCAGCCCAGTGATCAAATACAAGGAATAAAGATGAACCTCAAATGAATTAATTATCTTATATTCAGCCCAAAACATAAATTAATTTATAAACATTCATTCATGCCACTAGAGAATAAATGTTGACTTACCCATTTATTACTGAAGTTGAGTCGGGCTTACACTCAGACTTCACGAATCCCCGAATTTAAGATATTGCATGTCCATCAATTATTTATAGCGCTACTTAAAATAATTAATCTCTTTCATTTCTTAAGTAGTATCACTTAACCTTATTATTGTACTTGAGATAACTCAACATTCAGGGTTTAGTACAATAAACATTTTGAGTTCCTTAAGGGGACGTCATCATCCTAAACGGATACGGTGACTCGATACAGGTAACTAGCATGACATATAATCACTGCAACCACCCAAGATGTGTAGAATATTGGGTTATCTCTTGTAACCCTCATCCATAACAAGTCAAAGTGATGGTCAGCAACTCATACTCACCTAAAACCTAATGAAGGTTTAGATCAACGTAAAGTTATCAAGATCTAGATTCTCCACGACGGTCAGATAGAAGAACTCATCTCAATATGATCCATCAATACGTCAGAGACGTACCGGTATAGACAAGCAACCAAGTCAATTCACTTCTTATCTATACTGCAGCCTATACCGACAAATTGTCTTCAAGTTGTCTCAGTTGTGATCCTTTTTATATCTCATTAAGTTTAACCAATCATATAGACTTCTGTGATCTTCTACATGCTATATGATCTAACTTATATATGAGATAAAGAGACATACGTGTGCAATCAAGTAAATAATTCAGATATGAGATTGTAATAGTGGCAACAGGAAACATTGAATACAAACTCAACCAATCTGCTTCCAGTATACAAATCCAACAATCTCCCACTTATACTAAAGCAAACTTTTAGTATACAATGTGTCTTTCTACTAGCTATTACAAACAACATCAACACTTCACTTCTCCCACTTCTATAAAAGTTTCCTTTCTAAGTGAGGACCATCTTGTGCAATCCAAGTCCTCGAACATGCTTGTCGTAGAATTTTTGCGGCAGGCTCTTCGTGAATGGGTCAGCTAGGTTATACGCAGTACCAATCTTCTCAATCAGTCCATCTCCTCGTGTAACTTTCTCGTATTACATGGTACTTTCTCTCTATGTGTTTTGTCGCTTTGTGGAGTGCATGGTTCCTTCGAAGTTTGCACTTGCACAAGTTATCATAGTACACTATGATACTCTTGTGCAAACGAGGTACCACATCTAGATCCATGAGGTAGTTCTTGGGCCATACCGCCTACTTAACAACCTCCGAAGCGGCTACATATTCGACTTCCATGGTAGAAACCGTAATGCATCGCTGATTTGTACTCCGCCAAGATACGGCTCCTCCTCCCAAGGTAAACACATAGCCTGAGGTAGACTTCTTCTGATCATGGTTAGCATGGAAATCCGAGTCTGAACAACCCAAAGGCATTAGACTATCTGCTTGGTAAACTAGCACATAATCTCGAGTCATTTTCAGGTGCTTGAGTATATGCTTTATCGCATCCAATGAGCTTGTCGAGGTTAGGCGATATCTAGCTACTATGCCTACATAGCGTATATCGGGCCTCGTACACAGCATCGCATACATGAGACTTCCTACGGCAGAAGCGTAAGGAACTTGTCTCATTTTCTCTATCTCATTTGCAGTCATTGGTGACTGCTCCTTACATAAAGGAATATCATGTCTCATGGGTAACAATCTCTTCTTGACGGTTTGCATGCTAAAACGAGTAATCACAGTATCAATGTAAGACGTCTGAAATAAGCTCAACATTTTTCTCTTGCGATCTCGATAAACCTAGATCCCGAGAATGTACGCTGCATCTCTTAAGTCTTTCATTTGAAACTGGTCGGATAACCAACTTTTTACGTTTGATAACAGCTTCACGTTGTTGCCAAGTACAATGATGTCATCTACGTAAAGTGCAAGAAATACCACATCACCGTTGACATCCAAATGATACACACAACTCTCGCTAGGCAATTGGGTAAATCCATAGGACTTTACCACCTCTTCAAAGCGTAAGTTCCATGATCGAGAAGCTTGCTTAAGTCCATAAATGGATTTTTAATCTTCCATATTCGATGCTCTTCGCTCTTCACCACATAACATTCAGGTTACTACATATAGATGTCTCTACCTTCGTCAAGGTAACCGTTTAGAAAAGTGGTTTTCATATCTATTTGCCAAACCTCTAAGTTCAGGTAAGCTACTATGGCCAGAAGAATTCTGATGGACTTGAGCATTGCTACAAGTGAAAAGGTCTCACCGAAATCGATGCCATCAATCGGGACGTACCCTTTTGCCACAAGCCTGGTATTAAAAGCTGAAACATCCCCATCTGAATCTCTCTTCCTCTGTGTACCCACTTACTACATATGGCTTCCTTGCCATCTGGTAGAGGTGTTTTCTCGTATACATCCATAGTTGTTATGGACTCAATTTCTAAGTCCATAATGGTGTGCCATGATCTTGCATCTATGTCTTATATTGTCTTGCTGTATGTCCATAGGTCGATTACAGCCTGCTCGTTTCTTGGGATTAAATCTGAAGATTCGCCCACGAACATAAATCGCTCGCTCGGGTTGACGAACAACACTCCCACTACGACGAGGCGCTACTAGCATAATCGCAACGGTGGGTGCAGTAATATGTGGTTCTCTGTCTTGCACAACTTGTTGGGTAGGCACCACTTGTACGATCGGTATCTCCAGTGGAATTCGACCCACTTCAATTTCTTGAAGTATCTGATGTCGATTCCTCCCACTAGACACGACATCTCGTACCTTTAGCCAAATCAGTGGTGGAATACGATCATCTTCTAATTCTTGAAGAATGATTTTAACTTTAGATTTATGGTTTTTCATGTAGTACTCCTCCAAGAATTGGGTGTTGGTGCTAATAACGACCTTCTGATCCTTAGAATTGTAGAAATAACCACCTTTCATTCTCTAAGATATCCAATTAACAGTCTTGCATTATATCTAACCTCCAACTTGTCAGCCTTCTTGTTCAGCACATGTGCTGGACTGCCCCATATCCTTATATGACTTAAACTAGGCTTGTGCCTAAACCATAACTCGACAGGGATCTTATCGACTGACTTGGACAGTGCTAGATTGAGCAAATATGCCGATATTTCTAAGGCATACCCCTAGAAGGAAATAGGCAATGTTGCATACCTCATCATTGATCTAACCATCTCCAAGAGAGTCATATTTCTTCGCTCTGACATACCATTTTGCTGTGGTGTGCCTGATGTAGTGAGCTGGGATGTAATCCCACACTATACCAAATAGTCCATGAACTCGTTACTGAGGTGTTCGCCACATAATCGAGACATGAGTGACTTGATACTCTTACCTAGCTTCATCTCCACTTCCGTCTTAAATTCTTTGAATTTCTCAAAGCATTCAGACTTGCGGTGAAGCAGGTATATGTATCCATACCTTGAGTAATCGTCAATGAAAGTGACAAAATACTCGTACCCTCCATGAGCTTGTGTGGATATTGGTCTATATAGGTCAGAATGGACCAGCTCCAATATTTCTTTGGCTCTATACCCCTTCGCCTTGAAAGGTCTGGTCGACATCTTTCCCTCATACATGATTCGTAGACTGAGAACGGAGTAACTGTGATATCACCCAACGATCCATTCTTAGCAAGTCTTTGGATCCTATTTAGATTGATGTGACCTAATCTAAGATGCCAAAGATATGTTGTATCATCTAGCGAAGAAAACTTCATCTTCTTATGGTTTGATGTAGATGCAACACAATTAAAGGTATTATGCTTGGTAGAAATAGTATAAAGCGAATTATATAAAGTGTTACCACAGATAACTTCGTCATTTATTATGATAGAAACACCACTATAAAAAATAACATAATATCCATGAATAAATAGTTTGGAAACCGAAATAAGGTTTCGTCGAAACTCCGGCACATATAAAACATCCTTTAATACTAAAATTGTCCTATCAAAGCAAAAAGTAACATCTCCGACTGCAACGACCTCGACTTTCGTCGTTTTGCCCATGAAGATCGTTATCTCGTCATCAAACAGCTCCCTTGTCCGCATGAGCCCCTGCAAGGTGTAACAAACATGATCAGTCGTACCCGTATCTATTACCCATGAATGAGTAGAACAAGTCGCTAAACATATTTTCGTTACTAAAGCAAATGGCGTACCTTGAGCCTTCAGCATGGGGCACTTAGCCTTCCAATGCCAAGTCTTGCCGTACTTGAAGCACCTGCTGTAGGGAAATCTGATTTTAACCTTCTCCCGATGATCTATCTTGGATGTTTAATTCACCATACATTGATTATTTACCTAGCATGCACCTACATAATTAATTGCAACACATAAGTGTTTTCTCGTGTTCACCTGTGAATTTGTCGGACAAGGAATTAGATCAAGACTCGTGCTTTGATCTTCTGGACTGTATCCCGTTTGCCAAAACTCCAATGCCGAGTGAGAGCAATCTATGAAAAGTACTGCAAAAATTCACCTTCTTCCTCACACTTGGAAATTTCGAAAATCACAATAATCTTTCTTATGTTTTTCGAAAATCTCTTTAGCATTAGGATTTCCATATTTTCTCCCACCTTATATTTATAATGCAACCCTAGAATCCTATTAGGATAGGATCTCTGCATATCTAATAAATATAATAATATCTTTTTAGATAGAAAGGATCAGAACATAGTCCCAGTTGGACTCTACATTAGGTGAACGATTTTTAGCAGTTACTTGGCCTATCAGCCAAGGATCAAATGCAAGGAATAAAGATGGATATCAAATTAATTAATTATCTTATATTCAGCCCAAAATATAAATTAATTCATACACATTTATTCATGCCACTAGAGAATAAATGCTGACTTACCCCTTTATTTTCGAAATTGAGTCGGGCTTGCACTTAGACTTGACGAACCCCGTATTTAAGAATCGCACATCCATTAATTATTTATAGCGTTCAGACTGCTTAAAATAATTAATCTCTTAATTCCTTAAGTAGTACCACTCAACCTTATTATTGTACTTGAGATAACTCAACTGCGGGGTTTAGTACGATAAACCTTTTGAGCTCCTTAAGGGGACATCATCATCCTTAATGGATACAGTGACTCGATACAGGGAACTAGCATGACATATAAGCACTGTCACCACCCAAGATGCGGAGAATATTGGGTTATCTCATGTAACCCTCACCCATGACAGGTCAAAGTGATGGTCAGCAACCCATACTCACCTAATACCTCATCGCTTTTTAGATCAACGTAAAGTCACCAAAAATCTAGGTTCTTGACGACGGTTAGATAGAAGAACTCATCTCAATGTGATCCATCAATACGTCAGAGACGTACCAATATAGACAAGCAACCAAGTCAAGTTACTTCTTATCTATACCGCAGCATATACCGACAACTCGTCCTAAAGTTGTCTCATCTGTGATCTTTTTTATATCTCATGAAGCTTGACCAATCATACAGACTTCGTGATCTTCTACACACAGTATGATCTAACTTATATATGAGATAAATGGACATACATATGCAATCAAGTAAACAATTCAGAGAGGAGATTGAAATAGTGGTAGCAGGAATCATTGTATACAAGCTCAACCAAAACTGCTTCCAGTATACAAATCCAACACCTGCCATTCACCTTTGGCTTTTTCAAGCCTCCGGTGGCAACTATGTTCTTGCTCCCGCTGTCTCTACCACCTTTGGAACCCATTTTTCTTCTTCCACCTTTCAATGGAAGATTGGGGCACTTAGATGTGCTAGCAAGGGCATGTGCTCCTTTTCCTATGACTCCTTCCATGGCTACGAGATCATTGAGAATCTGACTAAGTGTAAACTCGGTCTTGCTCATGATCGTGTTCACACGAAAGTTCTCAAAAGACTTGGGCGGCGTCTTGAGGATGATATCGACCTTGGCTTCACCGTCGATACCTCCTTCAAACTAATCAAGACTATCCATGAGATGAGTCATGTGGGAGATATGTTCATGTACCGAACTTCCATCTTCCGATCTAACTGTCCAAACTTACTCTCGAGACTTGACCATATTTCAGTCGCGTCTAGCATCGACTGATGCTGCAGCTGCAAGCCTTTGGACATTGTAGTCATCATATAGAACTTGGGCCATAATATTTGACTTATGCCAAAGTGCGCTGACTCTCCATTGCTTCATTCATCGATGCATCAGTAAGGGCATCGGGTTTGGGAGTAGTGAGAACAAACATGTGTTCTTCTGAGATAAGAACATACTCCATGTTTCGTTTCCACTCGATAAAATTTGGACCTGATAGATGATTTTATACGAGCATATTGATAATCGGTGTAAGAGATATATCTGAAAAGTGATGTAAACACATACGCATACGATCGCACATAATTCGAAATAATATGTAATATCCCACCGACCAGCTAGGTCGAGACAGAGGGATATCACGGGTTATGAGTGGAATAAGAAAATGACAAGAAAAAACGAAGGAAGATAGTAACACATATAATATTATATTTATGTTGAAGTAATATAACATATATGTGTTAGAACATCAAACTTATGATGAGATCCTATCGAACAAACAACTAAAAAGGGGATTAAATTCGAATAAATAGTGAAATAGTCAAATTATTAACACAAGAACAGGGTGGTGCAAATGTCATCTCAGATATAGGGGCCTATCGTTTTTATTAAGCAACTCAAAATGGAAAGCAAACACTGACATTTGTCACTACCGGGTTTATAACAGGGAAGATATTGGAAACTAGACTACCAAGAGTTTTGGATGGCTTGACGACAATGCCAGTGCCATAGTTGTCTCGCTCGTCCATGCTAGCTCCTCAACACGAAAATATTTGAAAAGAGTTTTGGGCTGAGTACTAGCATACTCGATCAGGATCTAGTACCCATTTTAATAAAGAACATTTCATAAGCAGGTTGAGAAAAGTGCATGCTAAACCACATATCATAGGAGGTTTTAAAAGTAAAATAATTTATCCCTATATATGCAAAACATAGTTTTCTCCGAGCGAGCTCGTATCGCGATATCTTCCTTGCTCATCACATCCGCACTACCCATTGGACCGTAGGAAACAACGTTCCACTAATGGCCGCCGCCTAGACTAGGGAACTTGGCCAAGTTCACCCAAATCAACTTCAGTGTACACTACCTCGGCAAGATTTAGCTCGAGGCATGATCGTTAACTACTCCCGCCGAGCCGTGGCGGTTTAACCGCTCAAGGTCGACACCAAGTAATGAGCATAAAACAAACATGCAATTCTCAATTTCAATAAACATCTTGGGGCTTAATAACCCGAAATACATTGCGTAAAATAGATCCCACCAACACCAAGTGGTACCAATAGTTCATCTTACTCTTACATATCCACTGGTTGTCCTTGGATGAACCTTAGCCAGTCCTACAAGATGGGTCTAATTCTTAGGCATGATTATTTCATAATGATTTCTCATAATCCATGCCCGAAGCTCAAACTTATCTATTCCCAAATTTAGGATCTAGAGTTAAAATATTTGTCGGGTCTTAGTAGTCATATTCTATTTTAGTACATGTCATGATAAGAGATGCGATCAAGTAATCACGTAGTTACTTGCTTTTCGGTTAAAACATGCTTCAGCAGAATAACGAGGTTGTGTTGGTTTATCATATTTCATGCGTCTTATTAATGCTCTAACATGCTCTAACATAATATGTTTGAATGCATCATTTGATGACATGTCAGTCATATAAGACATGATTCCAACACTTAGCCAAATTTGTGATATTTAACTTTTAGCAAAACTGTTCAAATGACATACTTTGACGATTCATAACTCTCGACTCAAAATACATATGGTCACAAAAAGACACATTCTGGAAACCTTTAAACATCTACTACAAGTTTTAAGAAGGAATCGGGTTCAAAACAATTATGGTTCTGGAGATATAAGGTCACAAAGTGGGCAGCTCGAACTGATTTCTATACTTAACGATTTTCGGATTTGGCTTAACGACGAGCCATTTTACGAGGCTCGTAACTTTTGACTTACAATGCAAAAATATGAGAGAGACCCCATTCTAGAACCCTTGTAATAAGGACTACACGTTTTGTTAAGAAAGACTCAAAAGATACCCGATGCATCAAGAGATACAGGAGCTCAAAGTTGACTGGTTGAAAATGAACAGTTTCATGTAAGTGATTTTGGGTGAACGAAAAGCATACCTAATGGACTTGTATTGAGATCAAACTTTCCAGATAATAACTAGGTATGGGAAGGAACATATTTTATGAAGAAACCAAAGTGAAAGTCAGACTACAAACGGCTCGTACCTCTCTCGCAAAAGTTGGACTTGAATAGTTTATTAAAATAGGAATTAGGTTAGGCAGTTTTGACAAAAAGACCTACTGTAATGCATTAACTTTAAAAATTCACTGAGAGCTTATTATAAAGAATCTGAAAATGCAATCCATCAGATTGAAAAGCCATTTGAGTCTAGTTTAATTTACCAAAAGCCTCACTCAATTATGTGGAATAGGTTGGGTGCTAAAAATATTTTACGATAATCTATCCATGTCAAGACAGTGTTGTGCAGTTTATTTATAAATTCCATAATAAATAGTAAAGATTTTTATACAAATCTGGAAAATTACATAAATATTCTAGACATACTATATTATGTTTCTGCAAAATTTGGACATTTTCCTAATAGAAAAATTCTATACGTAAGCTAAATACTGTAAGCTTTAGACAGGGGATTTCGACAGCTTTGTGCAGTGAGTTTGAAAAATATAATTAAAATAGTAAAACACATTGGATTAAATTGAAATTTTACAGAGACATTCCATACGTGTTTAATTACAACATAGTTAAATTTGGTATTCATCGGACCAATAAAACCTAGTTAATTAATTCCACGTTTTTACTGTTCGCGCAGCTAAATTCCAGTTTTCATCCAAGTTCAAATTTTAAGTAATTTCTTTCATGCATTTCGTCAAACAACTTAGGTGCACATGTATAACACATGAAAATGGTGAATTTATCACCCCAATTCACATCCAACTTTACCAAACTCAACATTCAAATGGTTCCAACTAACATACAATGATCGAGAGTCACAATTTTACTTATTAAATTAACATGTGACCTACACAAGCATATACCAATATATTCAAGCATATAAATGGTCATGCATGTATGTAGATCACCACAAGCTCAAGGTTGTAGGTTTTCACCTTCTTGTGAAATTTAGTGAGGAATCGAAGGCTTGATGAGGAGATGAGCTCGTCGCCTGAAAGGCTTGGTCTTTGCCCATATCTTGGCCTCGGTCGAGAAAAGTGAGATGAGAGATGAGAGAGATGAGAAAAGAAGTTCTCTTGTGGGTGGCTTGAGAGAGAAAGAAATAGATGGAGGAAACGGTTGCAGTAGGTTAGGTGATAAGTCATGGGTTAGGTGGGGTGGTTTATAAGTGACAAGTGTCACTATTTTCTCCATGCATGACTACACACAAACATAATGCAGCACACACACACTACACGACTCACATACACACATGCACTATATATATATATATATATATTGGGTCTTGATTTATTAAGTAAGGCATTCATATTTGTTCAAATTAGTAAAAATATTGGATTTAGAAAATTCATATAACTCACTAGTTATTAATACATATATTACAAATTGTAGCAATTATGACTACAATTGGTAAATAATTAACAAGAATCTAAATTACATAGATAATAGGTGTTCAATTATATAATATCATCTTCTTATTTAATAGGTAATAGCTCCTACAGCTGTAGATACTTTCATATACAATTAGGTAATTACTTCATGTAGCTATATACACCTTATTTATTAATAAATTATATAAATGCATTAAACCTAATTAATCAGGCAGCTAAAATAATAATTCTAAATTCTTCACTAATCATGATAATGCATGCTAATAAGAAACAATTTGAGCTCCTAATTGATTTTAAACAAAAAGATTTCCTTACAAATGAATATTATTATTATTAGCATCTTTTATTAAGTCGGGTTTTCAAGCAGGTAGCTCTCTGGGATATTACAAACTACCCCCGTTAGAAAAATTTCGTCCTTGAAATTTCACGGTGTCTAGCGAGATAACTGTAAGACTTCTTAGAGCTCAGTTGTTATTCTCTCATTATCCTTCCTGGTTCTTAATGTCTTTAAAGAAATCACTAATCGTGCATCCTTACTTCTACGTAGTTAAATGGAACTCTTAGTGGACCTGATTCAACACTTCATGCTTCGTCGCATCACTCTGATCAGACTCTGTGATCATGGAAAATACCATGTTGCGACTCTCTATCTTATACTGGGGAGAAATCTTCACCTTAGAAGCAATAAGGTCATCTGTCACTTCGTCGAGAAAAAGAAAACAAGATTATCATACTAATGGGAGATGCCGAGAAGGAAATAGAGATGACAAAAGTTGAAAAGACTTGAAAAACTTTCACCTTTGAACTATGGTGGTCGTCAGCCAGTTAATCTGGGTAGTAAGATTGATGGCACCGAAGTGCGAGAGCTGGTGGTGGGGATCGTATGACGCCTTGACGAAAGAGATTCCTTTTTGTCATTAGTGAGAGCGAAAACTCGGAAGTTATGGATACCACCAAGCGTTTGGATAGTATGTTGGGTCAAGTAGCATCAAGATACATGACATGGAGTCTTCATTTGACGAGGGAAGATGTTGATGGCGGACGTGATCAGAGGACTGTATTGAGAATTTAGGATCTTGTTCTTATCCTATGCATTGAGTGAGGTTGTTTGACGAGCGTCATGTTCCATGGTACAAGGCGATAAGCATGCTAGGTTATTGAGGAAAGTTCACCTTAAGAAGATGTCAAGGTCGGAATGAGACATAAGCTACCCTTTTTTTTGGCTTGGGGCATGGGTTATACTTGTCGTTGCACTTATCGGGTATGAACTATAGGTGATACTCGCCAAAGTCTATGTATCGATCGTGTGAGAGAGTGTTCACAATGGTAAGGGTGAGATGCACGCACCGAGGTAAGTTCTAGGTATGAACTTGGTAAGGATGGATATGCCTAAGGGTAGGTACGTCTTGACTTATTTTTGATCTTGGGTTCTACTCGTTCGTAAAAATACTCCAAGTTCTTATGGATTCTCGCACTTAGCTTCATATAGGTAGTTTTGTCGAATCTCTAGTACGTCCATGTTTATTTCAAACCGGGGTTGTGTAATTCACCTCGTGGGATCATTGATGTCATGTTGCGTATGCTGGGATTTTTCTTCCTTTCGTCCACACACATCATGTCCTTGCTTCAAGTGTCGATGTAGGCGGCTTATTATTCGTTTATTTGCATTATCTTTTGTGTTAATGCGGCCGATCTCCTCTCGAGTTCTTGAATCGGGCTATGTATCTAGGGTACTTATGAAACGATTTATATTAAGAGTGAAAACTCGTAAATGCTTATCTACTTATTGTCTCGGCATCATTTTCTTAGCATTTCTTTGTGATGTGTCTCGTTCCTTGAGTGAGTGGTCATTAGGTTTGCTTAAGTCTGGACCGGTGACATATCGAGTCTTATACTAACAAACTCGGGATTCAATTTCTATTGGGCATCAAGAACAATGGTTAAAGATCAAGACGGATAATAAATGTCTTGCAAGTATGAGTGTCCAAGCAAATTTAGAAATTACTTGGCATGATAGGAATATCTCAAATAATATGCCCAACGATGACTTTAATTGAATGGGATTTGCCTCACTTGAGGACTTCCAAAACTGGAGTTAATCCCAAGTGAGAATTTGAAAAGCAAGTTAGTAAAAGTTTTTCCTCTTATGAGAGAGGGTTGAACAACGAAAGTTTAATCTATGATAAAATTTCATAGTCAAAGCGACATGAAAATCCTCACAAAAGATTTAACCAAGTTTCTCAATTAAGGCGGATAAGGTACTGGAAGTAGAGAACAAATTACCTACTTTAGATATTTGTCATTTCAGAGACTTGTTGAGTTTGTAAGAACTACCTCTAGGGAGGACTTTTTTCAAAGATATCCCTATGATATGCCTCCAATGACGATTTTAGTATGATGACAAGCAAGAGTCATAAACATGAAAGCATCGTGGAAAACGATACGACTAAATTAAAATGTTTCGGCTTTCAAAGACAATAGGAAGGAATGAGTATGAAGCTGATTGAAACAACATAGTGTGATTCGAGGTTTTGACTAAATGGATTAGTGAAAACATAATGCTTAGAGGACTTGTGGATATAATCTCTTGATCCTAGTCCAAGTATTATTCTTCAAGTTCTTCGTTGGTGCCATCCTCTCTTAACTCGTCCTTTATGTACTAGAATTGGTAGCTCGCCTCATTCTTTAGATCGAATCCGCTTCTACAGTCGATAATGCCTTTAATGAGGCTTCTTCTTTGTGTGGTGGGTGGGTGGGTGGGGTACTTTACTAGTCTTAACTACTTATAGGCAAAGAAGATGGCGATATAGGCATGAGTTTGGAAGTCTTCGCTTTTAAGTGGTCTTGTTTTGGGTCATCCTTCTTTGGTGATCGATGAAATCTTATATTAGGGGCGAGTGCTTTCAACGATGGGCGTTCTTGACTTAGCGGTGTCGATTGGTGGGGATTATTTTGTCAAGATAGATGCATTATCGATGGTGTGGAGGCTCCGGGGTGTTTTCCATCTTCTTGAAGTCACAATAATACTAGCTCGAAGTCATGTCGGTCATCCTGGTCGAGTAACTATCGACGTTTCTTTAGTCTTTGCTTCATGATTAGTCTAGTGGAAACCTATCAGCGGTTGTGGTCGTTATTACGTAGTTATATTCGATCGAGATCGTCGGGTTAGGATACTTTGTGATACGATCCTCGCCGAGTGCGAAGGATCTATCGAGACGCCGAACGGAAGAGCGAACAAGATGGAATATCCCAAAATCTCGAATCTAACCTCAAGTGATATAGGTCGATGTTTCGCCTATACCCCACTAGATAGTTGGCGCAACAACTCGGGGCGATGAATGACACACTAACGAGGGATGAATGTCTCGTCGATCGTCGATAATTGAATTCCTTAGCAAACACAAGAAAATTCAAGAGCTAATGAAGAGAATAAAACTCACATTTATTGATCAATCAAAAGTGAATATTTTCAGATGCTTCTGCCTTTATATAGGTGAAAAATAAAGAACCCTAATCCTTATCAAATAAGGATTCCTAATCAAAACAGAAAATAAAGAACCCTAATCCTTGTCAAAGAAGGATTCCTAATCAAAACAGGAAACTAATTAATATAAGAGACCTAATTAAACTAGGAAACTATTTAATCTAACATCTAAATGAGCTGCGAAAATAATTAAAACTAAAAAACGTGGCCCACAATATCAAGTAATGGGCTGAAATATCGGACTCCATCACTTTGTATGGTGACCACTTCTTTGTTTGCAGTTCCGGAGTTTACTATCGGGATGTAGGTTAGAAAATATGAGTATGGTGTACTGAACGTGAAAATTTTACGATCTACATGAGCAGGATCGAAATAATTGGTTGGAAACTGCGGAGTGTAGGTCAGAGATGTCAACAAATCTTGGTTTTCTAGGAATTGTGCCGAATCTGCAGGGCACCAACATCGTTCGGTTTGGAGTTTATAGTGTGTTTTGCATGGACTGGAACTGTAGTTGTGGTCATTCGTGATGAGGTTGCTTATTACGGGACTGGTGGTGGTTGCCACAACTAGATAGTCGAGATGGTTCGTGTAGGGAAAACGTATGTTAACCCTCGCCCCGAGGATCCATCTTGGGTGTTTAATTCACCATACATTGATTATAAACCTAGCATGCGTCTATATAATTAAATCGCAACACGTTGGGGTTTTCACGTGTTTACCTTTGGATCGAAGAGGTCGACGGAACGAGATGAGCGGATCGAGCGGATCGGACTCGTGCTTTGACCTTCCGGACTGTATCCCGATGCCCAATCTCCAACGTCGGTGAGGACGATCTATGGAGAATGCTTGGAAAATCACCCTTGCTCTCACTAGAATTTTCGATAATTCTCTCTCACAATATGAGATGGCGAAATTCTTGCTTTCATATGTGTGCATTAGCTAGACATTATCTCATACCTTATATTTATAATGCACTACCTTAATCCTATATGGAATATTACCATAATCCTATATGGAATATTACCATAATCCTATATGGAATATTACCATACTCTTAGGATTATTTCCATACTCTTGGGATTATTTCCATAATCTTATATGGAAAGGATCTATGCATATACCATAAATATAATTATATCCTTGTGGGATAAAGAGAATAAAATCTTGCCTTTGAGAGCTATAGGGCGCCGATTTCCACGATTACTACAGGCTGGATGGGCGAAATTCTGTGGATCAAAATGCAAGGAATAAAGATGGGCCTCAAATAAATTAATTATCTTATGTTCAGCCCGAACATAAATTAATTTATAAACATTCGATCATGCCACTAGAGAAAGAATGTTGACTTACCCTTTATTACCGTTGAGTCGGGCTTGCACTTAGACATTACGAATCCTCGTATTTAAGATATCGAGCGTCCATTAATCATTTATAGCAATCATTCGCTTAAAGCGATTAATAACTTCATTTCTTAAGTAGTACCACTCAACCTTATTATTGTACTTGAGCTAACTCAACTGCGGGGTTTAGTACAATAAACCTTTGAGCTCCTTAAGGGCGTCATCATCCTTAACGGATCGGTGACTCGTCTGAGATAACTAGCGTGACATCTGAAGACGCCACCATCCAAGACGCGGAGAATCTTGGGTTAGAACATATAACCCTCACCCATAACAAGTCAAAGTGATGGTCAAGAACTCATACTCACCTAATACCTTATCGAGGTTTAGATCATCGTAAGTCACCGAGATCTTGGTTCTTCACGACGGTCGAAGAAGAACACATCTCACCGTGATCCTTCAATACGTCGAGACGCACCAAAGACAGACAAGCAACTAAGTCAAGTCACTTCTTATCTATATGCAATTAAAACCGACAACTCGTCCTTAAGTCGTCTCACCGTGAAACTTTTATATCTCATTAAGCTTGACCAATCATACGGACTTCGTGATCTTCTACACCCGTATGATCTAACTTATATATGAGATAAGGGACACGATATATGCAATCAAGTATTCAAATCGGATAGGAGATTGTAATAGTGGTAACGAGAAACATTGTATACAAGCTCAACCAAACCGCTTTCAAAGATACAAATCCAACAATCTCCCACTTATACTAAAGCAAACTTTAGTATACAATGTGTCTTTCTACTAGCTATTACAAACAACCATCACTTTGCTTCTCCCACTTATACAAAAGTTTCCTTTCTAAGTGGGTGCCATCAGTTTAATCCAAGTCCTCTAACGTGTTCATCGTAGACTTTTTGCGGCGCTCTTCGTGAATGGATCCGCTAGATTTTCCGTCAGATCAATCTTTTCAATCGAGACGCCACCTCGCCTAACGATTTCTCGTATGACATGGTACTTTCTCTCTATGTGTTTGGTCGCCTTGTGGGTCCGTGGTTCCTTCGAGTTTGCCATCGCACTGAGTTATCACAATGAAACTATGATACTCTTGGGCAAACCGGTACCACATCTAGATCCATGAGGTAGTTCTTGAACCATCTGACCTCCTTAGAAGCCTCAAGGCGGCTACATATTCGGCTTCCATGGTAGAGTCCGCAATGCATCGCTTTGCACTCACTTGAGATACGGCTCCACCTCCCAAGGTAAACACATAGCCCGAGGTCGACTTTTTCTCATCACGGTCACTTGGAAATCCAGTCCAGATAACCCAAAGGCATTAGACTATCTGCATGGTAACCAGCCTATAATCTCGAGTCCTTTTCGTGTACTTGAGTATATGCTTCATCGCGATCCAATGAGCTTGTCGAGGTTAGATCGATATCTAGCTACTATGCCTACCGCATAGCGTATATCGGGCCTCGTGCATAGCATTGCGTACATGAGACTTCCTACGGCGAAGCGTAAGGAACTTGTCTCATTCCTCTATCTCCTTTGCAATATAGGTGATTGCGTTTTGAGATAAAGGAACGCCATGTCCGAAGGTAGCAATCCTTTCTTGGCGATGCATACTAAAACAGTAATCACGATATCAATGTAAGGCGCTGAGATAAGCTCAACATTTTCTTCTTGCGATCTCGGTAAACCTTGATCCCAAGAATGTACGCATCTCCTAAGTCTTTCATTTGAAACTGATCGGATAGCCAACTCTTTACGTCGATAATTGACTTCACGTTGTTGCCCGACTAGAAGGATGTCATCTACATAAAGTGCAAGAAATACCACATCACGTTGACATCTAACCGATACACACAACTCTCGCTAGGCAACTGGGTAAATCCATAGGACTTTACCACCTCGTCAAAGCGTAAGTTCCATGATCGGGAGGCTCGCTAAGTCCATAAATGGACTTCTTAAGCTTCCATACTAGATGCTCTTCACCCTTTACCACATAACCTTCAGTTCTTTGCATATAGATATCTCTACCTTCCTCAAGGTAACTGTTTAGAAAAGCGGTTTTAACATCCATTGCCAAACCTCTAGGTTCAAGTGGGCTGCTATGGCTAGAAGAATTACGATGGACTTGAGCATTGCTACGGTGAAAAGGTCTCATCGAAATCGATGCCCTCAATCTGAGTGTACCGCCACAAGCCCGGCTTTAAAGCGAAACCTCTCCATCGGAATCTCTTCCTCTTGTATATCCACTTACTACCTATGGCTTCCTTGCCATCCGGTAGAGGTGTCTTTCATATACATCCATGGCCGTTATGGACTCCATTTCTAAGTCCATAGCGGTGTGCCATGATCTTGCATCAATATCTTGTATCACCTCCTTGTATGTCCATGGGTCGATTATTGCATGTTCGTCTTTGGGACTAAATCCAAGATTCACCCACGAACATAAATCGCTCGGGTTGACGAACAACCCTCCCACTACGACGAGGTTCTATGAGCACAATGGCAACGGTGGTGGGTGCGGATACTTGTGGTTCTCTAACTTGCACAACTTGCGTGTAGGAACCACTTATGCGGTCGGTATCTCCAAAGGAACTCGACCCACTTCAATTTCTTGAAGTATCGGTGTCGATCCTCCCACTAGACTCAACATCTCGCACCTTTGGCATAATCGGTGGTGGAATACGATCATCTTCTAATTCTTGAAGAATGATTTCAACTTTGGACTTATGATTTTTCATATAATCCTCTTCTAAGAATCGGGCATTAGTGCTAATAATGACCTTCTGATCCTTAGGACTATAGAATAAACCACCTTTCGTTCCTCTAGGATAGCCAATAAACAGCCTTGCGTCGGATCTAGCCTCCAACTTGTCAGCCTTCTTGTTCAAAGACGTGTCTTTGGCCCCATATCCTTATGTGGCTTAAAGCGGGCTTACCCAAACCACAACTCGAAAGGGGTCTTTCGACTGACTTGGACGGTACTAGATTTAGCAAGTATGCCGCCGTCTCTAAGGCATACCCCCAGAACGAAATAGGCAATGTAGCATAACTCATCATAGATCTAACCATTTCCAAAAGAGTCCTATTTCTTCGCTCTGACACACCATTTTGCTGTGGTGTGCCGGTGAAATCTTGCCGGGATGTAATCCACATTTCACTAGGTAGTCCATAAACTCGTTCGAGGTATTCGCCACCGCGATCGGACCATGATGACTTGATACTCTTACCTAGCTTCGTCTCCACTTCCGCCTTAAACTCTTTGAATTTCTCAAAGCATTCGGACTTGCGGTGAAGCGGTATATGTATCCGCACTTGAGTAATCGTCGATGAAAGTGACAAAATACTGTACCCTCCACGAGCTTGTGTGGACATAGGTCCACACAGTCGAAATGGACTAACTCCAACATTTCTTTGGCTCTATAACCCTTCGCTTTGAAGGGTGCGGTCGACATCTTACCTTCTATACAGGATTCGCAGACCGAGCGGAGTAACAGTGAGATCACCCAACGCCCATTCTTAGCCGGTCTTTGGATCCTATTTAGATTGATGTGACCTAATCTAAGATGCCGAGAAAAGTAGAGTCATCTTCGAAGAAAACTTTCTCTTTTAGGGTTTGATGAAGATCTGACATAGTTATAGGTATTATGTTTTGCGAAATAGTATAAAGCGAATTATATAAAGTGCCAACACGATAACCGTCATTTCTTATGATAGAAACACCACTATCAAAAATAACGAGAATATCCATGAGTAAATAATTTGAAACGAAACAAGGTTCCGCCGAAAATCCGCACATATAAAGCGTCTTTCAAAACTAAAGCTGTTGTCCCAAAATATAAAGAAACATCTCCAACGCAACAGCCGACTTTCGCCAAGCGTTGCCCATGGAGATCGTTATCTCGCCATCAAACAGCTCCTTTGTCCGCAGAACCCCTGCAGGTGTAACAAACATGATCGATTGCGCCAGTATCTACTACCCAAGAATGGGTAGAACAAGTCGCTAAACATGTTTCACACTAAAGCAAACGCGTACACTTGAGCCTGAGCATAGGGCACTTGGCCTTCCAATGCCCGTCTTGCCGCACTGAAGCACTTGCCCTTCTCCTTCGCTTCTTCAAGCCTCCGGTGGCAACCATGTTCTTGCTCCCATTACTCCCACTATTTCCTCGCTTTACCACCTTTGGCACCCTTTTCTATTTCCATTTTGCAACGAAAATTTTGGGCCCTTAGATGTGCTAGCAGAGCATGTGCTCCTTTTCCCATAACTCCTTCCGCAGAACGAGATCATTAAGCAACCGACTAAGTGTAAACTCGGTCTTGCTCATGATCGCATTCACGCGAAAGTTCTCAAAAGACTTGGGCGGTGTATTGAGGATGATATCGACCTTGGCTTGTCGATACCTCCTCCCAACCGATCAAGACTATCCATGAGATGAGTCATGTGGAGACATGTTCATGGACCGAACTTCCTTCTTCCATCTTACACGCCAAGATTTCTCTCATTGTGTGGAAGCGGATCGTCCGATCCGACCGCCCAAACTTACTCTCGAGACTTGACCAAATATCGATCGCGTCGCCATCGATCGATGTTTGCGGTTTACAAGCCTTTGGACATCGTGGTCATCATATAGCATTTAGCCATATTGTTTGACTTATTCCAAAGTCGCTTGACTCTCGCTGCTCATTAGTCGATCGTCGATGAAGGGCATCGGGTTTAGGAGTAGTGAGAACAAACATGTGTTCTTCAACGATAAGAACATATTCCATGTTTCGTTTCCACTCGATAAAATTTGGACGGATAGCGGATTTTGTGCGAGCATATTGATAATCGGCGTAAGAGACATATCCGAAGCGATAATGTAAACACATAAGCATACGATCGCATATAATTCGTAACAATAATATTGTAACCTTTTGATAAAACAATATTAATTGAAACCTCCAATCGCCCAAGGAATTCCACATGCAAGCCACGCGTGTGGGCGTTACACATGAACCCCTCGACCGGACTAAAATATACCTTTTAGTCGTTTAATTTCAATCCATGTCAACTTATCCTTATGACAAATGAAATTAATGATTGGACCTTACTGAACCACATCACTATCACGAAGGGACTTGGCGGAAGTTGTACTTGAGGTGATGTCTAGCAATGACCACAATTTTAACAAAGAAGATGAATTCTTAGAATTGGTATACTCGCTCGGACCATACCGCTTCAATTCAAATTCTTTTGTTATCTCATTTTATATCTATCTCTAGAGAACTTATGAAAATCGCACACGCAGCCCACGCGTGTGGGCGTTTACATGAAACTCCCACTTCTCAATAGATTTAAAATGTTTTATTTAGAAATCTCATCTAACAAACTTATGATAAGCAAGTGCAAGCAAGCCCGCGCTGTGGGCGTTTACTCACGGTGCGTCTCGGCTTTGTTTAGAGATCAAAAGTGGAGGTCTTGACATTTTAATTTGTAAAATTAATTTGTCGGGTTGCTTGCTTAGTCTTTTTATTCAAAAGGTTTGTCCATGCGAGATCACGTAATCTAGCATGCTTTTCTATAGAACTCAACATGTAAATCATGCTCGCGTAATTCTAAAATATGCTTGATAAACGCGATAAACCTAGCATGCTTACTATGCGCGTCCATTCGTAAAACACTTAAAGGTTTGTCAACGTAATATAAACATACATAGCATGCTACTGCATAATTTAAACATCCACGACATGCATATGAGCGATAAAAATAAAATAAAACGTTCATCGCGCCCAATCGTGAAACACAGTACATTTAAATCTAATCTATTACATAGATTTACAAAATGCGAAAATAAACTTGAAACAGGCCTCGCGTGCGGGCACGGACGGATTCAACAAATGGGCCTCGCGTGCACGGGCATGGACCGGAAATTCTTGAAAACGGGTGCGGGCGGTCGGCCCAAAAGTCTTTGGGCAGCGCTAGGGCAAAGCCCGTCGCGCCCCGCCTCGCCGCCGCCGCCGCGTGCTTCCGCGGGCTGCCGCGATCGCTAATGCGACCGCGACCGTCGAGCTGCGCGTCGCTGCCACGCCCAAGCGCGAACGTCTTTCAAAGACATCGTCGCCCGGCGGCCATACCGCGCGACCATGATCCGCTCGTGGCGCCGAGTTTCTCGCGGCGCCCGTCGCCCGCTAGCTTCGCCGCGGCGCGCGGCCTCGCGGGTAATCCTCACGACCACGAGCTCGCTCGCTAAGCGCCAGGATCTCGCGCGAGCACGCGCCCGTCGCCGCAGCCCTCGCGATCGCCCTAGCGATCGCGAGACTCGCCGCGAAACCACCGAAGACCGCCGAAGCTACTGCATTTTTCCGTCGTTTCTGTTCTTCGTTCGTTCGTCTTCGTTCTTCTTTTCTGCACAAGATTTACATAATAAAATCTAATCTAACCACGGATTTTCTCGTGGTGAAAAACAAAACCAACAACAACAACAAGCGAGCCACGATGAGCGATGGATCTACAATTAAATAAACGCACGTAATAATCAAACGTGAATCGATCCAGCGAGCGAAGATTCGATCCCGTGCTCGATACCAATTGTAGGGAAACGTATGTTAACCTCGCCCGAGGATCCATCTTGGGTGTTTAATTCACCATACATTGATTATAAACCTAGCATGCGTCTATATAATTAAATCGCAACACGTTGGGGTTTTCACGTGTTTACCTTTGGATGCGAAGAGGTCGGCGGGCGAGATGAGCGGATCGAGCGGATCGGACGGATCGGACTCGTGCTTTGACCTTCCGGACTGTATCCCGATGCCCAATCTCGGCGTCGGTGAGGGCGATCTATGGAGAATGCTTGAAAATCACCCTTTGCTCTCACTAAATTTTCGATAATTCTCTCTCACAATATGAGATGGCGAAATTCTTGCTTTCAATATGTGTGCATTAGCCTAGACATTATCTCATACCTTATATTTATAATGCACTACCTTAATCCTATATGGAATATTACCATAATCCTATATGGAATATTACCATAATCCTATATGGAATATTACCATACTCTTAGGATTATTTCCATACTCTTAGGATTATTTCCATAATCTTATATGGAAAGGATCTATGCATATACCATAAATATAATTATATCCTTGTGGGATAAAGAGAATAAAATCTTGCCTTTGAGAGCTATAGGGGCGCCGATTTCCACAGTGCTACGGGCCTGGATGGGCCAGCCCAGGGATCAAAATGCAAGGAATAAAGATGGGCCTCAAATAAATTAATTATCTTATGTTCAGCCCAGAACATAAATTAATTTATAAACATTCGATCATGCCACTAGAGAAAGAATGTTGACTTACCCTTTATTACCGAAGTTGAGTCGGGCTTGCACTTAGACATTCTGAATCCCGTATTTAAGATATCGAGCGTCCATTAATCATTTATAGCAATCATTGCTAAAAGCGATTAATAACTTCATTTCCTTAAGTAGTACCACTCAACCTTATTATTGTACTTGAGCTAACTCAACTGCGGGGTTTAGTACAATAAACCTTTGAGCTCCTTAAGGGGCGTCATCATCCTTAACGGATACGGTGACTCGACATGATAACTAGCGTGACATCAAGATCGCCACCACCCAAGATGCGGAGAATCTTGGGTTAGAACATATAACCCTCACCCATAACAAGTCAAAGTGATGGTCGAACTCATACTCACCTAATACCTTATCGAGGTTTAGATCATCGTAAGTCACCGAGATCTTGGTTCTTCACGACGGTCGAAAGAAGAACACATCTCACCGTGATCCTTCAATACGTCGAGACGCCGGCAAGATAGACAAGCAACTAAGTCAAGTCACTTCTTATCTATATCTGCAGCCTAAACCGACAACTCGTCCTTAAGTCGTCTCACCAGTTGTGAAACTTTTATATCTCATTAAGCTTGACCAATCATACGAGACTTACGTGATCTTCTACACAATTGTATGATCTAACTTATATACGAGATAAGGGGACACGGATATATGCAATCAAGTATTCAAATCGAGATAGGAGATTGTAATAGTGGTAACGAAACATTGTATACAAGCTCAACCAAACGCTTTCAAAGATACAATCCAATTCGAAAAATCAGGGACTCGGCGTCGATAATCGGCGTGGTTTATAAGAGTTTTGGATGCTCAATCTCGTGTGATGCACTAATCACGTGTTATTGAAGGGGACTAATGGAAGCTAACTATTCCAATATGACTTAGTAATTGTTTGCTAGCGGCAACCTAAATCATCTTATATTCTCATTCACCTCTGTTTAGTTGGTAACTCGAGGATCATCTTCGTTGCAACTTTGATTTTTTTTTTATAAACATTCCTTCTCGGGCTAATTCTCATCTAGTGACGAGACTCGTAATGTACCTCTCTATTGATTCCTTAGGACTCATAGTGTAGTCTCTAAGGAAATAAAAGTGTCCTGCCATCCACAAGGCAGAATTCTAGTTGAGCGTTTAAAGTGAAATCCTAGAAAGTCAGACTAGATTGAAGAGAAAAAAAAATAACATAAGGGAACATAAAGAAATCTAGGTTCTCGTAACCTATGTATCTCGATGGTTCTCATCTTAGTAGGATTTCTTAAATTCTAGAAGTTCTTACTTATCGACTTGACATATTGTCCATGATTACTCGTGAGATTTTATTTCTAAATTCAATGTATAAACTTAACTTGCTCACTTCAAGGGTAGAGTCAACAAGAAACTCTATTTGATATCCATGTTTCTTCGTTCTTTCAGTTGCCACTTCACATATTACTACTATCTCAATTGAGATTCCTTTCCGGTCTCATGGGCTCCTTTGTCCCATTCTGATAATCCAATGATATCATATCAACATGAAACTATTTTCACAACCCACTATTCATAGTTGAACCATTTTTCCATCTCAAACATTTTCAAAATTTTCACTCCAATTACGCACATAACTTTTTTAAGAAACGTTCACTTCATTTCATTTGAGAATTAATTTGGAATCCATCAGTTCAAGAAACATACCTTTCAGAGGGAAGCATGGAAGAGATAGACGACAAACGATTGACTGTCCTCCAAGAATCTAAAGATTGTATCCTAACTTTAATGAGAAGTGGGTTTGATAACAAAGGCTAAACAATGAACTAGGTTGGAGTTCTATCAAGAAGAGCTTTAAAAGACTGGACTATTTGAAGGAGTAAATTTTGGTAGTCAAAACGAGTCAACATGACACTGCGGTTCACACTGTATCGAAAGAAAAAGTTGATAGTTAGAGCGAAGCCTGGGCTCTGATACCATTTGTAATATCCCACCGACCAGCTAGGTCGAGACAGAGGGATATCATGTGTTATGAGTGGAATAAGAAAATGACAAGGAAAAACGAAGGAAGATAGTCACACATATAATATTATATTTATGTTGAAGTAATATAACATATATGTGTTAGAACATCAAACTTATGACGAGATCATAGCTAACAAACAACTTAAAAGGGGATTAAATTCTAATAAATAGTCAAATAGTCAAAATATTAACACAAGAATAGGGTGGTGCAAATGTCACCTCAGATATAGGGGCCTATCGCTTTTATTAAGCAACTCGAAAATGGAAAGCAAACACTGACCTTTGCCACTACCTGTGTTTATAGCTTCAGAAGATATTGGAAACTAGACTACCAAGTGTTTTGGATGGCTTGACCATCGATGCCAGTGCCATAGTCGTCTCGCTCACCCATGCTAGCTCCTCAACCCGAAAATATTTGAAAAGAGTTTTGGTGAGTACTAGCGTACTCGATGGGATCTAGTACCCATTTTAATAAAGAACAGTTCATAGCGGTTGAGAAAAGTGCATGCTAAACCACATACCATAGGGAGGTTTTAAAAGTAAAATAATTTATCCCTATATATGCAAAACATAGTTTTCTCCGAGCGAGCTCAGATCGCGATATACTTCCTTGCTCATCATATCTGAACTACCTACTGGACCATAGGGGGAAACAACGTTCCACTAATGGCCGCCGCCAAGACTATGGAACTTGGCCAAGTTCACCAACCGGACTTGGTGTACACTACCTCACCAAGATTAACTCGAGGTACGATCGTTAACTACTCTCGACCGAAGCCGAAGCGGTTTAATCGCTCCAAGGAAAGCACCAAGTAATGAGCATAAAAACAACATGCAATTCTCAATTTCAATAAATATCTTGGGGCTAAATAACCCGAAATATATTGCAGAAAATAGATTCACCTGTCATTGAAGTGGTACCAATAGCTCATCTTACTCGTACATATCCACTGGTTGTCCTTGGAACCTTAACCAGTCCTACAAGATGAGTCTAATTCTTAGGCATGATTATTTCATAATGATTTCTCAAAATCCATGCCCGAAGCTCAAACTTATCTATTCCCAAATTTAGGATCTAGAGTTAAAATATTTGTCGGGTCTTAGTAGTCATATTCTATTTTAGTACATGTCATGATAAGAGATGCAGCCAAGTAATCACGTAGTTACATGCTTTTCGATTAAGACATGCTTCTGTAAGAATAACAGGTTGTGTTGGTTTATCATATTTCATGCGTCTTATTAATGCACTAACATGCTCGTAACATAATATGTTTGAATGCATCATTTGATGACATGTCAGTCATATAAGACATGATTCCAACACTTAGCCAAATTTTTGATATTTAACTTTTAGCAAAACTGTTCAAGTGACATACTTTGACGATTCATAACTCTCGACTCAAAATACATGTGGTCACAAAAAGACACATTCTGGAAACCTCTAAACATCTACTACAAGTTTTAAGAAGGAATCGGGTTCAAAACAATATGGTTCTGGAGATATAAGGTCTCAAAGTGGGCAGCTCGAACTGATTTCTATACTTAGAATATTTTTAATGATTTTCGGATTTGGCTTAACGACGAGCCATTTTACGAGGCTCGTAACTTTTGACTCACAATGCAAAAATAGGAGAGAGAGAGACCGCATTCTAGAACCCTTGTAACAAGGACTACACGTTTTATTAAGAAATACTCAAAAGATACCCGATGCATCAAGAGATACAGGAGCTCAAAGTTGACTAGTTGAAAACGAACAATTTCGGGAAAGTGATTTTGGGTCAAC
Organism: Salvia rosmarinus; assembly: GCA_036937905.1. Classification (NCBI taxonomy): domain Eukaryota; kingdom Viridiplantae; phylum Streptophyta; class Magnoliopsida; order Lamiales; family Lamiaceae; genus Salvia; species Salvia rosmarinus. The sequence goes on from CM072814.1 coordinate 52,806,332, forward strand.
GAAAAGCATACGTAAAGGACTTGTATTGAGATCATACTTTTCAGATCATAACTAGGCATAGGAAGGAACATATTTTATGAAGAAATCAAAGTGAATGTCAGACTACAAACGGCTCGTACCTCTCTCGCAAATGTTGGACTTGAATAGTTTATTAAACTAGGAATTAGGCTTAGGCGGTTTGACAAAAGACTTATCAGAATGTTAACTTTAAAAATTCACTGAGAGCTTATTATAAAAAATCTGAAAATGCAACCCATCAGATTAAAAATCCATTTGAGTCTAGTTTAATTCAGAAAAACCCTCACTCAATTATGTGCAATAGGTTGGGTGCTAAAAATATTTTACGATAAGCTATCATGTCAAGACAGTGTTGTGCAGTTTATTTATAAATTCCATAATAAATAGTAAAGATTTTTATAAAAATCTGGAAAATTACATAAATATTCTAGACATACTATATTATGTTTCTGAAAAATTTGGACATTTTCCTAATAGTCAAATTCTATACGTAAGCTAAATACTGTAGGCTTTAGACAGGGGATTTCGACAGCTTTGTGCAGTGAGTTTGAAAAATATAAGTAAAATAGTAAAACACCTTGGATTAAATTGAAATTTTATAGAGAAATGAAATACGTGTTTAATTACAACATAGTTAAATTTGGTATTCATCTGACAACTACAACCTAGTTAATTATGTCCACGTTTTTACTGTTCGATAGGCTAACTTCCAGTTTTCATCCAAGTTCAAATTTTTTTAAGTAATTGCTTTCATGTATTTCGTCAAACAGCTTAGGTGCACATGTATAACACACGAAAATGGTGAATTTATCACCCCAATTCACATCCAACTTTACCAAACTCAACATTCAAATGGTTCCAACTAACATACAATGATCGAGAGTCACAATTCTACTTATTAAATTAACATGCAACCCTACACAAGCATATACCAATATATTCAAGCATATAAATGGTCATGCATGTATGTAGATCACCACAAGCTCAAGGTTGTAGGTTTTCACCTTGCTGTGAAATTTAGTGAGGAATCGAAGGGCTTGACTGAGGAGATGAGCTCGTCGCCTGGAAAGGCTTCGGTCTTTGCCCATATCTTGGCCTCGGTCGAGAAAAGTGAGATGAGAGATGAGAGAGAGAAAAGAAGTTCTCTTGTGGGTGTGTTATAGAGAATGAAATAGATGGAGGAAGCAGTTGCGAGGGATAGGTGATAAGTCATGGGTTAGGTGGGGTGGTTTATAAGTGACAAGTGTCACTATTTTTCCATGCATGACTACACACAAACATAATGCAAAGACACACACACTACACGACTCACATACACACATGCACTATATATATATATATATATATATATATATATATATATATATATATATATGGTCTTGATTTATTAAGTAAGGCATTCATATTTGTTCAAATTAGTAAAAATATTGATTTAGAAAATTCATATAACTCACTAGTTATTAATACATATAGTACAAATTGTAGCAATTAGGACTACAATTGGTAAATAATTAACAAGAATCTAAATTACATAGATAATAGGTGTTTAATTATATAATATCATCTTCTTATTTAATAGGTAATAGCCTCACTGCAGCTATAGATACTTTCATATACAATTAGGTAATTACTTCATGTAGCTATATACACCATATTTATTAATAAATTATATAAATGCATTAAACCCAATTAATCAGGCAAAGAAAATAATAATTCAAAATTCTTCACTATTCATGATAATGCTGAGTGAGAGCAATCTATAGAGAGTGCTGCAAAAATTCGCCTACGTCCTCTCTCTTTGTAATTCACTCACCTTGTATTTATAATAGAGCTGGCAATTCGTGCGTGTCGGGTCGTTATCGTGTCGACACGATAACGACATGATCTGATAAGGCCAAACATGAACACGACCCGTTAAGGATTGTCCGACACGAACATGGACACGACACGGACACGACACGAACACGAATATGACACGATTTTTTTCGTGTTGACACGACACGATAACAACACGAAACGACATGAAACGATAATTTTAAATCAAAATTAGAAAATAAATAAATAAATAAAAATATAAAAAATCTAATTAAATTAATATTAAATATATAAAAATATTATCGAATTATACGAAAACGACACGAACCGACACGAACACGAATGCAACACGAAAATTATCGGGTTACACGAACACGACATGGATCCGACACGAACACGACATGAAATTATCGTGTCCTTATCGTGTCGACACGATAAGGATACGAACACGATAAGGTTAAACACTAACCCGTTAATTTCGTGCGTGTTCGTGTCGTGTTTTCGTGTCGTGTCGAAAATTGCCAGCCCTAATTTATAATGCAATCCTAGAATCCTAATAGGATAGAATCTCTGCATATCTAATAAATACAATCTTATCTTTAAATATACACCGTATCAAGAATAATATCCTTTGATATCAGATATAATCTATCTAGATATAGGAGAATCATAACAGAGTCTCGATGAGACTCTACTTAGAGAGGGGCGAATTCATCCAGCAGCAAAGGCTTTGATGGACCAGCTTAGGGATCAAATGCAAGGAATAAAGATGGGCTTCAAATGAATTAATTATTTTATGTTCAGCCCAGAACATAAATTAATTAATAAACGTTCATTCATGCCACTAGAGAATAAATGTTGACTTACCCTTTTATTACCGAAGTTGAGTCGGACTTGTACTTAGACTTCACGAATCCTCGTATTTAAGATATCGTACGTCCTTTAATTATTTATAGCATTCTGACTGCTTAAAATAATTAATCTCTTTACTTCCTTAAGTAGTACCACTCAACCTTATTATTGTACTTGAGATAACTCAACCTGCAGGGTTTAGTACAATAAACCTTTTGAGCTCCTTAAGGGGACGTCATCATCCTAAACGGATACAGTGACTCGATACATGTAACTAGCATAACATACAAGCACTGCCACCACCCAAGATGCGGAGAATAATAGGTTATCTCATGTAACCATCACCCATAACAAGTCAAAGTGATGGTCAGCAACTCATACTCACCGAAAACCTTATCGATGTTTAGATCAACGTAAAATACCGAGATATAGGTTCTTCACGACGGTCAGATAGAAGAACTCATCTCATTGTGATCTATCAATACGTCACAGATGTACCAGTATAGACAAGCAACCCAGTCAAGTCACTTCTTCTCTATACCGTAGCCTATACCGATAATTCATCCTCAAGTTGTCTGAGTTGTGATCATTTTTATATCTCATTAAGCTTAACCAATCATACAGACTTATGTGATCTTCTACACACTGTATGATCTAACTTATATATGAGATAAAGGGACATACATGTGCAATCAAGTAAACAATTCAGATAGGAGATTGTAATAGTGGTAACAGGAAATATTGTATACAAGCTCAACCAATCTGCTTCCAATATACAAATCTAACAACTTCTTCTTGTTCTATTTATTGAAACTATCATATAAAATATTCTCTACTTATTACCATCAATGACATAATTTATTTACACCTTTTACCACTCATGGCCCACTAATATCTCTATTTCTTACCCCAATAAGATCATTTATTTACATATTTTACCACTCATGATTCATCACTAATTAATTTAATACTACACTAATGTAGGATCCTTACTCTACTCGAACACACTCAACAACTTTAATTAAAACATATATAAAAGGTTTCCATAGGAAAATTGAGGAACCAAAAGAATAGTAATTTTAACAATAGCATAATATAATTTGATCAATTAAAGGATAATGTTAGAAAAATTAAATTTAAAAACTTGATCACCTCATAACAGACGAAACCATCCACAACATGAGATATTTTCCTATATATAAGAGAGTGAAAAAATAACGAACTTCAAGACTTCAAGTCATCAACAATGCAAGAACCATGAATATTTTACAATCAAATCTTAGAATCATCTTAATAATTTTCGTATAAATAAAGGTAATTGTTCATATTAAATTTATTTTTGCTTCTAGGTCATAATATCTGCAAGAATAAAACAATAAGATTTATTAACAAATAATTAAACAATCAACCAATAATAGCTATAAAAATAAAAATAATAAGAAAATTATAAGTATCAATATTGTAAAATAATACTCCTTTCGTCCACCAAAATCGTTCATTGATTTTGGTGCCACGGGTTTTAATAAATTGTAATGAGTGTAAAGTAAGTGAGTATGAAAAGGTGTGTCATTAGGATAATAAATGAATATATTAATGAATATTGAGTGTAAAAGGTGGGACATATGTGATTTTTTTGTAAATAAGTAGATAGGTTTAGGGCAAAACTGTAAAGTTAATGTTTCCAAAAAAGAAAAGTGAACATATTTTGTGGACGGACCAAAACGGAATTAAATGCACGAATTTAGTGAACGGTTGGAGTATTACTTATAAAACTCAAATCTTGATTTTTTTGTACCCATCATAAATTCACAATGAATTCTAAATCTAATTTGATCATAGGATTAAAATATATATATATTTAAAAAATAGAAAAAACACAATATATTTAGTATTTAGAATTTCTAAAATCTAACAATTATAATAAAAAGAATAAAAAAAATTACAATAATTATTTTAAGTTGAGAAGTTACCTTCTAGAGCTCATTGTTTTGTTATAAAATTAACATTCTCTCTTAATATAACAATGAACTTTTATTTATTTTTGAATTTATACTTGTTAAATATAATATCACATATATGATAGTTAAAAACAAAATCTTGGCGGCGGGGCATATAGGCCCCCCACGCGGCCACGCCCTCACATGTAGGACCGACCGACCGACCAAAAATCTACGAACCGAAAACCGAACCGAATTATATTTTTTCGAACCGAACCGACCGATCGGAATTTTCGGACCGACCGAAAACCGAACCGAAAAAACCGGTCGGTTTCGGTCGGACCGAAAAACCGACCGAAAATGTATTATATATATGATATATTCTAAATAAACCTCTTTTTATACTAATTTCAAAGCATAAGCATCAATACATTTCAAAATGTCACAAAGATAACCAATAAAACATCTCAAATACTTAAGCAACATCAAATTTATCCATATCCAAACATAAATAAATAAATAGACTAAATATTTCAAAACAAATAACATAAATATGTAGTCATGATTAAGCCACACTTTTATCTTCGATCCTTCAATCCTTTGACTTCAAGTTTCCATGGTATCAACATTTGCATCCACGCCAATGCCAAGACTTATCAAAGCTGAGTAGCTGCTTTTGTGGTGGGAGGTGGCATTTCACCTTCTTTTGTACTTTCAGCCATTATTTTAAGCACTAAAGATCTAAACCAACACAAACAAACAAACAAACAAATGGCAGCAAATTAATAAGTTTACTTGAACTATCAAACAATCATACACACACAAAAGGGACCAAATTACAGTGCATTAATGCGAAGCTTATTTGCAGCACAATCAAAAAGGCAGCACAATCTCAATCAGTTTACAGTAAACTGATTGCAATAAGTTTACACAAACAAAAGTTTACCGACAAACTGTTTACTTATTTGCAATAAGTTTACTTTAGCTGCACAATCTCAATCAGTTTACTTATTTGCAAAAAGGCAGCACAATTTTCCATGACTAGAAATGAATGTAAGAAAACCACCAAGCACTGCATTGGTTTTCTTCCACACAAACACATGATAGTATAAAATAAACATACCCAACTATAAATAGCAAATATTAAGGAAGAGAATTTCAAGCCGGAAAGGTCGAGACTCGAGTGTAGTATTTTACAATGGACAAGGAGAAATCAATTTGCACAATTAATCTTAGTATGGTGTATCAAGGAATAAAAAATATCATTTTTATACATAACTAAGCATTTGTTATGAGAAAAGCATTAATGTGTATATCAAACTTCACCAAACATACAGAAATTGTATATGTATTTATACGTAACGTGTGTGTATAGGGGGGTATAAAATAAAAATCTTGGGATTATTGGTGGTCCTTTGATTATCATCTCGATGCTAGCATCTAGAAATGCACCTCAATTTTTAAATCCCGCAGACGTTTCTTGACTTAAACTTTGCTTAGTTATGTATAAACTAGTGAGATGAACATGCTTCTTTGATAAACTAATGGCAATAAATCAAAATAGGCATGCTTATGTTTCACTCCAAGTTAAATCCACTTGTGGGTCACCAGTTCCTTATTTATTCAAGCAGAATAAACATCATAAAAAACTGACCCAAATGCAAACCAGTAATAAAAGGGGGCTATCTTCCTAATCCTCTATCTCCAATGCTATTTAAAACCAAAATAAGACGAATTGGTTTGATTTATTTATGCTACTGATGCTACTGAATGACTACATTATCAGGCAGAAAATCCAAGACATTCACTCTCTCCACTTGAACAGGAACGTAGCTAATAGAGACTGCATCTTCATCTTGAATGGGCTCGGTGGTTCTTTTCAAAATGGGAATGTAGCTAATAGAAGCAGAGTGACTTGAAACAGGAAGAAATCAAAGATTATTGACGATGTCTACCTCTAATCAACAGTAGAAATACGTTGGGAAAGGCGGAAGGAGGAGGCGGTGGACGGCGATCCTGACGACGAGTGACGACGATCCTGCTACGTTGATGGAGGAAACGGTGAAGAGGTCGACGAACGACGGAGGAAACCGTGAGGAGGCGGTAGGGAGACAGCGCTGAGGGAGTGAAATGAGAGACGACCGCTGACTGGAGTGGCGGTGGGAGGAGGCGGTGGATGCGGACGGCGAGACTGAGCCCTAGTTTAGTTGAGAGGCGAATGAGAGATTGGGAGGGACGAGGGACGGCTGAGGAGGATACATTAGATTAGGTTTCAATTTCATTTCAGAATTTTTAATTATATATATTAATGTTAAATATATATATATATATAGTTTCGGTTCGGTTCGGTTACCGACCGAACCAAAAATTCGGAACCGATAACCGAACCGAAAACCGACTTCGCCAAAAATTATAAACCGAACCGATGACCGATAATGTTAAAAACCGAACCGAACCGACCGAAACCGATCGGTTCGGTCGGTTTTTTCGGTTCGGTTCATTACTTGCACAGCCCTACTCACATGCCTCGGTCACTGGATTCAAACCACATTCAATGACATATTTAACTTATAATTTTATTGGCATTTAATTGAATTTAGACACTAATCTTGACCTCTTTAATAATCTAACATAAGACTCTTGATTCTAGAAGAACTAAAATAACGTTATAATTTCGTGTTTTATTAGGTATACTTTGAAACTTATGTCATTTGATCACTAGACGACGATCTAAAATTTAACTTTATGAAATGCGACGTTACTTTCTTTTCTTTTAGAATTATCTGGTTGTAAGAAGGCCAAACTACAATTGGTATCCTTTAAATTGAAATAAGACTATTTACTTCAAAGATAAATATAATCACTAAGAATTACTCCAAAATTTATAATTGAAATGGTCAATGTTGGAATTTAAATGTCACGTGTAGAATGAGCACTAATAGAAAACTGTCATGGAGTCAACGTCGACCAATTCAAAAAAGAACTAGAAATTTACCGGCTCCGAACAATTTAGAAAGTGTATTATCCTTGTACATGAACATTTTTCCATGCAATAACACATAAATATCAATTATATTAAAAATTATGTGCCAACGATCTGAAGTGAATTACAATAAACTTCGGCATATACATATTATATACCTAAATTAGCACAATAGCATTTAATAGTTTATTAATAATTGTTTTTAAGTTACTGGATAGGAATTAGGATTTATACATTGATCACTCACCATGTGTGTTGTATTGTGGGGGACTAAATATAATATGGCTTTAAAATTTTGCCATAAAAAATATGACATTTACAATATATATGGTTTCTAATAAGGTCAATCTATTTTTGATCAAATATAATTAAGTTTGATATAGTTATCGAAAAACATACTGCCTTAAATGATGTCATTTTAACTTTTACAATGTTCGCATATGTTGTGTTACATTGTTATATAAACAAAGTCGAAAAGGAGAGCTGGGGAATGTACATAATAATATTATTTTTACTCATTTTCTGATTTACAATAAAACTTTTAAATTTGGCCATGAAAAATATGATATCTATAACATGTGTTATTACAACATCAGTTTATATTCGACTAAATTAAAGTTAACGTGACTATCAGAAAAATACTCATAAACTAGCCATACACAAGTAAATGTTGTAAAAGTTACTATGACATTGATTAAGATGTCAACCGACATGGCTACTTCACTTACTCTTTCGACAACCACGTCAATTTTAAATTTGCCTAATTTGATCGATATAATGTTGTAAACTACTCAAATTGTATAAGTCGTATTTTTTGTGCAATATTTAAAAAAAGTAAATTACTATCTTCCTCCTTGATATTTGTTCATTTAATTCCATTTTGGTACGTACACAAAATCCGTTCATTTTTCTTTTATAGACATGACCTCACCCAAAAGTCAATTATACCCACACTCAATCCACTTATTTATAAAAAAAAATTCACATATGGCTCATATTTTCTACCCACATAACATATTTTATTATATGAGTCTCATTCTCCATTCATTTTACACTCATTGTATTTATTAAAATATGTGCCAGTAAAAACTAAAAACATATATGGTGGACGGAGGGAGTACAATAATATAATGAGTGAAAGTGGTGTTGTTATATATTCTTCCAGTCCCTCAATTTTCTTTCTAATTTTCTTTTTTGATATGTCTTCAAACTCCTTCATATTATATTTATGGAAACTATCTCACAAAATACTATTTACTTATTACTTTTAATAATATCATTTATTTGTATATTTTACCACTTATGGTCCATCACTATCCCTCCTCTTTATCTTCAATGACATCGTTGATTTATAATTTTTATCTTTTATGATTTACCACTAATTAATTTAATATTATATTAATGTAAAATTCTTACTCCACTTATAATTAAAACTTGTGTTGAAGATTTCCAATAATAAAATTAGAGGAAGGAAGAAATACAGTTAATTAAAAAAAAGTACAAAGTGATTACTATGACCTTTTAAAATTATAATATTCTTATTTACCTATTAGTTAATATGTGCTGCCAGCTGCAATCCCTCTTCGGTCAGTTCTTTTGTGCTGTTGTTATTCTGCAGTTTGGTGACTATCATTGCAGAGACACTGCGCTTTTTTGATACGCGTGCGCTTTAATTTAATGCTTCACAACCAAGATTTTGATAATTGCAAGTTTCATACTCCAATTATTTGATTAATTAGTATTACAGATTAGAAATTTATTATAAGTAAAAAAGCGCAAGCGTGACAGGATTTTTACGTGCAAATATTCGATTTTTATTTCTTTTTGCAAGTGATTAATTTTCTGTTTTATCTCTTTTTACAGTTACAAAATTCGGTAATTATTATGATTACTACCGGAAAACGATTATTCAGACAATTATGACAGACAAAGATAAAATTCTGCAGCTTAATGACTTGGATATTTGTCGGGCCTAAAAATGGTTAGCAACTAAAAAGATATCATTCTCTATTACCTTTTAATTATTCTTTATTTCAGATAATTACTGTTTAAATTCAATACTAAATTTCTGTCTTTACATAATAATCTTTAAAAAATTTGATAGTAAATCCATCTTTTTATTTCTAGTAAATCCATTCCTTCTAACTTTTTGCACGATTTTGGAGGTGAGATTTTCCAACGATAACAATATTGGAAATCAGTGAATAAATGTATATTTATTATATATGTGGTCAAGTTGTCAGGAAGCTACTTTGATCAAGATTTTGAGTGACGTAACGTTTAATTTTGTGAAATTAAACGGCATAGGATCGATCTACGTTTCGAGTAGATGATCGTGGTGTATTCACATTCTCAAATCCGATTTCCGTTGAGTGAGAAATAATGGATCAAAGTTGGTCACTTAATCATGAAGTTATGTGCTTAAGGAGGTGTTTACTTTGCATTGATTAGGTTGGATAGATAAAATTAATCCAACCTAATCAAATGTTTACTTTTAAGGATTAATATTTGAGGATATCCCAAAGCCCGGGATTATTTTAATCCTTTGAATTATTCTTCATTAATATTAATCCAACGAATATAGGTAGGATTGAAATAATCCTCCAAATAAAGGGAGAATTATTTATCCCAATCTTAATCCTTCACTAATCCTTTGTAGTAAACAAATGATTGATAGATAAAAATTATCTTATCACACATTTAATCCATCAAATAGTCAATCCTTCAAAATGCTAATCATGCAAAGTAAACACCACCTAAGGGGATAAACATGGATTAATTAATCATTATCCCACATTGATTAATGAACCTTAATTAATTGTGTATATAAGTGGTTCATTGAACACTTAGTATAATTATGTGCACAAGTGATGGGCTGAAAAAACCCACAGGCGAGTCGCAGGGACCGGGCCCAGGCCGTCCCGAACCGACCCGACCCGGGCTCGGCCCGGTTCTGTGTTCCGTGGATCGTGGATCTTGGTCTTTGGGCTTATTCGTGGGCTTGTTTCGTGGGCCTGGTTCCGTGGCTCATTGTCCGTATATTTTGGATCAATGTTTGATCGAGACCAAAGATGAAGTTGGTCTGAGGCCCAACTCGTGTGGCCCAATCCGTTGGGCTTGTTATGCACTTGAAGAGACGTCCGGATATGTCCAATGAACCTGGACGCACGCGTTGTCTAGATTCGTCAGAATCGCTTGTGAATATCCCGATATGATGGCTCTGCAGGAAACGTGGGTGTAACTCCCACCTTGTCTTCAGAAACCGCCGCGTAACCCCTCTGCACTCAATGGGGGGACATAACTTCGTAACACCTGACATCAATGCGGGTGTTGACTCCAGCATGCTCTCCATGAGGGGGACGATGCTTATAAATAAGACATGTCTCCCCAGCATAAGCCACCGACTGCACATCTGCATTCCAGCATTCCAAACTCTCTGCATACTTAGCTCGTGTCCAAGCTTTGTCCTCGCCTCCATCCAATTCGCCGGAGCTCGTTGGTCTACGGTGCTGTCACCTTCGAGACGTTGTAGTTTTATCTTTAGGGACGATACGTCAGAACCGAGAGCACTACCGGGGCATATCTCATATTGCGGAAAGAGGTCTCCTCGACTCGGCATTAGAATATGGTTATTGGTATTTTTATTCTGTTTCTCTTGTGTTTAAGTTCATTGTTAGTTTGATCATCTCCTACATTTATGTTTTAAGTTGTAATACGTCCGGCAAGTTGTATTGTTCTGTACACCTTTTCCAACAATCGCAAGACGAGATAGTACTTGCCACGAAGGAGTTGAGACATTAAAATTGACTTAAAACTTTCGAAACTTAAACCTTTGCTTGGAGATGTCGACTGTTCCTTCCACCGACTCCGCCTCCGCCGCTGCTGCTGCCGCTGCCTCTGCTGCTGTTGCCAATTTTGGCACAATGGCTATGGTCATGTTTGGTTCGATGCATTCGGGGTCAACCATTGGACCCTTTGGGTCGACTATTGGTTCCACTTTTAGTGGTTCAAAGTTTGGTTCCACTTTCAGTGGTTCCATTGGTTCGACGACTGCACTTTTCAGTGGGTCGACTGTTGGATCCATGAGATCTAACACTGGTGGTTCTCATTCGAGTTCCATGTTTCAGCACACTTCAAGTGGTGCTGGTGGATCCGTGTAACAGCCCGCCAACCCAAAGTACGGATTAGCAGGGACTGTTACTGATAAACGGATTAAGTAACGAATAATGACATAGAACACTGAACTGTGTGACATATATCGGGAATATTTCTGAGAATTCAAGTGTTTAAGGTTTGACAAAATGTAACATACATATGACTTCATAATCTAGCAGCGGAAAACATGTGGAATACACATATGACGATGTGTATCCAAGGTTTAACTATCGACAAAAGACCTCGATCGCTCAACACCGCTCCATCCCATCCATCACCAACTCGCACATTTAAAAACAACATGCGGTCGAGTACAAATAATGCACTCGGGGGCTCATTGCCAAAACATTTTCTTTAAATTACATCGCCTTTAAGTAACACACGAGGTTTTATTAGAAATGCTCGTGCTTACTAAAACATTTTCTTTATTTTCAAAGTCGTCCGCCGGACATATTTTCTCGTCGTATGATCCACATCGCTCTCATATATTATTATCATAACATCATCACATGTTGGTAGCGAACCAACAACTATAGTCTCTTTATAACATCATCATACGTTGGTAGCGAACCAACAATTTTCACTATCATCATACCAACCATCTCCACACATAACATGATCATCATACATTGGTAGCGAACCAACAACTTTCAATATCATCATACCAGCCATCTCCACACATATCAATATCATTATACGTTGGTAGCGAACCAACAACTTTCAATATCATCATACCAGCCATCTCCACACATAACATGATCGTCATACGTTGGTAGCGAACCAACAATTTTCACTATCATCATTGTACCAGCCATCTCCACACATATCAATATCGTTATACGTTGGTAGCGAACCAACAACTGTATTTACTTTCATAGTTGGCTTGCCCAACAACTGATTCATTTTCATAGTTGGCTTGCCCAACAACATGATAGGATCATACATAAAAACATAAACACTTTGGGCAGGTAATCCATCTCATCATCATTTCTCAACAGAAATACTGTAAATAATACTTTTCATTTGCAGAAAGCAAATAAATAAAAGAGTTTTTGAATAAAGCCCACCTGGTATATAGCTTTTCAATAAAGCTCCTTTCTAACGTCAACGCTCAAGTCCACGTCCCACCTTAACGTAAGAACTATTTTAGTACATCGGTCACGTTTCGATAGAGACGAACATCGTCTAACATCCTATGAATTAAATAAGGCTAACGTCGGACTTATTTTGACGTTTCCTAATCAAAATGATGTCGATTATGAAATCGCTCATCATATAAGAGATATTCCATCTCTTTAGCACATAATGTACGTTTTAATGTACTTACGTAACGTAAGTTACATTGTTACTAAATGTACTACGTCACATAGATCACGTATTATCGTATTTCGTGCCTTTTGACATTGGTCAACGTTTTTGGTCAACAATTTTGACTTGGTCAACATTTAGTCAACATTTTGACTAAAGTCAACTATTTTGACTTCAAATTCAACATTTTGACTTTTTCAACTATATGTGAAATTTTGTTATTTTATGTGCAATTTTTGTTCTAAAAATTCCCATAAAATCATACTATGTTTAAAACATTATTTTAGTACATATTATGCAATTATATATCTTATAAAATAAATTTATAACATTAATACATATAATATATGATTTTCGGTCATCTTATTTAAATAACCTAGACTTGTGCAAAAATTGTAAGAAATTCACATAACACATAATCAACCATCAGCATCCTTGCTATAACATAATTTTTATTTATTGTGAACTATTTAATTAAATCTTCCTAAGTCATATTCGAAAATTTGGACTTAGGTCCAAATAATTTTTAACAAATCCAATAAATTCATAAAACACTATATTTTGAATCTACACTATCAATTTGCTATGATAACACTTAAACATGGATTATATCACAACATAATATCATGTTCTATAATTTTCGATATTCATAGACTTAGGTACTAAAGTTTTCCAAAAATTCTACATAAATTCATATAAGCATAATTAATACTCTAGATCATGATTCTATGTTCAAATCATCAATTAAAAGTCATAATCATTAACATATGGCAAGCTCAAGTTTTCGGTCCATATATAAGTTTTAATAATATGCTTAATTTTGTGATATAATCATACTATACGCTTAATAACATCATATAAACACTATATCTAAACATCTTAGTACATGCTTCATAATTTTCAAAATCACATATATGAGCTAAGCTTATAACATAAATTCTAACGGATGAAAATCGAAAATTCTAGCATGTATACTGAAGCTCGGAAGAAATCTAACCTTTTAATCGATGTCGATTTTAATCGGCAAGGTTTATTTGCTAAAGGTTTGGGATCAAAATCAAGAACTCTCCTCTATTTTTCTCACTAATTTTGGTAGTTTAGTGGTTCCAAATGGGAGGGTGTTTGATTCCTCCCTATTTATAGAATTAATCAAGTTGTAGCATTAATTGCATGAAATGATAAACATACCACTTGCTCCACATGGTCAAAGAAATCGCACCCACTGCACAAATAGACAAAATTTTATCCTTATCATATCTTACCTTAATGATATCATATCTTATCCCTTAGTTAACAACTTGCATCATACTTATCCATTAAATTAAGAAATGGTAACCTTATAGTACATGTGTATAGTTTTCGGCCATTACTAAGGTCCAAGCATAGATTGCTTGATCAAATTGGCTACCACTTCTACTTTACACCTCATACATGATAAGATCACAATCTTATCGTTACATTAATTAAAGTATGGTATAAGACAACTTTATCACATAAAATCTCTCAAAATTTCGGCCATGTGTAGACAAATCATAGATTACTTGTTCAAATTGTTAACTACTACTACTTTACACCTAATAATGTGATAAGATCCAACTCATACCCCTCATTAATTAAAGGATGATAATATCACATAAAATCACACCTAAACCATCAAATTTTCGCCACTTATCATGTTGGTGTCATCCAACTTATGCAACTTGTAATACACCTCATCTTATCCTTAATAATATCATATTATTATAATAATTATTATACATCATCAATTGGATAAGAATTAAAATTAATTCACACTTAAAATATCCTAGTTTTGGAAAATCATAGGATAATTACAATTATTTTATTTTCTTGTATTAAATAGCTAATACATAGTTATGTGATATATTATAAGTCCTAATTGATGATTTAAATCATAGGAAAATATTTAAAACAATTTTAGACTTCAAAACCCTAATTTCGAAAATTAGGGTTTTCGAAATTGGCTAAATTGTTCAATTTCTATTCCCTAATTTTCTAGCATTATTTTGATGATAAATAATGCTCTTATATCATAAAATAATCATAGGAATTTAAATAATATAATTCCATGATCATTTGGCTGAATAATCGAATCGTCTCTAAACGTAGACGTTTAAAACATCTCAAAGCGTCAATAGTTGAATTATCTCTAAAAACGTTCGTAAATGAATTAGAATCACTTTATTCACTTCTATAATAATAAGGAATTCGAATTCTAAGTCTCGATGCTTAGAAAATATCATAAGGCTTAACTGTCGAATTTTATCGATGTTGGAAACATATGTTCGAAGGAATATCAAAAACTATATTCCTTAATTTACTAAGCGTCAGTGAATGTCACACAGACATTATCAAATTATGCTTAGTCAAAATCAAGCGTTGACTAATTAAGAGTTTAATTATCGAGGTTAAACTCTAAATTACGATTTAAATTATCGTAATTAAGCATTAAAACTACGAGATATTACAATCCGGTTATGGATCGATCTCGACACTTGTTCATACCGCAAGGATGATGCCGTCCGCTTCTTGGTGGAAGATGAGCCCGCCGTTCCTGTGGGTCAAGTGACGGACTTTCACGTCAAGAGATTGCAGCAAAAGATGTTGTTCTACCTCACGACGTTGGGCTTCACAACTTCTTGGTGGAAGATGAGCCCGCCGCCTTCGGGTCAAGTGATGGACTTTCACGTCCGAGCAAAGATATGACAACCGACGACCGGCGACTATCTTTGTAAAAACTTTATACTTGGTAGTTTAGAAGATAACTTGTATAGTGTTTATGCTGTTGTAATGACATCCAAATGTATGTGGGATACGTTAGAAAAGAAGTACCGTAGTGATGATGCAGGTACAAAGAAGTTCATTGTAGCCAAATATTTGGACTACAAGATGGTCGATTCTCGACCGATCATGGACCAAGTACAAGAGTTTCAACTCATTGTACACGAGGTTTACTGTTTCGAACTGCTTTGTCGTCGCTACAGTGATTGAGAAGCTACCCCCCGGGTGGAGAGACTTCATGGTCTACCTTAAGCACAAGCGAAAGGATATGATGTTGAAGAATTGATCGTCAAACCGCTCATTGAGTCGGACGTGAAGCAAGAATCTAAAAGCGAAGGCTTGCTCGATCGCGAAGGCCAACCTGTGGGAGGCGGTCCCTCCAACAAACGTGTTCGTCCCAATGTTAATAACAAAGGCAAAGGGAAGGTGGTTGCCCGTAAGTTTCACGGGGACTGTTACAATTGTGGCAAGCATGGCCATACGATGAAGGACTGCCGTCAGCCTAAGAAGAAGAAGGCTAAGCAAGTTGCCAACGTTGTCGAGAAGGATTTCAACAAATGGGATAAGGATGACTTGGCTGCTGTGGTGACCGAAGAAGTCAACCACGTCGAGAATCAAGGTGGATGGTTCATCGACACTGGCGCAACTGCGCACGTCTGAACCGAAAAGATGCATTTCTCCACCTAACAAGCCTGTTGAGGGGAGGAAGCTCAACATGGGGAACCAAGCTTCGTCCAAGGTTGCCGGAGTTGGTGATGTGGTGCTCAAGATGTCATCCGGCATTGAGATCACGTGAAGGATGTGATGCATGTCCCAGACATTCGCAAAAACTTAGTGTCAGGCTCTATTCTAGTTAATAAGGGTTTTAGACTAGTTTTTGAGTCGGATAAGTTTGTCTTGACTAAGTTTAGAAAGTTCCTTGGTAGGGGTTATCTCACCGGGGGTCTTTTCAAACTAAATGTAATGGTTGTGCACCGTGTACCCACAAATGTGATGAATTAAAATGCATCTACTTCCTCTTACTTGACTGAGTGCTCTGATTTATGGCATTGTAGATTAGGACATGTTAATCCAAATGCATAAAAGATTAGTAAATTTAGATTTACTAAAGTTAAATGAAGTTAATACATAAGCGAAATGTGAGGTTTGTGTGGAAGCCAAATGGCTAAGTTACCATTTCATTCGGTAGAACGCAGCATTAAACCTCTAGAACTTGTTCACACCGATGTGTGTGATTTAAAGTTTGTACAAACTAGAGGTGGTAAAAGTACTTCATCACGTTTATTGATGACTGTACAAGATATTGTTATCTTTACCTTCTAAGAAGTAAAGACGAGACTAATGAAGCTTTTAAAAACTTCAAGAACGAAGCCGAGAATCAACTAAGTTGTCGAATTAAGACCGCTCAAGTGATCGGGTGGAGAATATGTAGCTCCGCTTGAGGCATTATCAACGAAAGTGGTATAATACATCAAACGACGCTCCTTATTCGCCTCGATCTAATGGCGTTCTTGAACGTAAAATCGAACACTTAAGGAGATGATGAATGCTTTGTTGATTAGTTCAGGGTTGCCCCAGAAATTATGGGGGGAAGCTGTTTTGACAGTCAACTACATACTGAACAAGATTCCACTTAAGAGTTAGGATGTCACTCCATACGAGTTGTGGAAAGGAAGAAAGCCATCATACAAATATCTCAAAGTGTGGGGGTGTTTGGCGAAGGTTGAGGTGCATCTTCCTAAACAAGTTACAATTGGACCTAAAACAGTCGATTGTATCTTTATTGAGTATGCACTGAACAGCAGTGCCTATCGTTTTCTGATCCACAGGTCAGAGGTACCGGATATGACTGTGTGGACAACGATTGAGTCAATGAATGCTATATTCTTTGAAAGTGTTTATCCTTGTAAAGACAAGGATAAAAGTGAAACCAGTTTTAGCAATAGAGCTGATGGTGAAGCTTCGAGTTCTAAATCTTTGGAGGAAGAATCGATATCACATAAGCGATCGAGGTCTGATCCAGAGAGGTCGGAACCGAGATGTGGCAGTAGAGTTAGAACGTCAAAGGGTTTTGGTCCTGACTATATTGCGTTCATGTTGGACGAAGAACCAACATCGATCAAAGTAGTCTATGCTCGGCCAGACGGAATGCTCCGACGAGAGGCTGTTCAAAGTGAGATTGATTCCATTATGCAAAACCACACTTGGGTACTGGTTGATTTGCCAGAAGGTTGTAAGCCCTTAGGATGCAAGTGGATCCTTAAAAGAAAGTATAAGGCAGATGGATCAATTGAAAAGTATAAGGCCCGTTTGATTTTCAAAGGGTTTAAACAAAGAGAGGAGTATGATTTCTTCGATATCTATTCACCTGTGACTAGGATTATGTCTATTAGGGTGCTTCTCGCAATTACTGCTTTGCACAATCTTGAGATTCATCAAATGGAAGTTAAGACTGCGTTTTTGAATAGTGACCTCGAGGATGAGGTATATATAGTACAACCCGAAGGGTTTGTAGTACCTGGTCAAGAGGGCAAGGTATGCAAACTTGTGAAATCTCTATATGGTTTGAAACAAACGTCGTTGCAATGGCACTTCAAATTTGACAATGTAATGTTGGCAAATGGTTTCAAGATCAACGAGTGTGACAAATGTGTCTACGTTAAGAACACTGATAATGGTTATGTTATAGTGTGTCTGTATGTAGATGACATGTTGATCATGACTAGCAATACTCAAGTCATTAATGACACAAAACGCATGTTAAATAGAAATTTTGACATGAAGGACATGGGATTAGCTGATGTGATTCTTGGAATCAAGATTCTAAGAAGATCAGACGGAATTTTCTTGACACAATCTCACTACGTCGAGAAAGTGCTTAAGAAATTCAACATGATTGATAGTTTGTCTGCTAAGACCCCATTGGAGCTCAATGTTCACTTGAGTAAGAACAAGGGTGAACTTTGTTGGGCAAGAAGACTATCTAAGGTCATCGGTGTTTGATGTATCTTACAAATTACACCCGACCCGACATAGGTTGCGCCGTGAATAAATTGAGTCGTTACACGAGCAATCCAAGCAAGGAGCATTGGAAGGCTCTAGTGAGAGTTTTGAGGTACTTGAAGTATACTCAAAATCATGGGCTTTATTTCACGAGATATCCCCGGTACTTGAAGGGCTTGTGATGCCAATTGGATATCGATCGAAAGATTCACTTTCTACAAGTGGGTAAGTGTTCACGATTGAGGAGTGCTGTTTCTTAGAGATCCAAGAAAGGCGTGTATAGTCCGATCTACCATGGAATCGTAATTCATAGCTTTAGATAAAGGCGGTGAGGAAGCCGAGTGGCTCAGTAATTTTTGGAAGATATTCCATGTTGGTCTAAACCCGTGATGATTCATTTGTGATAGCCAAGCCGCTATTGGAGGGCGAAAAGTGGTTTGTATAATGGTAAGTCTCGACATATACATCGGCGATATAATCCGTGAGGTATTTGATCTCAAGTGGGGTTATCTCGATTGACTATGTCAAATCGATAGATAATCTGGCGATCCAGATTAACCAAAGGGTTGAGCCGGATCAAATGATCAAGTTGCTAGAGGGAATGGGATTAAAATCCATATCTTAAGAACAATCATAGTGGTAACTTGACCATGATGACCGGAGATCCCAAGAACTTGGTTCAATGGGAGAACTAAGCTATAGGAGTTCGTGTGTAAACACTCAAGTTAGTCTGTTCCCTAGAAAGCAAACGAGTGTTGGAAAACTTGCCTAGTGGTGAGGTTGAGTTGTTGACTCTTAATGATTCTAAGATACCTCGAGGAGGTTGAGTATGGCAAGAACTCGGTAAAGAATCACCTATGTAAGTGCAAGTGAGGCCGCTTCAAACAGAACACTTATAAATCCAAAGTGGATGTCCATGGCCAAAATAGAATCAAACGTGAGAACGGATGAGGTTGAGGTGTCAAAGTGTTAATACCATTGTCTTAGTGCACGTTGTAGGGGAATAGTTCAAGGCATCGTGTCCACTAATCCGCTGTGTACTCGATGGTACTAACTATGGAAGGTTCAGGCTATAAACCATCTGTCCAAATATTTTAACATCTCTTGAGTATTGAAACGTGTGCGCATACATACATATGGCTATTTCCACTCATGTGGGGGATTGTTGGAAATCAGTGAATAAATATATATTTATTATATATGTGGTCAAGTTACCAGGAAGCTACTTTGACCAAGATTTTGAGTGACGTAACGTTTAATTCTATGAAATTAAATGGCATAGGATCGATCTACATTTCGAGTAGATGATCGTGGTGTATTCACATTCTCAAATCCGATTTTCGGTGAGTGGAAAATAATGGATCAAAGTTGGTCACTAAAACATGAAGTTAAGTGCTTAAGGGGATAAGCATGGATTAATTAATCCTTAACCTACATTGATTAATAAACCTTCATTAATTGTGTATATAAGTGGATCATTGAACACTTAGTATAATTATGTGCACAAATGATGGGCTGGAAAAGCCCACCTGCTGTCGGGCCGGGCCTGTGTCAGCCCTGCCGTCCCCCGACTCGACCCGACCCGACCCGGGCTGGGCCCGGTTCCGTGTTTCGTGGATCGTGGATTGTGGATCTTGATATTTGGGCTTATTCGTGGGCTTGTTTTGTGGGCCTGGTTCCGTGGCCCATTGTACGTATATTTTGGATCAATGTTTGATCGAGCCAAAAGATGGAGTTATAGTAAAATTTATTTATATATAATAGTTGTACCACAATTTAAGCACAACTTTATCTTCAAACAGCTAGGGACGTAGCTAGTAAAGGATAGGGTGGGTTTCAGCCCCCTCCAAACTTTTTTTTCTATTATCAAATCATAAAACTTATCGAAATTAATTTTCAATCCCTATTGTGGAAATTATAAAGTATTTTAGTTCCCTCTTAATATTTTTGGCTACACCACTACAAACAACAAACCCTTAATTAGCAAATCGTTTCTCATATATATATATATATATATATATATATATGAGGGATAAATAGTATCAAGCTAGTATGTAGTATTGATCTCGTTCACTCGTCTCATAGATCCTATAGTGGAGATTTTTTTGGATCTATTAAATTTATTTTCATTGATTTCGCTACAGTAATGGTAGATTAATAATTTGATTTGTTATGTGATTTCGAAAATAAACCATGCATATAGTTGAACCGACCTATACATTTAAATGAACACAAAAATACATTCAGCTGAACACAAACATGCATATGAGTTTCGATTTTAATGCATGCTGAAAACGCACTCCCAGCGCTCGCTCGCATGCACCCAGCGCCGGTTGGGTGCGATTGAGTATTATGTTATTTTAAATGCAGTGTTATTTTATTTTATATACATTATTTATGTTTTATTGTGGCTCTTCCCAAATCCAACGTCCCTACCTAGCATCGTCGCGCACCCAATGCCAGTTGGGTGCGATATAATATTATGTTATTTTAAATGCAGTATTATGCTATTTTGTATGTATTCTGTGTTTTGTTGTGGCTCTCCCCAAACACTACAAGAATTTTGCTCATAGACCACACGTCATAGACCACGCACATTAGTACTAAAGTGGTCTATTATGACATAGACAACGTGGGTGGTGAAACGCGTGGTCTATAACCATATTTTTAAACGGTTATAGACCTTGGGCTAGAGAACCGCGTGGTCTATTAACGTGGTTTTCATATTATAGACCACGGGGTTCATTCCGCGTGGTCTACTAGCGCAAAAATTCCATAGACAACGGGCTTTAGCCCACGTCGTCTTCCTCTCGTATTGATTAAATACCTGATAAGCCTCATTTTTACATGATTTATATGGTTATATTTGTCTCGTTTCTAATTGATAAAGGTTTGTTTGAGCTGCATTTGTGATATATTTCAATTACTTTGAAAGATATGATGCCGTGTGTATTTTGTGTTATTTTAGCACAGGTTTTGATCTAAAAATGGAAAAGGCACACGAGCACGCATTTAAGCTTTGTTGATTGGAGCTCATAAGTCTTCCTCGCGCATTAGAAGCTCGCGAGACACGAAATCGAGAGACATTCGCAAGGAAAGCGCGCGGCGGACACGCCGAAGAAGCGGTCGCGCCGCGACCCGCCATCGCGACCATGGGTCGCGAGGCATTGCTCGCGAGGAATCTGAGAGCGCGAATGGAGATCTCGCGACCCGCTATCGCGACCAAATATCGCGATGGACGTTCGCGAGGCGACACGGAAATTGCTATCGCGACTAGATATCGCGACTGAAGCTCGCGAGGTAGAAGGGGAGTGCGGCTCGCGAGGCGAGAGTTAGAGTCCGCATACATGTCTGAATCAGAGTCCGAAAAGGATGGGGAATTCACGAGAAAAGAAAGCAAGGATTTATTATAAATAGGGAGATAGATCAGTAGTTGAAAAAACACCATTCCAGAGCAGAACACAAATTCTTCTTTATTTTCTTTTGCAAGTTCTTTTCCCGTTTAATTTAGTTTAGCTTTTTCTTTAAGTATTTTCATTCCAATTTCATAGTTTAGTATTAGAATTCAGAATTTCTTCCGGATTCAAGTCGCTACAATTGTTCTTCGTGGATTCTTACGGTTTTATCTATCTATCTTAATTTATGTTTTATTTAATTATTTATTGCTTTGGTAATTTAATTATGCGTAGCTAAAATTTAAATCTTGATCCTGGGTTTGCATGATTCGATCCTATATGTTGTGATTCCATTATTGCTATTTACCTTCCGGCATTGATTCATGATTCTTGGTGCTTATTTATATGTTGATTTCGATCAATCTTGATGCATATCTAGTTGTCGGTTAATTACGTAATTGTATTAATTGCCAATCGATCTTGAATGCATGATTCGAATAAGCCTTGAGTAGTAGCTGAGATAGGATATTCGTAGGAAGCATATTCTTAGTGATCCTTTTGGAGTTACTTGTTTTCACCTAGAATGGTAGGAAAACTCGTAATCTCTTGCCGCAATTGTCGTAATTGAAGTTGTTGGTTATATTTGTGATCTTCCATCTTGTCTGGATTAAAATTGGCTAATAGGAACAGGATAAACATACATTGTGGGTAGGATTATTGCATCCCTAGGGTTAGTCTCTCTTATCTGTTTTATCATCCGTGATTTTATTGCTTTATTTATATTTCTGCATGGTTACATCTGCTTTGGATTAATTTTCGAAGCCCTGTTATATCATCACCCAGATTTCTGTGCTTGAATAATGATGAATTATCGTTGAGCTAGCTTCTGTGTTTTCGTGATACAATCCATGTGGATACGATACTCGACTTACCTTCTATATACGCCTTTTACGTGTGAAAAAGGGACCGATCAAATTTTGGCGCCGTTGCCGGGGATTGTTAAGATTGCATAGGAATAATTTGACGATTTGGATTTATTAATTCAAGTTATATATTATATTATTTATTTATTGTTACCAGAGCTAAATTCTCTCTTTTCTCAGGTAGTTTATGCGTACAAGATCTCAGGGACCTCCTAAAATATTACTAGATCCCGAGATCGAAAGCTCTCAAAGGAGAAGAGGACGAGAGAAGAGACGGGCTGCAATGGAAGCTAATCCACGTAGGCGGGGCATTCCTCCCGAGCAAGCTGCACGCATGTTAGGCGATTTCACGAGAGATGCGGCGCCGGATGGCGAATATGGGAATCTAGTCCTGCTCCGAGACGAGACCTCGAATTATATGTACCGACCTCCCACCGAGCAATTCCAAGGAGACGGATGGGGCCCGAAGTCAATGCAAACAACTTGAGTTAAAGCCGGCCTAATCGGCATGGTACAAGGAGAGTAGTTTGGGGAGGAGTCACGAGAGGACCGAATCGCATCTTGAGACATTCTCGACATTTGTGACACCATCAAACAGAATGGGGTGCCACAAGACACGATTCGGATGCACATGTTCGGATTCTCTCTACGCATCGGCGAAGGAGTGGTTCAAGTTTGGGCCGCACGGGCATAAGCAGTTGGGGGATCTTAGCGAAAAGTTCCTCTCAAAGTATTTTCCGCCACCAAAGCCCGAAAAAATCATCGCGAGATCTCCCATTTCTCCCGCTAGGAGATGAGTTATTGTTCGAGTCGTGGGAGGCGATTCGAGGGCCTATTGAGAAAGTGCCCACAACACGGATTCTCCAAAGAACGGCGAGATCACGCAGTTCTCGGTGGGATGACATGGCATCTGAGGAGCATAGTGGATGCGTCGGCGGTGGATGTTTATTGAATCGTCGTGTAGAGGAGGCCGGTCGCATCATAGAAGAGATGGCGGCAAATAGTTATCAATGGCCAACGGAGAGAGCGGCAATGGTTAAAGCGGCGGTGTCGAGGCGATTGTCTGACGGTGATGAAGCAATTCACTCTTTTGAAGAGTCGGATCGAGATGAAGAGGTCAACCACATCAATCGGAGGAATCATGGAAATCCGCATACAATGCAAATAATGAAAATCATCCAATTTCTCGTATGTCAACCCGAATAATTTTCGGCAACCTCCGTGAGGCTTCACGGTGCGTAATGGTATGATCCAAGAACCGAAGAAGCCAAGTTTAGAAGACATGATGCAGCAGTTGGTTGTAAGCAACCAACAATTGGCAACGAACCAGAGTGCATTTATAAGCGATGCAAGGCGAAAATAACTCATCCGGGTCAATTGACGGCTATGGGAAACACGTAAAGATGTTGGAAAATCGATTAATCAAGTAGCCGTACAGTTGAATGCACTACAAAAGACGGGTCAATTTCCGAGTAATACGGAGGTGAACCCGAAAAATCAATGTTTCGCCATCCAGACGAGGAGTGGACAAGCTTACCCGAGCCCTACCGAAGAAGAAGAGGCTGAAAGTAAACTGGAACAGAAACTCGCGACCGAGCTCGCGACCGCGAGCCCGATCGCGAAGAGTCCCGAGTTTTCCCGCACGACGCTCGTGGCCGCACGCGCGCGCGAGCCCGACCGCGAGCCATCGACAGCGCACCCAGATTTGTTCATGAGCGACACGGCGCCCACAAGTTCGAACGTGAAGAAGGATTGCGGTGAGCGGGCGCCTCGCGACCGCCCCCAATGATCGCGAGGTCGACCGCCAAGAACCTCAAAGTCCAATCTTCGCACGTACACTCCTCCGTCCCGTTTACGAGTCGGCTAGTCAAGTCGAAATATGACGAGGAGTTTGCACGTTTCAAAGAGATTTTTCAAAAGTTGAGATCAATTTGCCTCTCTTTGAAGCACTGCGAAACATCTTAGGATACATGAAATTTTTAAAGGCGCTTGCAAGCAAGAAGAAATGGAGAAATTTGAAAAAATTGCCCTATCCAAGAATGCAGTCTTGCCGTCTTTGCGGAGGAAGCTCCTCAAAATGCGAAGGATCCCGCGGTTTTACGTTGGAGTGCGAGATTGCGAGCACACGTTCCCCAACGTGTTGTGTGATTTAGGGCGAGCATAAACCCCGATGCCGTTAAATGTGTTCAATCGCTTGGGGTGGGCAAACGAAGACCTCCATTTCGTTAATGATGGTGACGTGTCGATCGCATACCCTAAGGGATAGTTGAGGATGTGTTGGTAAGAGTTTGGGATTTTGTCTTTCCAGCAGATTTTGTTATTTTGACATTCCCGAATTTAAAATGAACCACTAATCTTGGGTAGGCCTTTTCTAAAGAATCGGTCGTGCTTTAATTGGCGCAAGGGAAGGTGATCTAACTTTTCGTGTTAACGATGAGAAGCTAAAAATCTCAATCTATGACGCCATCCTGCGACACGATAGTGCGAGTATGAAGAGTGTCATTCAATCACCACCTGCTTGCAGCTAGCCAAATCTCGAGCTTGGATGTCAACCGACTAGTTGACAAGGGTGTTACAAAGAAAAGATGGACTCGGCATGGAACTCAGAGTGACTTGTTCAAGTTTGGGAGGCCACTTCCACACTCGGTGGTGGTCTGCAATAACGCAAAATATGGAGCAAGCAAAGATTTGGTAAGAAGGCATTTGCCAAATCGCCGATTGATCGAGGTTAGTATTGGTCTAGCTAAAGACATTTAAATTTAGCACTTGTTGGGAGGTAACCCAATGTTTTTCTTTGTTTGGTTTGTTTTTCATTTTGTTCTGTTTTCTTTTTGTTTTTGTTTGTTTTGTTTTTCGTGTTTGGGTTTTGTGTCTGCTTTTGTGGGTTGAGTTGAATGACGAGCAGATGATGAGAATTGTTTTATTAGAAAATTTATTGCAACCGGTTTTGTGAGACGAAGCATGTTATGATTGTTGTGAGTATTGAGCCTTCGAGAACTTGATCACACTTTTGAAACCAATGAGACTTGAGCTTTTGGCCATATCTTTTCGATCTTGTTTCTTTCTGTGAATAGTTTGAAATAGCATGTGTTTCTCTAGAACTTGCTCGTTCTTTTCGAGGTTGCATTGATGTGCTTAAGAATTTTGAAATGATATTAGGCATTCTTTTCTTAGCCTATACACTATCCAAACACTAACTTTGTTATGTTATTATCCTTTGATGAGCCCGTTTGAGCCTACCTTATCCATTCATATAGCCGTGGGTTGGGTTATGTTGTTAGTGTGATTTTTGGTTGCTTGAATGAAAGGTTGAGAAAAAGAAAGGAAATAGAATAATTGTTGAGGAAGTGATAATAATAAAAATAGTTGCTTACCCATATAAGTTCAAAAATAAAATAAAATAAATAAATGACACAAGTGTGTGAAAATAACATAAATGGGTAAGTAGCTAGTGCTTTGAGATGAGTATATCACTTCTATGAAAATTATGGAGTGCTTAAAGAAAAATGACTTCTTGGTATGGAGAATTGAAATAAATTGGGAAAATTTGGGAATTATGTCTTGTGGTGTTTTTCATTATTGAATTATGAGTCACTTAGCCTAAATATATCCGACCCTACCAAAGAGCCTACATTATAACCTTTTATAAAGACCTTTTTGATCTTAATTCTTGAGCACATATTTGAGCAATGGAGAATTAGACGATTTGCAAGCTTATGGTAGATTCCATGTGTTGTTAAACTTTGAGAGTATACACCTCCTCCTTGATACACTTGAGTGTTTGAGATTTCTTATATATATATCCATGTCGTGAGGATTCAAGTTTGAGAAGGCTTGGGCTTATGATTATTATGATGTGTGGAGTTTAACGAAAGAGGTTGTGATTTGATTCATTTGCTTGAATCTTTTATGAGGCTTATTGCTTTTGACGTTTGTCTCTTTGCCTATCGTTGGTCGTCTCTCCTTTGTTCTGATTTGTTTGAGGACAAACAAAAGGGTAAGTTTGGGGGAGTTAATAAGCCTCATTTTTACATGTTTTATATGGTTATATTTGTCTCGTTTCTAATTGATAAAGGTTTGTTTGAGCTGCATTTGTGATATATTTCAATTACTTTGAAAGATATGATGCCGTGTGTATTTTGTGTTATTTTAGCACAGGTTTTGATCTAAAAATGGAAAAGGCACACGAGCACGCATTTAAGCTTTGTTGATTGGAGCTCGCAAGTCTTCCTCGCGCATTAGAAGCTCGCGAGATACGAAATCGAGAGACATTCGCAAGGAAAACGCGCGAGGCGGACACGCGAAGAAGCGGATCGCCTCGCGACCGCTTATCGCGACCATGGGTCGCGAGGCATTGCTCGCGAGGAATACAAAGAGCGCACTGAATGGAGATCTCGCGACCCGCTATCGCGACCAAATATCGCGATGGACGTCATGCGGCGACACGGAAATTGCTATCACGACTAGATATCGCGATCAAGCTCGCGAGGTAGAAGGAGTCTGACTCGCGGGCGAGTTAGAGTCCGTACATGTCTCGAATCGAGTCCTAAAGGATGGGGAATTCACGAGAAAAAAGCGAGTTTATTATAAATAGGGAGATAGATCAAGAGTTGAAAAACACCATTCCGCAGCGTAACACAAATTCTTCTTTATTTTCTTTGCAAGTTCTTTTCCGCTTAATTTAGTTTAGCTTTTCTTTAAGTATTTTCATTCCAATTTCATAGTTTAGTATTAGAATTCAGAATTTCTTCCGGATTCAAGTCGCTACAATTGTTCTTCGTGGATTCTTACGGTTTTATCTATCTATCTTAATTTATGTTTTATTTAATTATTTATTGCTTTGGTAATTTAATTATGCGTAGCTAAAATTCCGTACTGATCCTAGGGTTTGCATGATTCGATCCTATATGTTGTGATTCCTGTTATTGCTATTTACCTTCCAGACATTGATTCATGATTCTTGGTGCTTATTTATATGTGTTGATTTCTGATCAATCTTGATGCATATCTAGTTGTCGGTTAATTACGTAATTGTATTAATTGTCAATCGATCTTGAATACATGATACGAATAAGCCTTGAGTCGTAGCTGAGATAGGATATTTGTAGGAAGCATATTCTTAGTGATCCTTTTGGAGTTACTTGTTTTCACCTAGAATGGTAGGGAAAACTCGTAATCTCTCGCCGCAATTGTCGTAATTGAAGTTGTTGGTTATATTTGTGATCTTCCATCTTATGCGGATTAAAATTGGCTAATAGGAACAGGATAAACATACATTGTGGGTAGGATTATTGCATCCTGTGGTTAGTCTCTCTTATCTGCTTTATCATCCGTGATTTTATTGCTTTATTTATATTTACGCATGGTTACATCTCGCTTTGGATTAATTTCAAGCCTGTTATATCATCACCCGATTTACGTGCTTGAATAATGATGAATTATCGTTGAGCTAGCTTCGTGTTTCGTGATACAATCCACGTGGATACGATACTCGACTTACCTTCTATATACGCCTTTTACGTGTGAAAAAGGGACCGATCAATACCACGGGTCATTAACCACGTGGTCTATCGCCTCATTAGCCACAACCATAAGATTTCACGTCTACATTCCAATTTCTTCCTCCTCCTCTCCAAACCCATTTGCCAAAACTCCTCTCCACGCCCATCTGCGAAAAACCCCAAGATCTTCCCCTTTATTTCTCTCCAAACCCATCCGCCAAAACTCCAATTTCTTCCGTTTTCATTTCTTCTCCAAACCCATCTGCGAAAATAGGAAGTGGATTAACCACCCACTCCCATTTATTCCCTTTATTTCTCTCTTATTTGATTTCGATTGAGGTTGTGACGCAAAAATCAAAGATGGCTTCCGACGATGTGCTTTGGCCACAGCTGCAGACTCAATTGTGAATGGAAGCTATGTTCCCATCGATACCAAGCAAGCAAGCAAAGTTGAGGTATTGCATATTTTGAGAAAAGAGTACACAACGAGTGAGTTTAACGGAAACGACACAACGATTGAGTTTAGAGAATGAAAATAGATGGTTTATGGATACAATCCAATAGCTAAATGCACGTCACAAAGGTCACCGAGGCAATGATAACTGTTTGTGGAAAAGAGTCGAGAAAAATGATTGAGAATTTGGAGGTTTCACTTTCGGTTGTTA
The DNA here is from genome assembly GCA_036937905.1 of Salvia rosmarinus. Taxonomy (NCBI): domain Eukaryota; kingdom Viridiplantae; phylum Streptophyta; class Magnoliopsida; order Lamiales; family Lamiaceae; genus Salvia; species Salvia rosmarinus. Next base: position 52,835,686 of record CM072814.1, read on the forward strand.
TCGGTTCTTAGGAAAAATTGTTCAAGCTCTTGAAATCGTTGGAGCATTTCAAAAGATACCTATGGTGATGCCATCAATTGATATTTTATATTCGGCATTGAGGAAGGCAAAGGGTTTCACCTACAAATGGTAATTCTATCAAGGTCTTTCTTTTACAAAGAAGCGATGTTGAAATCGCGGTTTAAAGTTGGCATTTAGTATATTTTTCCATAGGCATTGCAAATATTGCAAAGCGTGAAAGAAATAAAGGTGCGAAACAACTTGATGCATTGATGAAGGTAATTACTTTATCATATAGCTCAATATCAAAACTGTTCTTCTCATGAGTGGAAAAAGCTTAGTTTAGTATTCCGCTTGTTGTTATTAACTTCGTGAGTCGTTCCATTGAGAAAATACATAGTGAACTTCCCGAGAAAATAAGTTTGCACCCATATGAAAGATCACTAGTTGAGTTGACTCTTGAAGATAGAAACTATGAAGAGGTGGATATTAGGGCTTCTCCATTTTTCTCTTAACCGATTGCAACGTGGGCAATCTTTACCTCTTGACGTATGGTGGCCGTCACACTAATTAAGTTTATTGAGTCCATGATATTTTGGTACATCGGTTTCATATGTCTTGTTGCCTTCAAGTTTTACCTTGGACTTATTCCGACAATATATCATGTCGACTCTATCTTTCTTTCTTCCTCCTCTCACTCATTGACCTTCATTATAGCTTAAAAGCACTATTGTTGTTCTGGCTTACTATATGAATGTCGGTTGCCATCAATTTAAAGATGTTATAGAAGTATGCCTCGATTGGAAGTTGTATATCTTGATATGTTCTTGATGCGTGTGGTCAAATTCATTTTATCCATTTTATTTTATTCTTTGGTGCTTGATTGTTGCCGTAGTCACATGATCATTACTTGATTTATAAAGTAAATGTAAGATATTTTGCTTCGCTTTTAGTGTGATATGGGTCATTTAGTCTTGGAGCCCATGTGGTTTTATGATTTGATAAAGAAGACACACGTACAAAGGTCTCGTAGTTTCGGGGGTAAATGCGTTTTCTTCGCACTCTGCTAGAAATTTACTTTGTTATGTTTCATCCTTGCTAAAATCAAGGCCCAAATAATATGATGGGCGATAGAAAATTTGTGGCTATTGATGATTGATATCATATCTCGAAATTGATCTGTTAAAATCCATATGGATATCGGCTTATTATTGATGCTTTGATCTTTGAAGTTTGCATCTATTAAACTACATAGGAAAATGATATCACGTTTCCTTTTGTTTGGATTCGAGAAATAAATTGAGGTTTTGTTGACAACCATGTCAATTCCTAAAGACTTCAAGAGTGATTCTTCGCCTCATCGGTTTCTCTTTTACCTTGCACGTGACACTCTATTTGTGACTCTCTATCTTGTACCTCCTATATCGGAGATGTAGCTATTGGTATACTTTATTTACTACAATGGTATGGTATCGATACATTACACATTAATGATAAATAGCATATATACGAGATGTAATATGCATGTGATCTCAACCATAATATGACATCATTCTTTTTACTGAGGTTAATAAATATTTATAGCTCAACCTTTGTCTATATAGTTACAACAAAATGTTCCAATAGTGACATGATTTTTGAAGAATTGTGACATCTATGGATGTCATTAAATAAATTTGTGACATCTTGTGGATGATTAACTATTGTGCATGTAAAAAAAAGTATGTCTCAAAATTTAGTGAAATTCATAAGTGTAGCTATTTTTGTTACATATGAACGTGTAACTATTTTTTGTGACATGTGAAAGTGTAACTATTTTTTATAGTTCCTAGTTTCTCATATTTGAACTTTCTCTCTCTCTCTCTTTTATTTACCTTTCAACATTTTTTGTTTGGCCTTGATTTCTGTTATATTTAACAAATTAATTATCTATTATATTGGAATAAATTATTTTTGTTATTTTGGAAATGTTAAGTCTAAAAAGGTCTCAATTTGGAACACCAAAATCGGACAACTAATTGAACAAATATATATATATATATATATAGTAAATTTTGAAACTCTTGAGTTATAGTAAAATTTATTTATATATAATAGTTGTACCTCAATTTAAGCACAACTTTATCTTCAAATAGCTAGGTACGTAGCTAGTAAAGGATAAGTGGGTTTCACTTCTCCAAACTTTTTTTTCTATTATCAAATCATAAAACTTATCGAAATTAATTTTCAATCCCTATTGTTGAAATTATAAAGTATTTTAGTTCCCTCTTAATATTTTTGGCTACACCACTACAAACAACAAACCCTTAATTAGCAAATCGTTTCTCACATATATATATATATATATATATATGAGGGATCAAATAGTATCAAGATAGTATGTAGTATTCAATCTCATTCACTCATCTCATAGATCCTATAGTGGAGATTTTTTTGGATCTATCAAATTTATTTTTATTGATTTCGCTACAGTAATGGTAGATTAATAATTTGATTTGTTATGTGATTTCGAAAATAAACCATGCATATAGTTGAACCGAACTATACATTTAAATTAACACAAAAATACATTCAACTGAACACAAACATGCATATGAGTTTCGATTTTAATGCTTGCTGAAAACGCACTCGGTGCACTTGCTCACAGTGCACCCAAATACCGGTTGGGTGCGATTGAGTATTATGTTATTTTAAATGCAGTGTTATTTTATTTTATATACATTATTTATGTTTTATTGTGGCTCTTCCCAAATCCAACGTCCCTACCTAGCATCGTCACGCACCCAACGCCAGGTTGATGCGATATATATTATGTTATTTTAAATGCAGTATTATGTTATTTTGTATGCATTCTGTGTTTTGTTGTGGCTCTCCCCAAACACTACAAGAATTTTGCTCATAGACCACACGTCATAGACCACGCACATTAGTACTAAAGTGGTCTATTATGACATAGACAACGTGGGTGGTGAAACGCGTGGTCCATAACTATATTTTTAAACGGTTATAGACCACGGGCTAGAGAACCGCGTGGTCTATTAACGTGGTTTTCATATTATAGACCACGGGGTTCATTCCGCGTGGTCTATTAGCGCAAAAATTCCATAGACAACGGGCTTTAGCCCACATCGTCTTCCTCTCGTATTGATTAAATACCACGGGTCATTAACCACGTGGTCATCGCCTCATTAGCCACGACCATAAGATTTCACGTCTACATTCCAATTTCTTCCTCCTCTCTCCAAACCCATTTTCCAAAACTCCTCTCCACGCCCATCTGCGAAAAACCCCATGTCTTCCCCTTCTTTATTTCTCTCCAAACCCATACGCCAAAACTCCAATTTCTTTCCTTTTTCATTTCTTCTCCAAACCCATCTGAAAAGAAGAAGTGGATTAACCACCACTCCCATTTATTCCCTTTTATTTCTCTCTTATTTGATTTCGATTGAGGTTGTGAAGCAAAAATCAAAGATGGCTTCCGACGATGTGCTTTGGCCAACAATCGCAGACTCGATTGTGAATGGAAGCTATGTTCCCACCCATGCGATACCAAGCAAGCAAGCAAAGTTGAGGTATTGCATATTTTGAGAAAAGAGTACACAACGAGTGAGTTTAGCGGGAAGCGTACAGCGATTGAGTTTAGAGAATGAAAATAGATGGTTTATGGATACAATCCAATAGCTAAATGCATCACGGTGTCACCGAGGCAATGATAACCTGTTTGTGGAAAAGAGTCGAGAAAAATGATTGAGAATTTGGAGGTTTCACTTTCGGTTGTTATCGGTTCTCGGGAAAAATTATTGAGCTCTTGAAACCGTCGGACATTTCAAAAGCTACCTATGGTGATGCCATCAATTGATATTTTATATTCAACATTGAGGAAGGCAAAGAGGGTTTCACCTACAAAGGGTAATTCTATCGAGGTCTTTCTTTTCAAACGAGCGATATTGAAATCACGGGTTTAAAGTTGGCATTTAGTATATTTTTCCATAGGCATTGTAAATATTGCAAAGCATGAAAGAAATAAAGGTGCCAAACAACTTGATGCATTGATGAAGGTAATTACTTTATCATATAGCTCAATATCAAAACTTGTTCTTCTCATGAGTGGAAAAAGCTTAGTTTAGTATTCGCTTGTTGTTATTAACTTGAGTGGCGCTTCCATTGAGAAAATACGGTGAACTTCCCGAGAAAAAAGTTTGCACCCATATGAAAGATCACTAGTTGAGTTGACTCTTGGAGATGGAAACTATGAAGAGGTAGATATTAGGGCTTCTCATTTTTCTCTTAACCTATTGCAACGTGGCAATCTTTACCTCTTGGCGTATGGTGGTCGTCACATTAATTAAGTTTTTGAGTCCATGATATTTTGGTACATCGAGTTTCATATGTCTTGTTGCCGCCTTCATGTTTTACCTTGGACTTATTCCACAATATATCATGTCGACTCTATCTTTCTTTCTTCCACCTCTCCACTCATTGACCTTCATTATAGCTTAAAAGCACTATTGTTGTTTCTGCTTACTATATGAATGTCGGTTGCTATTAATTTAAAGATGTTATAGATGTATGCTTCGATTGGAAGTTGTATATGTTGATATGTTCTTCGATGCTTGTGGTCAAATTCATTTATCCATTTTATTTTATTCTTTTGGTGCTTGATTGTTGCCGTAGTCACATGATCATTACTTGATTTATAAAGTAAATGTAAGATATTTTGCTTCGCTTTTAGTGTGATATGGGTGCATTTGTCTTGAGCCCATGTGGTTTTATGATTTGATAAAGAAGACACAAGTACAAAGGTCCGTAGTTTCGTGGGTAATCGTTTTCTTCGCTCTCGCTAGAAATTTACTTGGTTATGTTTCATCCTTGCTAAAATCAAGGCCCAAATAATATGATGGGCGATAGAAAATTTGTGGCTATTGATGATTGATATCATATCTCGAAATTGATCATTAAAATCCATATGGATATCGGCTTATTATTGATACTTTGATCTTGAAGTTTGCATCTATTAAACTGCATAGGAAAATGATATCACAGTTTCCTTTGTTTGGATTCGAGAAATAAATTGAGGTTTTGTTGACAACCATGTCGAATTCCTAAAGACTTCAAGAGTGATTCTTCGCCTCATCGGTTTCTCTTTTACCTTGCCTGTGACAACTCTATTTGTGACTCTCTATCTTGTACCTCCTATATCAGAGATTTAGCTATTGGTATACTTTATTTACTACAATGGTATGGTATCCAATACATTACACATTAATGATAAATAGCATATATACGAGATGTAATATGCATGTGATCTCAACCATAATATGACATCATTCTTTTTTACAGGGTTAATAAATATTTATAGCTCAACCTTTTTCTATATAGTTACATCAAAATGTTCCAATAGTGACATGATTTTTGAAGAATTGTGACATCTATGGATGTCATTAAATAAATTTGTGACATCTTGTTGATGAGTAACTATTATGCATGTCACAAAAAAAAGTATGTCACAATATTTAGTGAAATTCATAAGTGTAGCTATTTTTGTTACATATGAACGTGTAACTATTTTTTGTGATATGTGAAAGTGTAACTATTTTTTGTAGTTCCTAGTTTCTCATAATTGAACTTTCTCTCTCTCTCTCTTTTATTTACCTTTCAATATTTTTTGTTTGGCCTTGATTTCTGTTATATTTAACAAATTAATTATCTATTATATTGGAATAAATTACTTTGTTATTTTGGAAATGTTAAGTGTAAAAAAAGGTCTCAATTTGGAACACCAAAATCGACAACTAATTGAACATATATATATATATATATATATATAGTAAAGTATTTTAGTTCCCTCTTAATATTTTTGGCTACACCACTACAAACAACAAACCCTTAATTAGCAAATCGTTTCTCATATATATATTTATAGAGTTTGGTTCAAAAAAAAATCATTCTTATCCTAAAAACTAAGAACCAAATGAATTCGTTATGAAAGTTGATGAATCCGTTGAGAAAGTTAATGAATTCAAAAATTTAGATTTTCTCACCCGGGTTCGAATCCCATGAGGGGCGAAAATTCTATTTTTTTGGATTCAGTAACTTTCCCAGCGGATTCATCAACTTTCACTGTGAATTCATTATTTTTTGGTTCTCGCGTTCTCACGATAAAAATGGTTCTCACGTTAACCCTCCCCTATATATATATATATATATATATATATATATGAGGGATCAAATAGTATAAAGATCGTATGTAGTATTCAATCTCATTCACTCATCTCATAGATCCTATAGTGGAGATTTTTTTGGATCTATTAAATTTATTTTCATTGATTTCGCTACAGTAATGGTAGATTAATAATTTAATTTGTTATGTGATTTGAAAACAAACCATGCATATAGTTGAACCGACCTATACATTTAAATGAACACAAAATACATTCGGTGAACACAAACATGCATATGAGTTTCGATTTTAATGCATCTTGGCACGCACTCCTCAATTTGCGTGCACCACCAAATAGTTGGGTGCGATTGAGTATTATGTTATTTTAAATGCGGTGTTATTTTATTTTATATACATTATTTATGTTTTATTGTGGCTCTTCCCAAATCCAGCGTCCCTACCTAAGATCGTCGCGCGCAACGCCCGGTTGCGTGCGATATATTATGTTATTTTAAATGCGGTATTATGTTATTTTGTATGCATTACGTGTTTTGTTGTGGCTCTCCCAAACACTACAAGAATTTTGCTCATAGACCACACGTCATAGACCACGCACATTAGTACTAAAGTGGTCTATTATGACATAGACAACGTGGGTGGTGAAACGCGTGGTCTATAACCATATTTTTAAACGGTTATAGACCACGGGCTAGAGAACCTCGTGGTCTATTAACGTGGTTTTCATATTATAGACCACGGGGTTCATTCCGCGTGGTCTATTAGCGCAAAAATTCCATAGACAACGGGCTTTAGCCCACATCGTCTTCCTCTCGTATTGATTAAATACCACGGGTCATTAACCGCGTGGTCTATCGCCTCATTAGCCACAACCATAAGATTTCACGTCTACATTCCAATTTCTTCCTCCTCCCTCTCCAAACCCATTTGCCAAAAACTCCCTCTCCACACCCATCTGCGAAAAACCCCAGTATCTTCCCCTTCTTTATTTCTCTCCAAACCCATCTGCCAAAAACTCCAATTTCTTCCCCTTTTTTCATTTCTTCTCCAAACTCATCTGCGAAAAGAGGAAGTGGATTAACCACCCACTCCCATTTATTCCCCTTTTATTTGATTTCGATTGAGGTTGTGACGCAAAAAATCAAAGATGGCTTCCGACGATGTGCTTTGGCCAGCAACTGCAGACTCAATTGTCAATGGAAGCTATGTTCCCACTAGCGATACCAAGCAAGCAAGCAAAGTTGAGGTATTGCATATTTTGAGAAAAGAGTACACAACGAGTGAGTTTAACGGGAAGCGTACACAACGATTGAGTTTAGAGAATGAAAATAGATGGTTTATGGGTACAATCCATAGCTAAATGCCCGTCACGGTGTCACCGAGGCAATGATAACCTGTTTGTGGAAAAGAGTCGAGAAAATGATTGAGAATTTGGAGGTTTCACTTTCGATTGATATCTCGGTTCTTAGGATAAATTGTTCAAGAGCTCTTGAAACCGTTGGAGCATTTCAAAAGCTACCTTGGTGATGCCATCAATTGATATTTTATATTCGACATTGAGGAAGGCAAAGAGGGTTTCACCTACAAAGGGTAGTTCTATCGAGGTCATTCTTTTACAAAGACGATATTGAAATCACTGGTTTAAAGTTGGCATTTAGTATATTTTTCCATAGGCATTGCAAATATTGCAGCGTGAAAGAAATAAAGGTGCCAAACAACTTGATGCATTGATGAAGGTAATTACTTTATCATATAGCTCAATATCAAACACATTCTTCTCATGAGTGGAAAAAGCTTAGTTTAGTATTCCTTGTTGTTATTAACCCGGGAGCTAGCGGTTCCATTGAGAAAATACGATGAACTTCCCGAGAAAATAAGTTTGCACCCATATGAAAGATCACTAGTTGAGTTGACTCTTGGAGATGGAAACTATGAAGAGGTAGATATTAGGGCTTCCATTTTTCTCTTAACCTATTGCAAAGTGGGCAATCTTTACTGTGACGTATGGTGGCCATCACACTAATTAAGTTTATTGAGTCCATGATATTTTGGTACATCGGTTTCATATGTCTTGTTGCCTTCATGTTTTACCTTGGACTTATTCGACAATATATCATGTCGGCTCTATCTTTCTTTCTTCCACCTCTCCACTCATTGACCTTCATTATAGCTTAAAAGCACTATTGTTGTTTCTGGCTTACTATATGAATGTCGGTTGCCATTAATTTAAAGATGTTATAGAGTATGCCTCGATTGGAAGTTGTATATCTTGATATGTTCTTCATGCATGTGGTCAAATTCATTTATCCATTTTATTTTATTCTTTTGGTGCTTGATTGTTGCCGTAGTCACATGATCATTACTTGATTTATAAAGTAAATGTAAGATATTTTGCTCCTGCTTTTAGTGTGATATGGGTGCATTTAGTCTTGGAGCCCATGTGGTTTTATGATTTGATAAAGAAGACACAAGTACAAAGGTCCGTAGTTTCATGGGTAAATCGTTTTCTGCGTGCTCTGCTAGAAATTTACTTTGTTATGTTTCATCCTTGCTAAAATCAAGGCCCAAATAATATGATGGGCGATAGAAAATTTTTGGCTATTGATGATTGATATCATATCTCGAAATTGATCATTAAAATCCATATGGTTATCGGCTTATTATTGATGCTTTGATCTTCAAGTTTGCATCTATTAAGCGCATAGGAAAATGATATCACAGTTTCCTTTTGTTTGGATTCTAGAAATAAATTGAGGTTTTGTTGACAACCATGTCAATTCTAAAGACTTCAAGAGTGATTCTTCGATTCTCATCGGTTTCTCTTTTACCTTGCACATGATAAATCTATTTGTGACTCTCTATCTTGTACCTCCTATATCGAGATCCTTAAACCATTTGCTACAAATTCTTATCCTTCACCGAGTGCTTAAATTCTAAAATAATACTCAAAGTTGAATAAATTGTTGGTTATGTTGAGAGGAACTAACAAAATAATAAAGAGGAAAAGAAGATTGTGGTGCGGTGGCGAGTGATCAAAGTAATAGTTTGAAATTCTACAAGAACCCCGGAGTATTCACTTGTTTTGAATTTATAAGTAATGTATTAATTGGGCAGTTTTCTAAGTTCTAAGAGACCATTAAAGACTTCAGAGACCATTAAATAGCATCCACCAAATAACAAACATCCTCTTCAAAATTTTAGTTCAACCAACTACCCAATTTAGATAAGAATCTAGATTTTCACATCATATTTCAACCTTTAAGGTTGTTTGTAAGAATCAATATGGTATTTTCTAAGTTCTAAGAGACCATTAAAGACTTCCGAAACCATTAAATAGCATCCACCATATAACAAACATCCTCTTCAAAATTTTAGTTCAACCATCCACCATATTGAAATCAGATATGTGATGGATCCATTGAGTGATGAGAATCATGTTCGGAGTGGAAGTGCATCATGGAAATGTAAGTTTGTTTATATTAAAGTTTTACTTATTGTATATGTTATGTATCTTAATCCACAATATGTATTTGCAGGGCCCTAAAAATGTTCAATATGAGCATAAGAAAAAGGGGAAGACATAATCTCTTGTGGAAAATGATCAAGGTATGAAATTCTTGTCATAATTATGAAAATTATTGTCCTTCAAAATGTTGATAACTCAAATTATGTATTTCATGTAGTGTCAACAACAACATGATGGAAGTCAATGTGGATTCTATGTCATGCGGTACATGAAAGATATTATTGATTATTATGATTCGGATAACACCATTGCACTTCCTTTTCTGGTAATTATAACGTGACAATTTAATCCAAAATTTTCTAAATACTTATTCTTTAATATTTTTTAGTAATGAAATATGTCTATTTTGTTTATTTAATAGTTTTCCGAAGGCTTTTACTCGAAAAAAGAAATCTATGAAGTCCGTATAGAGTGGGCGAGTTACTCACGATTCTATGGTTGTTGATGATGGTAAGTTTGATACCTTTATTGAATTGACTATTTTGAGGTATTAAATTTATTTATGCACATATTGCATCTTATTTTGATCATGTAGATGGAGAGGCGAATTAGATGATTGATGTTGGAGCAGAGATGATGAAATGAAAGGTTCAAGATGGTGAAATTGATTTTTGTGGGCCAATTTAATTAGCTAGGTAGACAATATTTTTGTGCTACAATTGTTGATTGGGATTTTCCGATATATAACGTTTATGTATTGTACCTTGATTTCTCTTTATGAGACAATATATAAAATATGTCTATTTTGTATTATTGTTTTTAATCGCGAAGCACAGTATTTTGAATTATACAATAAATAAATAAATTGACCGATCGATAGACAACGAGCTTCTCCCGCTGTCTATTAATATATAGAGACGGGATGTCCGCGTGGTCTAAAACACAATAGACAACGGGGTTTAACCATTGTATAAAGCTAGAACACCGTTGTCTATAACAACATAGACAACGGGGATGTCCGCGTGGTCTATAATGCTATAGACAACGGGGAATATCCATTGTATATTACAAGACCCACATAAGTATAACATGATAGACCACGAGGATTTTCCCGTTGTCTATATTGTGATAAACCACGGGGATTTCCCGTGGTCTATAGCCGGCCTAATAGACCATACATTGATAGACAACGGGGTTTTCTGTAATAGATAATGGGGATTTCTCGTGGTCTATAACCAAAATTCTTGTAGTGAAATCCAGGACCGACGGATACCCCAACGCCTCGTAGACTCTTTACTCGGCGCTCATTGGGTGTCTTCTCATTTGTCCATTAGTGAAAATGGGCTACCACATGTCAAATTTTGAGTGCGTCACGTGTTGAAATGTGTGGTCTAGATTGGATAATACATACTACCGATGATCGGTGACTACGGAACCCAACCCTATATATACAAAAAGAGAGTTAACGTAAAAACTATTTTTATAATGAGAACGCGAGACCAAAAATGATGAATTAGCGTGAAAGTTAATGAATCCTTCGTAAAGTTATTGAGTCCGAAAATAAAATTTTTGCTCTCATAAGATTGAATCCATGTGAAAACTTGAAATTTTTGGATTGATAACTTTCTCAAATGATTCATCAAATTTTATAGAAAATCATTTGGTTATTAGTTTTATGATAAAATAGTTCTTAGTTGAATATATATATATATATATATATATATATATATATATATATATATGGGGAGATGGTTCGGTAGGAAACGATAATTTGATAGGAAATGAGAATGAATCCGAGCTTTTGATTTCTTTGGATCAATGGTTGATATTTTAATTTCGGTTGTGCTATAGTTTGTGTTTTGTGTGCTATGCATTCTTCGTGCAACACTAGAACTCTTCTTGTGTTTAGCATATGTGCTACGAATGGATGGAATTTGTGTTAAACTAACATGTGCAACATAGTAATTCTGATTGTGCTACACAAATATGAAAGATGTGCTACTATTCATCTTTCCTACATTAAGGAGTTTTCTCACCATAACTCATCTTATATATATATATATATGAATTGGATCAAATACAAATGATCTTAAAGTATAAAATAAAAATTATTTTCAGTCATTTATTTGTGAAGATCTATGGTATATTCATCACCTTGTTTGATGAATTCAAATATTTGGATTCGAATCCCATGGAATACGAATTTCTATATTTTTGAATTCAATCACTTACACCACTGACAATTCAACCGATTTCATAAGTTCATAGTTTATATGTCGAGAGTTTTACAATAATCACTCTCGTATAATATTATATACATGTATAAAGAATGGTTATCGTGTTGAGACTCCTTATAGTGTAAACATGAGGACAAATATCAACTATTGATAAATCAATATGGATGTTTCAGATTCAATACACAAATTATGACGCAGATACACAAATACATAATTATATACAGAAATATGAATATAACTAATTCAGATGCACACTTAAAAATGGACATGAATTGTTCTCATTTATATATATTAAGGATTGTATGTACATGAATCAATTATTATATAAATATATATATATAGGGGTTGGATCCAGTGAGAACTCATCTTTTTTGAGAACTTGAGAACTATGCATAAACGTATAAAATTGATGAATAAAATCTATAAAATTGTGCATAATGAAAACATTCTAAAATTGTTACCCAACAAAATAATTTTAGAAAGTTTTCATTATGCACAACTTTATACCGCCTTGTGCATCATCTTCAACGTCTTATTCATGGTTCGCAGAGTTCGCAAAAGATGTGGTTCTCATTTGATCCACTCCTATATATATATATATATATATATATATATATATATATATATATATATATATGAGAGGTTAACGCGAGAACCATTTTATCGTGAGAGTATGGATGTCAATGGGTAGGTTTTACCCTGATCGATCCAAATCGTTCAAAACCCATTAAATTTTAAAGCGATGGTTACGGTTTCGGTTCCTGCCGGACCGCTTTGGGCCCGGACCGTTTAGATCCATAGTTTGATGGTCCGATCCGGTCCGGATCCGTTCTGTTCCATAACCGTAACCAATACTTATTATTAGTTACGTCCGAGTAAAACCCGTCTATTGATGAGTCTAAATTTAAATAGGTTTTTCAATGAACTAGTTTTATCCATATCGATCCAAAATCACTCATAACACATTAAATTATAAAGCAACGGTTTCGGTTCTAGTTCTGGTTCTTGTCCGGTTCTTGTCTGGTTCTGGTTCCAGATACGCTGAGATCCGGATCGCTTAAGACATATAGTTGATGGTCCTGGTCCGGTCCGGATCCAGTGTCTAACGGGTCGGATCCAGAATCAAAACCATTACTTATTTACTGGTTCTAGTCCGGGTAAAACCCACCCATTGACATCCCTACGTGAGAATAAAAAAAATGATGAATTCGATGTGAAAGTTAATGAAGCCGCTAAGAAAGTTACTTAATCCAAAAAAATGAAATTTTCGTCTCCCATGGGATTCGAACACTGTGTGAAAATTATGAACTTTTGGATTCAATAACTTTCACAACGGATTCATTAATTTTCATAACGAATTTTCATGATTCTTAGTTCTCACGTTAAAATAGTTCTTATTTGAACCTCATTTTATATATATATATATATATATATATACGTTATTTATGAGAGTTATTTGTACAAATTGGACCCTAATATCTCGCTAATTATGTCGGTAAACATATCTTTTCCATGCAGATAGCCATGCTATGATCAAATCCTGTAAGCTATTTAATATGATCGTGGCAACCAGTACACAATGTATCAATGATAGCCATGATTTATAATGATTTTGACTAATCAACATACATAGCTTCAATAATTAGGCCAACTTCTAATATAAGTGACCAGGTAATTAATATAGGTGATGATAATATATTTCCAAAATAAAAATAGCAATTTATATTGTATTTTCAACAATGTCTGTAGACTATTGACAATTGCAAGATTTATCGTGTACTATAATCGTCTAGGAAGTGAATCATATAATCTTTTTTAGTGTAAAGAGCATTATGATAAAGAAGCATTATTGTTATGCTTAGAATAACATTAAAAGTGTAATAGTTTTATACATTAGATTCATGTTTCTTAGTTAAGACACAAGGAATTGCTCCTTAGTAGGGATGTCAATCGGGCCAACCCGCTCGGGTTCGGGCTAACCCACTTCGGGTTGTCGGCTATTCGGTTCGGGCTATTCGGGTTGATATTTTTTCGGGTTAGAAAATTCAACCCTAATCCTAAACTCTCGGGTTTAAGGCCAACCCATCGGCCGAAAAGCTTAAAAAATAAAATAAAAATATATATATTATTGATAATATATATATATATATATATATATATATATATATATATATCAAATATTTTATATTAAGCATTGGAGTAAAAACAAATAACTGAAAAATAAATATAATACATTCCACAAGTTCTTTTTTTAATCTTATTATACTAACTTTGAATAGCAAACAATAAAAATTAAAAATAGTGCTCATAATTAAATTCTTTTTTCTATTATGCTTTAATGTCCGCATTCCATGTAACTAAATGATCTCTAATAATATAATACAATTATAGCGAATTAAAACTAATATCTAGAAAAATTTTAATAAGTTAATTCAATATAATACTATTTAAAATATATTACAATATCAAAATTGGAAAATAATGCTCACAACTAAATTATTTTTAATATATCGAATATTAATATTCCATAATAACTAATTCACTATTTTTTTTGTAACTTTTAACAACACTATGAATATCTTCTATAATTTCTTGTATAGTTGTAGGGATGTCAATCGGGCCAACCCGCTCGGGTTGGGCTAACCCACTCGGGTTGTCATTTGTCGGTTAATTTGTTCGGGTTGACATTTTTTGGGTTATAAAAATTCAACCCTAACCTCTAATTTTATCGGCTTATTCGGCCAGTAGTGAACTTCACCCATATTGACATCCCTACTCCTTAGTGTGTTGTATAGTTACTATTCACGCAAGCTTCCTATTATTCTATATATTAATCTAAACTTATTTTAACATGTATTGACATTACTATGCTATTATATTAGTAAAATATCAAACGATTTTGATTTCTCAAAGGTACAAAATGTGTCAAATTTCAACACCTAAGTAGGAAAAATTGACACCCTCAAATTTAAACCCACTTATTGATACAAGTATATAGATATAGATTGAAATGTAGTCTAAAACAGCGGCGAAATTTGGAAATCTGGAATATTTTGGGGGCTAGAATTCAATACGAGAGAGAAAAATGTAGTAGGGCAAAAAAGTAAAACGAATATGTTGCGAAAATGAAGAATAAATTCCTGTCACTACCTACTATTTCAAATCCTATTGTTGAATAAAGCGAAAAATTCTTGGTCACACAATAAAATCAGATGATAATTGAAGTGGCATAGAGAGATGAGAAAGGGCATAAAGGGCTTTGCGGCAAATGGGGCATGTGCTGTGATGGTGAAATATTATCATAAAAAAAAAAGTTTAATTTTATATTATTGTCCAGATAAATTATATACAAACGCAGAACATAAACACATAGGATTTCGCAATATTTTAATAGTGCATATAATGACATTGATTGTTTACGTGAAACGGTATATAGTATAAACAAACTTCACTGTGGGAATCTAAACTCGGTTTTTATGGATAGAGTTATTTGTTTCTTTTGTTTTTATAATAAAATTGTTTTCGGCAGATAATCCTTATATCACCTCTCCAATTCATGTTGCATATTCATTTTGGATGATATAATTATTGGAGTACATGGTTTTGATTAATAGGAAAAGAATTCATATCACATCAATATATTGGAAATTGAAAGTATAGCATAAAGATTGTGTAATGGAGTATACTTTTTTATTTGATTTTATGTACTAACATAAAAAGACGAAAAAACAGAAAAAAAAAAAAACATTAGTAAAGCTATATCTACGAGCCAGCCCGTTGGCCAATGTCTGACTAGGGATGTCAATAGATGGGTTTCTTCATGGATTCGAACTGTTGGCCCGTTTGTCACAGCCCAACTTCTTAATCAAGAGATTAGGCCGTGACTAATGACTTTACATGAACTATTAGCACTAATGACGATACAAAGAATTCAATAAGGGATATGATAATAATGTATGAAGAATGAATATTGGATGACGTCTTAATTCAAATAGAGCGAAATGATTTGTTCGCATGAAGTCGAATGAATAAAAGGAATAATGGTGGAAGGATAATCAAAACATTCGACTTTTGATCAAAAGGGTTTTTTTTTTTACATTTGTAACAACAACATAACGATCATTCAATTCGAGTGTGACAACGAAAAGAGTAGTTGGGTTATATGTATGAGGACAAATAACTCGGGCATCAACTTACAATAACAAGCATCAAAGTTTTCACTTAATAACAAGGCGCAATAGGCATCAACATGGGTTCAAGATAACTTTCAAACAACACAACTTCATAACAAGTCCGACTCCAACATTTTCAATCAAGTCTTGGTAAGCGATCAATTCAAGTCTACTTCAACAACAGAGGATATATATATATATATATATATATATGTATATATCGGAGTTCAACTCAACAACAAGAGATATCGAGGAGTTTAGTCCAAACGATCATAACCAAATGTACAAAACAAGCGGAATAATAAGAGATGTTGTAAACATATATGACGGAAGTCGAAAACCAAGATAACCACAGTGTTCCTTCTTCCAATTCCATCTCCAAACTCCCAGCTCAACCTGCATGTTTAGAAATACATGCAGGGCGTGAGTACATAAGCACTCAGTGGACACATGCCGAAAACATTTAAAAACTTTGCTCTTAGAACTATAAGATTGACTTGCCATAACTTTGCAATACACATGGGTTTTAGTGAAAAACTTGTGCATGCTTTTCGTAATAAAACACTTACTTGCTTTCACTTTCATAACATTAAAACAAATGCATGTGCATGATCTTTGTCTGCAGACATCTTTCTCTTCCCATATCCACGGATTCTGTCTATGTGTTGAGAAGTAGACCTCCTTCTCAAACACGCTATGACCCGAAGGTCGCTATCCGACGTCGGTAATTTCAAACACCATAACATACCTGTGTTCATGGACCCGAAGGGTACCATGCCACGACCATACTCTTTTATCATTTCTTTCTTTTCTTTCTTTCATTTCCGTGGATAAGCAATGCATCATGCTCATGCTCAAATATTTGGCAAGTCAATGAATTTAGAAGTCATGCAGTATACATAATGAAACAATATAAATTAGCACGTGCTATTATTTAGTTCGAAAGCCCACCTGTAGACTTTACTCGATAAATTTAATAAATTTCCCTTTCTCTTCTTCTTCTTCTTCTTCTTCTTCTTCTTCTTCTTCTTCTTCTTCTTCTTCTTCTTCTTCTTCTTCTCCTTTAATCGCCTTGCCCTTTTTCGATGTACCTTAAATTATTCGATAATATCAGTACTCATATAAAGGGCATTTCTTATCTATCAAACACATATGAATTCTTTTTATTTATTCTCTTCTTTTCTTATGTTTTGCTTAGACATTTTGTCTAAGCTTTCACCTATAAGAAATTTAATTCTTTCGGGTCATTGCATCCTTTTATTTTTCTTATTCACATTCTTTTCTTTACTTAAACACTTTATTTCTTTTCTTAAGTTACTTATGCATAACTTTTCAATTAATCGCCTAACTTAAACTTTTTCATTACCATTTAAGCAATGAGCCTTCAACATAATTTAAATGGCATTCATCTTACTACTATCATACTTTAAATTTGTAAATCATTTCTAATCAATTAATATTACATAACATAGCTTTTCAAAACATGAATCCATTCCAACGTGAACATGTACATAAACTTTAGATTTTTACTTTCTTAGATCTAAAATTTCCAATTAGGCTTCATTAGTCCTTATTTACATAATAGATTCATAATCCATAAGATTTATAAAGAATAACATCACACTTTAATTTTCCCTTTTTCCTCATAATTTTCGAAAATTATGTCAAAAGTATAAATGATATTTTTCTTCAACTTTCTTTCAATTTCTCATTTATTTATCATATATCAACTTGAAACATCAATTATAATAGCATATATCAACCCTAGCATAAATAAGTCCACTAAACACCTAAACTAAAATTTTCCATTTTCACATATAAACTTTAGAAAATTCAAATAAATTCACAATATGCTTAAATCATCATAGTAAACTAATATATCAAGTTTATTGAAGAAAATAAAATCAACATAATATACTTCAATATTTTCGAAAATATATACATATTATAATTTATTTTTGTTTAATGTTCTTTCCAAATTTCTTCCTTAAACATGTTCTTAGCACATAATTTTAACACATTCCCAACATATCATCCACATAGCATCACTTTAGCGTAAAACTCATGAACTAGGGTTTTCAAATTTTAACACAAATTTCACAATTAAATCATCAATACACCATTACTTCTATACTAATTCATCAATATCATCATAGATCATCAATATTTACAAACAATCATCACATAAGATTTAAATCCTTCAACCTAATATTTTCAACATTTTCACCTATATATAACAATAATTAAACTTAAAAATTTAAGAGAAATTAGGATTATACCTTCTTTAATCTTGAAAACAAGCTTGGAAGTAGCAAATATGGAAGAATTAGTTTGATAAAAAAAATTCTCAAGTGTGTGCTTTAGTGTGTGTGTGTAGTGAGCTTAGGGAAGAATTTTGGTGAATTTTGCAAAATGTTGAATAGTATGGAGGTGATATATTTATAGCAATTTCATTTCATTTTTGATTTAATTTATTACATGATTATTCATCACATTTAATTTAATGCATTTACTTGGTCACCAAGCATAATTAATACTTATGCTTAGTCATTTTTTTTTCTAGAGCTTTCTTACTTTAATGCTCATTTATTCATATATTTCCATTTTAATTTTAATAATATAACATGTATAAATATTAGATTTAATGCTACTAACTTTATACTTGGAACTTACTTCCTTATTTTCATAACTTCTATGAAATAAAATACTCACATTATAATTCTACATTCATGAAAATATAATAAATATAATAGCAAAATTTAAATTTTCCTATAGTTATAGAATTTATTTGATCATTAAGATCAAATAATCAATCGACATAATATTTTAAATTTCTAAACAAAATCTTTTATTCAAAACTTTAGAATTCAATTATCGATCACATATCATTTTACTAAGTGAAATTGTATAATCTAGATCATAAGCATATCTATTTTCTTTCTTATTAAGGATGCAATGCCCTGTTTAACCTTAATCGTTAATTAATTACTAATTAAAAGTTGGGGATATTACATTCCCTCCCCCTTAAAGAAATTTCGTCCCGAAATTTAGTACCTTAGATAAATTAATAATTCGGGATACTTCTGTTTTATTTGTTCTTCTAGTTCTCATGTCGCTTTCTCTGAGTCATGATGTTTTCACTGTACTTTAACTAAATGAAGAGATTTATTCCTTAGTTGATGTTCTTTCCGATCTAGGATACACTCTGGTTTTTCTTCGTAACTTAAGTTTGGCTCAGGAACTATTTCTTCTTGATAAATGATGTGTTTTGGGTCAAACACATATTTTTCTAATTGCGATACATGGAACACGTTATGTACGTTGCCAATGTTTGGTGGCAAAGCAAGCCTGTATGCTACAGGTCCGATTCTTTCCAAGACTTCGTACGATCCTATAAATCTCGGTTTCAGTTTCCCCTTTATTCCGAATCGATGTACGCCTTTGGTTGGAGAAATCTTTAGGAAAACTTTGTCTCAATTTTTGAAGCTGAGTTTTGTACGGCAAACATCTACGTACAATTTTTGACGATCTTGAGCTTCTTGAATTCTTTTCTTGATTTGTCGTATGATTTCGATCATTTCTTGATGGCTTCGGTCCTAATACCTTTCTTTCTTGACCTCGTTCCAATAGAAGCGATCTGCATTTCTTACCGTAGAGAGCTTCATATGGCGCCATGTTAATTGTAGCTTGGTAACTATTGTTATAAGCAAATTCAACTAACGGTAAGGCTTGTTCCCATTGTTTGCCTCGATCTAGTACTACAGTTCGGAGCATGTTCTCAAGCGTTTGAATAGTTCTTTCCGTTTGACCATCTGTTTGGGGATGGAAAGTTGTATTAAAATTCAATTGCGTCCCTAACTCTTCTTGGAAACTTGACCAAAATCGCAAGGTGAATTTGGAGTCTCTATCTGATGTGATAGATACAGTACTCCATGTAATCGCACTATTTCGTGAACATATATCTGGGCTAACTTTTTAGCTCCGTAGGTAACAGGAATTGGAATAAAATGGGCATATTTGGTAAGACGATCCATAATTACCCATATAGCAGTATTTCCATGTTTCGATCTTAGTAGTCCTGTTACAAAATCCATGGCTATGTGGTCCATTTTCATTCGAAATTTCTAGAGGTTCTGACTTCCATATGGTTGTTGATGTAGAGCTTTAACTTGTTGACATGCTAGACATTGCTCCACGAATGACGCTATCTCTTGCTTTATTCAATCCACACAATTGTTGTTTAAGATCTTGATACATTTTCGTACTGCCTGGATGTGATGTATAAAACGAGTTATGGGCTTCGTTCATGATTTCATCTTTCAGCTCCTGGTTATTGGGTATCACAATCCTGTTTTTGAACATAGTTACATTATCCCGAGCTTCATAGTAATCTTATAATCCTTCCGTTCTGATTTTGGCTCGTAATTTTTCTAGTTATTCATCTTGTCGTTGAGCATTTACGATTCTCGTCCTTAAGTCTGGTACAACCACTAGCATAGATATGATACTCTCAGTGGTATCTGGTGGAAATACTACTTCTATCATTAATTTCTCAAAATCTTTAATTAATTCATGTTCTTGAGTAAAGATCATTCCTAAGTATCTTTGACTTTTGCGACTCAGAACATCTGCTACCACGTTCGCTTTTCCAGGGTGATATTTAATTTCACAGTCATAATCTTTGACGAGTTCAAGCCACCTTCTTTGACGCATGTTCAAATCTTTTTGCTCAAAGAAGTACTTTAAACTCTTATGATCTGTGAAAATTTTACATCTCGATCCATATAAATAGTGCCTCCAAATTTTAACGCATTGACTACCGCAGCTAAATCTAAATCATGCGTTGGATAGTTAGTTCGTGCGATTTTAGCTGCCGTGAAGCATAAGCGATGACTTTTCCTTCCTGCATGAGTACGCATCTCAGTCAATTCTTTGGCGCATTGGTATAAAGGTAAATCCTTGATCTGGTTCTAGTATGCAATCAATACCGATCTTGACGTCAATCGCTTCTTAAGTTCTTGGAAACTTTCTTCACATTCTTTGGTCAATTGGGATTTTATCCCTTCCGAGTAATTGAGTCATTGGTCTCGCAATTTTAGAGAATCCTTCATGAATCGTCGATAGTATCTGCCGGACATAAGAAACTCCGGATTTCATTCGGCGTGGTAGGTGATCTCCATTCTTGTATAGCTTGCACTTTAGCGGGATCAACCTTTATTCCTTCTACCGATACAATATGTCCAGGTAATTTACCTCTCTCCCAAAATTCACATTTGCTAAATTTAGCATACAACTTTTCGACTCTTAGGTTTCTAATACAACTCTTAGAGGCCTCATGCGTGTTCTTGATCATCTTTCGAATATACGAGAATATCATCGATAAACACTAAGAAAAATTTATCAAGGTAATCGTGAAAAACACGATTAATCAAATCCATGAACACGGCGGGGCGCGTTTGTTAATCCAAAAGGCATCACCACAAATTCATAATGACCATATCGTGTTCGAAAAGCAATCTTAGGAATATCTTACGAGCGAATTTTTTAGCGATGATACCCGATCTTAAATCAATCTTAGAAAATACTAGCTCCTTTCAATTGATCGAATAGATCGTCTATACGAGGCAATAGATATTTATTTTTCAAAATGAGCTTGTTTAATTCTCTATAATCTATACACATTCTTAGGGTACCATCCTTCTTTTCATGAACAAGCAGTGCTCCCCATGGAGACACCTTGGGTCGAATAAACCTTAAGTCCAAGAGTTCTTGAAGTTGGATTTTCAACTCTTGTAACTCTTTGGGTGCCATCTGATGAGTACTTTTGAAATGGGTGTCGAGTCGGGCTCTAAATCGATCGCAAATTCAATTGCCTATCTTGAGGTAATCCG
The DNA here is from genome assembly GCA_036937905.1 of Salvia rosmarinus. NCBI lineage: Eukaryota > Viridiplantae > Streptophyta > Magnoliopsida > Lamiales > Lamiaceae > Salvia > Salvia rosmarinus. The sequence continues at coordinate 52,857,630 of CM072814.1, forward strand.
GTAATGTTTCAGGAAAGACATCTGGATATTCTTGAACTACAGGCACGTCCTCAATTCTTCGTTCCTTCTTCTTATCATCAAGATTCAAAGATACCAAATAGGCACAAGTTTCCTTATTTCTCATCAGTTTCTCAGCACTAAATGCTGAGATTATGGGAATTCTTTTTTTTGCTTTCATCTCAACTCCATAAAAACGGGTAGGTTCTTTTCCTCGATGATGGAACAAAATTTCCCGTCGTTCGCATCGAATTAAAGCATGATTTTCCATTAACCAGTCCATTCCTAAGATAATATCCACGTGCCACATTGATATTACTCGTAAGGTTCTTGATTTCAACTTAAGAATTCCTAACTCAAATTCTATGTTGGAACATATGTGGGAAATTATTGTGGATTTACCTAAAGGCTAAAGGAGTCATCACTTTCAAATCCTGGTCACTTTGCTCTACATTCAGCTTAAAAACATCTACACATGTCGTAGAAATAAAAGAATGCGAAACTCCCGTTTCAAAGAGAATTACAATAGGTATGTCATTTAATGTTCCCATACTTGTCAGATTTTCAGCATTCTGTTCTTGTTGCCTTGGGTTTAAGGCGAATGCCCTCTGATATTGAGGTTGAGTTTGATGAGGCTGAGGTGGTAAAATCATCTGATATTGGGGCACGGATGTCGCTCGAGCTTGCTGTTGAAAGCTACCACCTATGGCCTTTATTTGTGGCATTTGTTTAGCAGAAGTTGACTTTCTTCCACTCTCCCGGTAGTCTTTGTCGATTTGGGCAGTTGTTTGCATAATGACCTGTTGGCCACAATTGTAACAACTATTGGTACCCCTATTTCGACATGATTCGGTATGAGCTTTATTACATTTTGGGCACAAAGGTATTACAGGAAGAATTGGAATTGGTGGTGATTGATTTTGGAAGGGTGGTTGGAAGGAACTTGAGAAAGGATGATTTGGTCGTTGCGGTGGTTTCTTATTCTTGGCGTAAAGTCTCTTGTCTCCCATCTTCTTTCCTTGCTTTAAATTCATGAACTCAATTTCTTTTTGTTTCTTGTGGCTTCGAGGAATGTATTTTGTGAACAATTCTTCTTTAAATTGTTCCCCAGTAAAAATTTCCAATCTCCCAAGAGTGAGAGTCTTCTGACGTGATTCCCACCAGAAGTCAGCCAGTCCTTTTAATTGAAAGGAAATGCACAAAAAGGCATTCCTTATCTGAGCATTCCAAAAATTTGAAAATTATTTCCATTGCCCGAATCCATTCCTCTGCCTCGGCAGGGTTACCAGTTCCACTGAAAGAAGGTGGATTTTGTCGAAGGAATAGTTCAGAAATTTTTCTGGTGTTTGGAGGAGGGGTAGGTTCAGGGGTAGGTTGAGGTATGTTTTCACTTTCTTGTTTTTCTACCACGAGATTGATTTGACGTCTTGGTGGCATACATTCTAGGTTAATGAGAACAATATATGCAGTATGTAGGTAAGAGATTTATAAGAAAGCAAGTAAAATGTCATGTTTAGCAAATAGGTTTACGTATGAATAATTTCACGTAATTCTATAAAAAAATAGGTTCGAAGGTAAGCAAGGAAAAACAATCAACATAACATAAATATCTTCAATTTTATTTTTATATCATGGGAAAATTGCCTCTTAGAGGACTTTTTACATAGAGGAAAATTTTGCCTTTGCAGAGTAGGCATCGGAAACTATTTCGGTTAGTCTAGGTTATACATCCATCACTATCTACATCAGTCCTACTTAAATATCTATTTACAAATGTACAATATCACGTCACATTACTAGTCCATCCTTGATGTTGTATCATCTCCATTGCCTGGACCAAACATCTCATTTTCTTCATCCATTCCTTCTACTCCAACATTCACATCCGGTATATCTTTCATATTCTCTTCGTCTGATACCTCCTCAACACATTCATCCTCTGGTGGAAGTTCAGAAGAACGGTTGGCCAAAGAAGTAGGATGAGAATAACTGATCTCAGTGTCTAAAAGAGAATGAGCTGTGATAAACGGCATGCCACTTAGCTGAAGAGGCTTCAATTGGCTAGTACCAATGGGTTGTAAAAATTCAGGTTCGTATTTGAAAGATCGGGTAGTTCCAGTTGGTCTAGATGATCCAGCCTCAGTTTCAAACTCATTTTCTTCGAAAAGAGATGTGGGTGGGGTTTCAGGTTGAGATTCATATGGTAATGACTGAAGTGGAGAAACATTTACAGCAACAGGCTGATCATACAATCTTAAATCGATGGCATCCATATCAAATTCAAGGTCAATATAATCGAGTTCTTCAAGAGGAAGTTCCTCCTCGACAAGTTCTTCAATGGGAAATTCTTCTTCAAGAAGAGTTAGATAGTTGTCAGGAACAATAAGACTTAGCTCAAAACAAGTAGGGACATCATCAGATGTGAGTTGGTCAGAAAAAGTGATAGTATCAGTTGGTACAACTTGATCTTCATAAAGAGAAGTATCGGTTTCCATCAAAGATTCAAAACGGCCGAATCTATTACGGCAGAAGTACTAGATTCGTCTACTTCAAATTGAGGTTTATTACTTTCAATAGAAATGTCTGATGTTAAGATATTATAGACGGCAAAAACAAAACCTTCCACCGGAGGGTAGTTACCAGGAGATGGACTCTGAGTAGCGTGATACTGTCTTCGAATAATATCCACGAATCCTGGAAGCTCTGCAAAACTACGATATTCAGCAATATAATCTGGGGCAACAACAGCTGCCCATTCCTGCCATCCGGAAGGAAGTACACGTATTAGCTGCAGAATACCATCCCAGTCCGTTACCCCTGATCCCCTAACTTGCATCCATAGCTCCAGAAATCTATCTAAAAATTCTATTAAATTCTAATGTTCCTTCATTCAATATTCGTGGAATTGGTCAGTGTGCCCAATTGTGAGAGGTCACAATGTTGTAGATCGAGTCCTTGCCATCCTAGAATAAAAGCATAACTTAAATACTAACTAAAAATTTCTTATCTTAGTGCACTTAAATGCTCAAAGCTTAACAATCTTATACTTAACACATTTCAATACATACTTCACATCACTTATCATACACATAACTTATCAATCATATGCATGACTTTATCAAGTACATGACTTTTGTCAAATGCATGACTTTGTCAAATCATTTCTTGAAATAAAAATATTTTCGATTCTCATCATAAAATTTCATCTTACTTACCTGGTTGAGCTGGCGGAGATGGATCGGGAACACTGTGCCTTACTGACTCTACTTACATTATGAATTGAAATAGACTACAAGTATTCACAGACCCAGTAAAACATTGCTCTGATACCAATCTGTCACAGCCCAACTTCTTAATCAAGAGATTAGGCCGTGACTAATGACTTTACATGAACTATTAGCACTAATGACGATACAAAGAATTCAATAAGGGATATGATAATAATGTATGAAGAATGAATATTGGATGACGTCTTAATTTCAAATAGAACGAAATGATTTGTTCGCATGAAGTCGAATGAATAAAAGGAATAATGGTGGAAGGATAATCAAAACATTCGACTTTTGATCAAAAGGGTTTTTTTTTTCTTTTACATTTGTAACAACAACATAACGATCATTCAATTCGAGTGTGACAACGAGAAGAGTAGTTGGGTTATATGTATGAGGACATATAACTCGGGCATCAACTTACAACAACAAGCATCAAAGTTTTCACTTAATAACAAGGCCTTGATAGGCATCAACATGGGTTCAAGATAACTTTCAAACAACACAACTTCATAACAAGTCCGACTCAACATTTTCAATCAAGTCTTGGTAAGCGATCAATTCAAGTCTACTTCACAACAGGAGGATATATATATATATATGTATATATCTGAGTTCAACTCCAACAACAAGAGATATCGAGGAGTTTAGTCCCAACGATCATAACCAAATGTACAAAACAAGCGGAATAATAAGAGATGTTGTAAACATATATGACGGAAGTCGGAAACCAAGATAACCACAGTGTTCCTTCTTCCAATTCCATCTCCAAACTCCCAGCTCAACCTGCATGTTTAGAAATACATGCAGGGCGTGAGTACATAAGCACTCAGTGGACACATGCCGAAAACATTTAAAAACTTTGCTCTTAGAACTATAAGATTGACTTGCCATAACTTTGCAATACACATGGGTTTTAGTGAAAAACCTGTGCATGCTTTTTGTAATAAAACACTTACTTGCTTTCACTTTCATAACATTAAAACAAATGCATGTGCATGATCTTTGTCTGCAGACATCTTTCTCTTCCCATATCCACGGATTCTGTCTATGTGTTGAGAAGTAGACCTCCTTCTCAAACACGCTATGACCAGAAGGTCGCTATCCGACGTCGGTAATTTCAAACACCATAACATACCTGTGTTGATGGACCCGAAGGGTACCATGCCACGACCATACTCTTTTATCATTTCTTTCTTTCTTTCTTTCATTTCGTGGATAAGCAATGCATCATGCTCATGCTCAAATATTTGGCAAGTCGATGAATTTAGAAGTCATGCGATATACATAATGAAACAATATAAATTAGCACGTGCTATTATTTAGTTCAAAGCCCACACAGTAGACTTTACTCGATAAATTTAATAAATTTCCTTTTCTTCTTCTTCTTCTTCTTCTTCTTCTTCTTCTTCTTCTCTTCTTCTTCTTCTTCTTCTTCTTCTTCTTCTCCTTAATCGCCTTGCCTTTTCGATGTACCTTAAATTATTCGATAATATCGATTACTCATATAAAGGGCATTTCTTATCTATCAAACACATATGAATTCTTTTTATTTATTCTCTTCTTTTCTTATGTTTTGCTTGACATTTTGTCTAAGCTTTCACCTATAAAAATTTAATTCTTTCATTGTCATTTTTTAAACATCCTTTTATTTTTCTTATTCACATTCTTTTCTTTACTTAAACACTTTATTTCTTTTCTTAAGTTACTTATGCATAACTTTTCAATTAATCGCCTAACTTAAACTTTTCATTACCATTTAAGCAATGAGCCTTCAACATAATTTAAATGGCATTCATCTTACTACTATCATACTTTAAATTTGTAAATCATTTCTAATCAATTAATATTACATAACATAGCTTTTCAAAACATGAATCCATTCCAACGTGAACATGTACATAAACTTTAGATTTTACTTTCTTAGATCTAAAATTTCCAATTAGGCTTCATTAGTCCTTATTTACATAATAGATTCATAATCCATAAGATTTATAAAGAATAACATCACACTTTAATTTTCCCTTTTTCCTCATAATTTTGAAAATTATGTCAAAAGTATAAATGATATTTTCTTCAACTTTCTTTCAATTTCTCATTTATTTATCATATATCAACTTGAAACATCAATTATAATAGCATATATCAACCCTAGCATAAATAAGTCCACTAAACACCTAAACTAAAATTTTCCATTTTCACATATAAACTTTAGAAAATTCAAATAAATTCACAATATGCTTAAATCATCATAGTAAACTAATATATCAAGTTTATTGAAGAAAATAAAATCAACATAATATACTTCAATATTTTGAAATTGCCGAAAATATATACATATTATAATTTATTTTGTTTAATGTTCTTTCCAAATTTCTTCCTTAAACATGTTCTTAGCACATAATTTTAACACATTCCCAACATATCATCCACATAGCATCACTTTAGCGTAAAACTCATGAACTAGGGTTTTCAAATTTTAACACAAATTTCACAATTAAATCATCAATACACCATTACTTCTATACTAATTCATCAATATCATCATAGATCATCAATATTTACAAACAATCATCACATAAGATTTAAATCCTTCAACCTAATATTTTCAACATTTTCACCTATATATAACAATAATTAAACTTAAAAATTTAAGAGAAATTAGGATTATACCTTCTTTAATCTTGAAAACAAGCTTGGAAGTAGCAAATATGGAAGAATTAGTTTGATAAAAAAAAATTCTCAAGTGTGTGCTTTAGTGTGTGTAACCGTGAGCTTAGGGAAGAATTTTGGTGAATTTTTGCAAAATGTTGAATAGTATGGAGGTGATATATTTATAGCAATTTCATTTCATTTTTGATTTAATTTATTACATGATTATTCATCACATTTAATTTAATGCATTTACTTGGTCACCAAGCATAATTAATACTTATGCTTAGTCATTTTTTTTTTCTAGAGCTTTCTTACTTTAATGCTCATTTATTCATATATTTCCATTTTAATTTTAATAATATAACATGTATAAATATTAGATTTAATGCTACTAACTTTATACTTGGAACTTACTTCCTTATTTTCATAACTTCTATGAAATAAAATACTCACATTATAATTCTACATTCATGAAAATATAATAAATATAATAGCAAAATTTAAATTTTCCTATAGTTATAGAATTTATTTGATCATTAAGATCAAATAATCAATCGACATAATATTTTAAATTTCTAAACAAAATCTTTTATTCAAAACTTTAGAATTCAATTATCGATCACATATCATTTTACTAAGTGAAATTGTATAATCTAGATCATAAGCATATCTATATTTTTTTCTTATTAAGGATGCAATGCCCTGTTTAACCTTAATCGTTAATTAATTACTAATTAAAAGTTGGGGATATTACACCATTAAATTTTAAAGCGTGCTTCAGTTCGGTTCCAACCCGCTTTGGGCCCTAATTCATTTAGATCCATAGTTTGATGGTCCGATCCGATCTGGATCTGGTTTTGGTTCCAGAACCAGAATCAATACTCATTTATTGATTTTGGTCCGAGTAAAACCCGTCTATTAACAAGCCTAAGTTTAAATAGGCTTGTCAATGAGTTAGTTTTATCCATATCGATTCGAAATCACTCATAACCCATTAAATTATAAAGCAATGGTTTCGATTTCAATCATGGTTCTTATTCGATTTTGGTCCGGTTCTGGTTCCAGACCCGCTCAGATTCGGACCGCTTAAGACCCATAGTTGATGGTCTCGGCCCAATTCGGATCCAGTGTCTAATGGATCGGTTCCAGAACCAGAACCATTAATTATTTATTGATTCTGGTCTAGGTAAAACTCACCCATTAACATCCATAACTTCGATTACAAAGAGAAAAATTAATAGCACCAAATTAAAACTGACACAACAGAATAAGTTTCATCTTATAATCATTCCAATTCCATTTGATTGAAATTGTGAGTTTTTTTTGTACAAAAAGAAATGAATTTATAGCAAGAGGAGGGTGTGGGTGAGAGTGAGAGAGGTTGAGTTTGAAAACTGTATGCACAGCATGTCCCCCACAAAGCTTTGACGAGTGGTTGAGAAACTTATAAATAAATAACCAATGCAGGCTACTTTTGAAATTGAAATTAAAATTAAAATTAAAATTAAAATTTTGAAAGTGAAAATCATCACAGCACCATGAATTACCCTTTTTCAGAATCATGTTTTATGTTACTATTATTTATAATAAAAATAATACTTTTATATTTTGAGAAGAAACAGTTGATGGTCCCCGCCCCCAACAGCCTCAGAAGTATATCAGTTAGTTGTGTGACTACTCACTGTAGAGTGTCTCTCAGCCTCTATTTATACCACCGCCCTCCTTCATTCTCCTCTCATTCCAACTCCAAATCTCGTTTCTCTCTCTCTCCCCACCGCTGTCTGTCAAGACCTACCTTCCAAAGTAAAACTCTCTCTCTCTCTCTCTCTCTAATTCACCACCAAAATGGCTAATAACATGTAAATGTCTTCTCTCCTGCAGGGCGAAAAATGGCAGCTCTTGTACTCCTCTTGCTCGGTTTTCTCGCAACGGCGTCGTACGTTCGCGGCGATGGCGGTGGTTGGATTTCTGCCCATGCAACATTCTACGGCGGCAGCGACGCCTCCGGCACAATGGGTACCCCAATTTCTTTTCAACTTTTTTCTTCAAAAAAAAAAAGGTCGCCATTTCAATTTTTAACCACGTTTTGCATGTCGAGTATGAAACTGTTTCTGAGTGCGGCATTCCGTCCAACAGGTGGCGCGTGTGGGTATGGAAACCTCTACAGCCAAGGCTACGGCACCAACACCGCCGCGCTGAGCACCGCCCTGTTCAACAGCGGCCTGAGCTGCGGCTCGTGCTACGAGATCCGGTGCGCCGGCGAGAAGCGGTTGTGCCTCCCCGGCTCCATTACCGTGACCGCCACCAATTTCTGCCCGCCCAACAACGCCCTACCCAACAACGCCGGCGGCTGGTGCAACCCTCCCCTCCACCACTTCGACCTCTCTCAGCCCATCTTCCAGCACATCGCTCAGTACAAAGCCGGAATCGTCCCCGTCTCTTACCGGAGGTCTAATTCCCCTTTCCTTAACCCTATTTTTTCCCAATTTCAATTCTCCAACAAAACCTAATTTTGTAAATTGAATTTACATATGCAGGGTGGCCTGCAACAGGAAGGGCGGGATAAGGTTCACCATCAACGGTCACTCCTACTTCAACCTCGTGCTCATCACCAATGTCGGTGGAGCCGGTGACGTCCGCTCCGTTTCGATCAAGGGCTCAAAAACCGGCTGGCAGCCGATGTCCAGGAACTGGGGCCAGAACTGGCAGAGCAACTCATACCTAAATGGCCAGAGCCTCTCCTTCAAGGTGACGACGAGCGACGGCCGCAGCGTCGTCTCCAACGACGTGGCGCCAGCGAGCTGGTCGTTCGGCCAGACCTTCGCCGGAGCTCAATTTTAAAAAATTTTATCTGAGTGTGGTGTTTTTTATTTAAAAGAAAATATATTTTTACTATATAGTATGGTCACGAGTATTAGTAGTGTGACTATTATTATAGTTATGTCTAGGTTGGAATTGGGATAGGACTAGTTTTATATGGTCCTTTTTAAGGCGGCCCAATTTTTTTTTCCTGTGTTAAAAGGAAGAGATGGTGGCTGAGGTGGTATAATGGTGTACCACCCGCTCATTAAGTAGTACTGTTCGGAGCTCTTTTTTATTACTCCTGAGTTTGGCTTTGACGGCAGAAAGTTGTAGTTGGGTTTGTTTGGAATTAACTTGTAAACTCAACTTTAATAGTAATGAAATTTATTGGTTTTCTATAGTATGTTTTCTTACGTTGGAAATTTGATAGCTCAATTACGCTAGCCAGCATAGAGTATTTAATTTGTATTTTCAAATAAAAATTATCATTTTAAATCATAAACTACTTTTGCTTATAAAAGATATTGTGAACTATTGAAAACTTCAATTAAAATTAAAACTGTTGATACTTTCATTCTGACATCCCACAAGTCATTTTGACATCCCACAAGTCATTTTGACATCCCATAGTTGAATTTCAAAACATTTTAATAGATTATTGATATAGTTCATGACTTTTTCTTTTTAATAAAAATGATGATAATTTGAGATGTACAGTGATACTCTTAATACTTGAGGACATTTATTGAGAAAACAGATTTAAATCAGAAGTTATATATGTATTCTTACAATCATTCCCAACACAAATTAACGTACACTAAGGCCACGTTTGGTAGCTTGGGTAGGTTATACCATATTGTGTCTAATTTTAATCCCATCATGTTAGTTGGGTTAGGTTATAGATCTTGGGTCTTTTACTTGTATTGGTATTTGGTAGATTTTTGAAGCCCATCATTTCTCCTTCTTCCTCTCACCTTCTCAACTCTCTCTCTCTACCCTCTCTCTTCTCTCTCTCGGCACTCTCTCTCTCCTCTCACCTAGAAGCCGCTCTCTCTCTCCCTCACCTTCTCGGCACTCTCCCTCTCGGCACTCTCTCTCTCCCTCACCTAGAAGTCGCTCTCTCTCTCTCCCTTCTCGCACCTTCTCAGACACCTCTCTCTCTCTCTCTTCCTCTCACCTTCTCGCACTCTCTCTCTCTCCCTTTCCGTTCTTTCCTTCAAGGAACCCAACACGTAAAATCCCCAAATAAAATCCTCCCCCACTCTTCTCTCTTTCGTCGTCGTCCCGCTCAGCATGAAGTAACAAATTTCGGGTGTTATCTTCGACGGGAGCAGCTTCTTTATGAAAATGGAAAATCCATTTGAGAAATCCAATAAAGAAGAGAGTGGCAATAATGTAAAATTGAATGAAAGTTAACTAGCTCAAACGCACCTCACGAGCTAGTCACAAAACTAATCAAACCAAGGATTTTAGTAACGGGCTTTGAAAGTGGAACGGGCTTTCAAATTAAAAAACATGTCTACCAAATGCCTATTTTTTGGGCTTATCCAAATCTCTACCGGCTGAAACAAGCCTATCAAAAGAGGCCTAAGCATTTAGTAAATCATTCTACAGACCTCATATTTGGGTTTGACTGGTCCATTAAATAACCTTTTTGGACAGATAAATTAATGTTATGTTATGGGTGGATACATTATTTTATATATAGTTTTTTTAATAATATACAATATCTTCATGACATTTTCTTTAATTAAAAAAATCAATTGTCTTCTTAAACCTTAGATGCCGGTATCTATTTTCCAATACAATTTTCAAAATCTGCAAGCCTTATTTGATTATGTTGGAAAAGGTAGTACAGAAACATACAAAACTTGCCGGGCGATTACAACTCGAAACAGAAAGGTAGGAGAATATCAAACTAACAATGAACTAAAATGTAATTGAAATTAAAATGAAACAAACCGTAAGCTAATGATGCCGAGTTGAGGAGGCCTCTTTCCATAAGACGAGATACGCCCGGTAGTGCTCTCGGTTACGGCGATCGTCCCAAAGATGAAACGGCAGCTGGTTCGTAGGTGGCGGCAAAGATCGCAAACCAACGAGCTCCGTGAACCTGATGGAGGCGGGACGAGCTTGGACACTAAAATGTATGCGAGAGTGCTTTGGAATGCAGATTAGCGATAGGTGACTAATGCCGGGAAACATGTCCTATTTATAGGCGTCGTCCCTCATGGGAAGCATCTTGAGTCAACACCGCATTGATGTCGGGTGTTACGGAGTTATGTCCCCCATTGAGTGCGAGATGGGTTACGCGGCGGTTTCGGGAGACAACGTGCCCACGCTTCCCGTAAAGCCATCATGTCGAAACGTTACCGGCGATTCTGACGAATCCGACAACGCGTGCGTCCGTGTTCATTGGGCGATCCTGGGCGCCTCTTCAAGCCACGCAGCCCAACGGATTGGGCTACGAGTTGGGCCTCGACCAACTCCATCGCACAGACAGCCCAACGGATTGGGCTACACGAGTTGGGCCTCGCACCAACTCCATCTTTGGGCTCGATCAAACATTGATCCAAAATATAGAGGCAATGGGCGGGAACCAGCCCACGAACGTGCCCAAAGAATGCCCCAAAGACCACCCAAAGACCAATTGCCAAGATCCAAGATCCATGATCCACGATCCACGATCCACGGACCACGGAACCAAACCGAACCGAGCCGAGCGAGTCGGGCGGGCGGGCGGGCGGCACGGCGGGCGTCGGGCGCCGGCGCCGGCGGCGGCGGCAGCGCGTGGGCTTTCGACCCATCACTTCACGACATAATTATACTAAGTGTTCAATGAACCACTTATATAGACAATTAATGAAGGTACATTAATCAATGTGGGATAAGGATTAATTAATCCATGCTTATCCCCTTAATCACATAACACCATGTTTAAGTGACCAACTTTGATCCATTATTTCTCACTCACCGAAAATCGGATTTGAGAATGTGAATACACCACGATCATCTACTCAAAACGTAGATCGATCCTATGCCGTTTAATTTTATAAAATTAAACGTTATGTCACTCAAAATCTTGGTCAAAGTAGCTTCCTGGCAACTTGACCACATATATAAAATATATATATATGAGCGTGATTTCAACAATCCCCCACATGAGTGGAAATAGCCATATGCATGTATGCAGAGACAACTCAGTCCTCAAGAGATGTTAAAATATTTGGACAGTGGTTTATGGCTCAACCTTCCATAGTTAGTACCATCGAGTACACGGCGGATTAGTGGACACGATGCCTGAACTATTCCCCACAACGCACCGAGACAATGGTATTAACACTTTAACACCTCAACCTCATCCGTTCTCACGCTTGATTCCATTTTGGCCATGGACATCCACTTTGGATTCATAAATGTTTTGTTTGAAGCGCCCCACTTCGCACTTACATAGGTGATTCTTTACCGAGTATCTTGCCATACTCAACCTCATCGAGGTATCTTAGGAATCATTAAGAGTCAACGACTCAACCTCACCACTAGGCAAGTTTTTCAACACTCGTTTGCTTTCTAGGAACAGACTAACTCGAGTGTTTACACGAACTCCTATAGCTTAGTTCTCCCATTGAACCAAGTTCTTGGGATCTCAGGTCATCATGGTTGGGTTACCACTATGATTGTTCTTAAGATGTGGATTTTAATCTCATTCCTCTAGCAACTTGATCATTTGATCCGGCTCAACCTTTGGTTAACGGATCTGCCAGATTATCTATCGACTGACATAGTCAATTGATATAACCCCGCTTGAGATCAAATGCCTCACGGTATTATGTCACCGACGATATGTCGAGACTTACCATTATACAAACCACTTTTGCCCTTCCAATAGCCGCGACTATCACGGTGAATCATCACCGTTGGCGTGTTTAGACCAACATGGAATATCTTCCAAAAATTACGGAGCCACTCGGCTTCCTCACCGCCTTTATCCAAAGCTATGAATTCGATTCCATGGTGGATCGGGCTATACACGTCTGCTTCGTGGATCTCCAAGAAACAAAGACCTCCCAATCGTGAACACGCACCCACTTGTAGAAAGTGAATCTTTCGTGTCGGATATCCAATTGGCATCACAAGTACCCTTCAAGTGCCGGGGATATCTTGTGAAATATAGTCCATGATTTTGAGTATACTCAAGTACCTCAAAACTCTCACTAGAGCCTTCCAATGCTCCTTGCTTGGATTGCTCGTGTAACGACTCAATTTATTCACAAAGATCTATGTCGGTCGGGTGCAATTTGTAAGATACATCAAACACCCGATGACCTTAGCATAGTCTTCTTGCCCAACAGTTCACCCCTGTTCTTACTCAAGTGAACATTGAGCTCCAATGGGGTCTTCGCAGCAAACTATCAAACGCATTGAATTTCTTAAGCACTTTCGACGTGGTGAGATTGTGTCGAAAATTTCGCCCGATCTTCTTAGAATCTTGATTCCAAGAATCACATCAGCTAAGCCCATGTCCTTCATGTCAAAATTTCTATTTAACATGCGCTTTGTGTCATTAATGACTTGAGTATTACTACCCATGATCAACATGTCATCTACATACAGACACACTATAACATAACCATTATCAGTGTTCTTAATGTAGACACATTTGTCACACTCGTTGATCTTGAAACCATTTGCCAACATTACATTGTCAAATTTCAAGTGCCATTGCAACGGCGCTTGTTTCAAACCATATAGAGACTTCACGAGTTTGCATACCTTGCCCTCTCGACTGGTACTACAAACCCTTCGGGTTGTTTTATATATACCTCATCCTCGAGGTCACCATTCAAAAATGCGCCTTAACGTCCATTTGATGAATCTCAAGATTGTGCAAAGCAAAGAATTGCGAGAAGCACCCTAATAGACGTAATCCTCGTCACATGTGAATAGGTATCGAAGAAATCGTACCCCTCTCTTTGTTTAAACCCTTTGACAACCAAACGGGCCTTATACTTTTCACTTGATCCATCTGCCTTGTACTTTCTTTTAAGGATCCACTTGCATCCTAAGGGCTTACAACCTTCTGGCAAATCAACCAGCACCCAAGTGTGGTTTTGCATAATGGAATCAATCTCGCTTTGAACAGCCTCTCGCTAGAGCATTCCGTCTGGCCGAGCATAGGCTACTTTGATCGAAGTTGGTTCTTCGTCCAACATGAACGCAATATAGTCAGGACCAAAATCCTTTGGTGTTCTGACTCTATTGCCTCGTCTCGGTTCCGACCCCTCTGGATTAGACCTCGATCGTTTATGCGATATCGGTTCTTCCTCCAAAGATTTAGAACTCGAAGCTTCACCATCAGCTCTATTGCTAGAGTCGGCTTCACTTTATCCTTGTCTTTCTGAGGATAAACACTTTTAAATAATATAGTATTCCTTGATTCAATTGTCGTCCCCACAACATATCCGTACCTCGACCGTGGATCGAAACGATAAGTATTGCACATTGATGCCATAAAGATACAATCGATCGTTTTAGGTCCAATTGTAACTTGTTTAGGAAGAGGCACCTCAACCTTCGCCAAACACCCCACACTTTGAGATATTTGTACGATGGCTTTCTTCCTTTCCACAACTCGTAGAGGTGACATCCTTACTCTTCAAAGGAATTTTGTTCAAGATGTAGTTAGTCGTCAAAACAGCTTCCCCCACAAGTTCTGGGCAACCTCAACTAATCAACAAAGCATTCATCATCTCCTTATGTTCGATTTTTACGCTCAACAACGCCATTAGATCGAGGTGAATAAGAGCTGTCGTTTGATGTATTATACCACTTTCGTTGCATAATGCCTCAAACGGAGCTACATATTCTCCCTCTATCACTTGAGCAGCCTTAATTCGACAAATTAGTTGATTCTCGGCTTCGCTCAAGTTTTAAAAGCTTCATAGCCTCGCCTTTACTTCTTAGAAGATAAAGATAACAATATCTTGTACAATCATCAATAAACGTGATGAAGTACTTTTTACCACCTCTAGTTTGTACAAACTTTAAATCACACATATCGGTGTGAATAAGTTCTAGAGGCTTAGTACTCCGCTCTACCGAATGAAGCGGTAACTTAGCCATTTGGCTTCCACACAAACCTCACATTTCGTTTGTGTATTAACTTCATTTAACTTTAGTAAATCTAAATTTACTAATCTTTTATTGCATTTAGATTAACATGTCCTAATCTACAATGCCATAAATCGAGCACTCAACAAGTAAGAGGAAGTAGATGTATTTTCATTAATAGCAATCTTGGGTACACGTATGCGACCATTACATTCAATTTGAAAAGACCCCGGTAAGATAACCCCTACCAAGGAACTTCCCAAACTTAGTCAAGACAAACTTGTCCGACTCAAAACTAGTCTAAACCCTTGTTAACTAGAATTGAGCCCGACACCAAATTGTTGCGGATGTCCGGACATGCACACATCCTTCAACGTGATCTCAATGCCGACGACATCTTAAGCACCACATCACCAACTCCGCAACCTCGGACGAAGCTTGGTTCCCATGTTGAGCTTCCTCCCTCAACAAGCTTGTAGGTGGAGAAAGCGCATCTTTCGGCGCAGACGCGCGCGATTCTTGATGTCGATGAACAATCCACCTTGATTCTCGGCGTGGTCGACTTCTTCGGTCACCACAGCAGCCAAGTCATCCTTGTCCCATTTGTCAAGTCCTTCTTGACAACATTGACAACTTGTTTAGCCTTCTTCTTCTTTGGTCGACGGCAGCCTTACTCGTGTGGCCATGCTCACCACAATTGTATGATCCCGTCAAACTTACGGCAACCACCTTCCTTTGCCTTTGTCTTTGACATCGACGGACACATTTGTTGGAGGGACCGCCTCTCCAACAGGTTGACTCTAGCATCGATCAAGCCTTCGCTTTTAAGTCTTGCTTCTTCACGTCGACTCGATCGCGGTTTGACGATCTCCACCCGGGGTAGCTTCTCAATCATCGTAGCGACGACAAAGCCGTCCGAAACAAGTGTGCCGCCGGCTTGAACCTCATGTACAATGAGTTGAAACTCTTGTACTTGGTCCATGATCGGTCGAGAATCGACCATCTTGTAGTCCAAATATTTGGCTACAATAAACTTCTTTATACCGCATCATCACTACGGTATTTCTTTTCTAGCGCATCCACATACATTTGGATGTCGTTACAACAAGATATACACTATAGAAACTATCTTCTAAACTACCAAGTATAAAGTTTTACAAAGATAGTCTCGGTCGCCGCCATTGTCATATCTTTGCTCGGACATGAAAGTCCATCACTTGACCCGAACGGCGGGCTCATCTTCCACCAAGAAGTTGGCGAAGCCCAACGTCGTGAGGTAGAACAACATCTTTTGTTGCCATCTCTTGAAGTCGGATCCTCCAAACTTGGCGGCTTCTCGACGGGCGGCATCATCCGCGGTATGAACAGCGCCGAGATCGATCCAAAACCGATCCACCAACACCACTTGAAGTGTCTTTGGAACATGGAACTCGAATGAGAACCACCAGTGTTAGATCCCATGGATCCAACAGTCGACCCACTGAAGAGTGCAGTCGTCGAGCCAATGGAACCACTAAAAGTGGAACCAATTGTTGAACTACTAAAAGTGGAACCAACAATCGACCCAAAGGGCCTAATGGTTGATCCCAAGGCATCGAACCAAACATGGCGAAGCCATAGTGCAGTGGCGGTGGCGGCAAAGCGGCGGCGGCGGCAAGGCGGCGGCGGGCGGTCGGTGGCGGTGCAATCGACATCTCCAAGCAAAGGTATTAAGTTTCGAAAGTTTTTAAGTTAATTAAAAGTCTGAACTCCTTGGAAAGTGTTATCTCGTCTTGCGATTGTTGGAAAAGGTAGTACAGAAACGTACAAAACTTGCCGGGCGATTACAACTCGAAATAGAAAGGTAGGAGAAGATCAAACTAACAATGAACTAAAACAATTGAAATTAAATGAAACAAAACCGTAAGCTAATGATGCCGAGTTGAGGAGGCCTCTTTCCATGAGACGAGATACGCCCGGTAGTGCTCTCGGTTACGGCGATCGTCCCCAAAGATGAAACGACAAGTGTCTCGTAGGTGGCGACACCGCAAACCAACGAGCTCCGACGAACCGGATGGAGGCGAGGGCGAGCTGGACACTAAAATGTATGCGAGAGTGCTTTAGAATGTAGATTAGCGATGGGTGACTAATCTTTGGGGAGACATGTCCTATTTATAGCGTCGCCCCTCATGGGAAAGCATGCCGAGTCAACACCGCATTGATGTCGGATGTTCGGGTTATGTCCCCATTGAGTGCGAGAGGGTTACGCGATGGTTTCGGGAGACAACGTGCCCACGCTTCCCGCAAAGCCATCATGTCGAACGCTACCGGCGATTCTGACGAATACGGACAACGCGTGCGTCTGTGTTCATTGGACGATCCGACGTCTCTTCAAGTGCACAGCAGCCCAACGGATTGGTTACACGAGTTGGTCCTCGGACCAACTCCATCTTTGGGCTCGATCAAACATTGATCCAAAATATAGGGCGATGGGCCATGCAACCGAGCCCACGAAGCAAGCCCACGAACAGCCCAAAGAACAAAGACAAAGACCAATTGCCAAGATCCAAGATCCACGATCCACGGACCACGGAGCGGGCGGGCCGGGCCGGGCGGCGCGGGCGACGGGCACCCGGCGGCGGGCGGCGGCGGTGGCGTCTTGGCGTGTCTTGTGGGCTTTCTCAAACCCATCACTTGTGCACATAATTATACTAAGTGTTCAATGAACCACTTATATAGACAATTAATGAAGGTACATTAATCAACGTGGGATAAGGATTAATTAATCCATACTTATCCCCTTAATCACATAACTCCATGTTTAAGTGACTAACTTTGATCCATTATTTCTCACTCACCGAAAATCGGATTTGAGAATGTGAATATACCACGATCATCTACTCAAAACGTAGATCGATCCTATGCCGTTTAATTTCATAAAATTAAACGTTACGTCACTCAAAATCTTGGTCAAAGTAGCTTCCTGACAACTTGACCACATATATAAAATATATATATATGAGCGTGATTTCAACAGGTTAAAATAGAGATATTTATTAAGCGAGCAGATGAAGACAGCGTTAAGAAACTCATATCCAAATATATTCATAAAAGAACTATCAAAATTCCATTGAATCAACAACTATAAGTTTGTATTCGAATATGAATATATTGAAGATATTAATTCGTTAGACAATCTGATAATATAAATATTAGACAATTTGATAATATAAATGCGGAATGAATTTTCGACAAAAATATACATGGTTTTAGCAACCTTTGGCGTTCTCAACAGACCTGAAAAGACATGCTGGCCGTTGCTTTATATACATAATGTATATTGAATGCAAAATAGAGGTAAAATAAATATGTTCAAACATATCACATTCTATTTTATGAAATTATCTCTTCAAAAGCTATAAGTCATTTTTATTTTTTATCTATTTAACGACTTTATGTCTTTCTCTTAAATATCGGCAACCAAAAGAAATGAGACATTTTAAATGAGACAGAAAAGAAGTAATCCTTCCGTCTACCAAAAGTGTATCACTTTTGTCATTTTTGATGTCTACCAAAAGTGTATAACTTTTTTTTTTTAACATCATTACTTATTATTCAATCTCAAACCACTCATTATTTACCCAAAAATCATTTCCTTCACTCACAACTCATCACATAGCGGACCTTTTCTACACTCAAAAAACATCTACGAACAATTTTATTAAAATTCGTACCCGTCAAAAGTATAGAGTAATTATTAATTTAAGGTTTTAATTGAGGAGGACTTTTCAAGCTTAATTAAAAAGTTACATACCAAACTTATGGCAGACTCAACCTTAGTTATCTTTATGAACTAATACATTGAAATTAAATACTAAAAATAACTGTAAACCTTAACCTTAAATGAGTATAATCAACTTTAATTAAATTTTAAATTATATTAAAATGCTAAAAATGAAACTGAAGAAAGAGAATTGACAGAATAATATTGATAAACAAGTGAAATACGAAAATGTGGGACCATGAATCTCAGAAGCTAATATAAGCCTATACAAATGTGCCTCTTAACAGCTAATAGTTGTATTATCTCATATACTTAATTCAATTGATTAAGAGTTAATACATTCAGAACATATTAATAATTATGTCCGTTGTGAAAGCTTCCTACACATTAGTATTAACCCACTCGAAAAACATGTACACGTATTCTTTCTTGGTTTTCGAGTTTCCATGCACATAAATTGTTCATTACACGTTAAAACTTGATTAAAACTTTGTGGCATTTCTCGGAATAAGAAAAAGGCATATGTAAAATTTTATCGTAAATCTTTGTGGCCACATTGTGGCTGGCCACACACCCTTTTTCCACATATTTTGAAAAATATTAAATTATTAAATTTAAATTTAAGTTTAAAATTTTCATTCGATAGGTGCAAAATTGTAATTCCATAAGATGGTTTTAATGTAAAACTAATTTTTTAATAGATCAAAAATTAAATAAATAAATTTTTCATTTAATAAAGTTGATTGTGGCAGGCCACAATATATGGCCAAATAGCATCACTCAAATTTTATTATCATTCACCAGTAAATTTTGGAAATACGATTATCGAAGAGTACAAGAGCCCACTCGGCTACTCCCTCCCTGAGTATAGAGTCTCGAGTCAACAAACAAATGGTATTTCCAATGCGTAAAACAGAAACTATCTTTGACACGCACACAACCTTTTCTTCTTTCTCGGATTTGGATTTTTGACCACCAACACAGACACTGCATTTATGAATCACAGACATCTTTTCTTCGAGTTTCAAAAAATTGCAAATTTGCATTTTATCTTTCTTCAACGTACAAAAGGGTATAATATTTATGACAAGAATAAGAATAAAAGTTATACGGCACATAATTTGTTTTTCCTCGGACATTTAATTCAGTAATAATATTTTGAAAAAGTTGGAAGGGGGGAGGGATAAAATTAGGCTAGAGATGTTGAAAATGTGTTTTAGAATGTTGGTGGATAAAAAAATATGAGCTACATTGCTTAGAGGAGAAGGTTTATGTATACTTTTTATATAAACCCTAATTTTCCTAACATTGTGCCTACGTGGAGTCCCAAAGTGATGAAAAAGTAGTGGCATAGCAATTTGATTTTTTTCTTTTTGCAAACAACAATTATGTACTCAAGGCCAAACATGCCTAATTAAAGTCATGGACACACACAAATCACTAGGTCAAACCGAATCCAGCCATCATCGGATCATGTTGAGATGCAAAACGTAGTCATCCAGCAAGCTGGAATATGGGTAATATGATGTAATTTTTTGGTACATATCTAGTTGTTATTGTGGAAAACATCAATATGTGAATCTTCTTTAAGCAATTTTGGCCATATTATTTCAAGAAATATTTATTTTGCTATCAGATAAAGAGAGAAAGAGATAAAGTGGTGTGGGTATTGGTGGAGACTTTGTTCTAAAGTGACACATTTAGGAGGACTAAGATTTATGTAAATCTAAAAGCAAGAAATATGAAATATAACACAAAATATACTTATCAAGTACATAATGTGTAATAACCAAATCTGAAGAATTAAGGGCCAAATCAATCAGAGTGCTAATAATCTCGTTCAACTCAAATAACTTAGAATAGTTTTAAAAAACAATACCAGTAACTAAATTAAATTCCATAATTTTTAACTCAACTCAACTTGACTCATTTACATCTATAATCTGAAGCTATACCTTGAATAAACAATGAGGGCGTTTGGATAAGTTTATTTTAGAGAATTTATAAGCTCTATGAACTTATAAGATGTAATATTTCAAAAACTTATAAGTTATCAAAGTCTTTAAATAATTGAGTTTATAAGCTAGAGAAAGAATCGTAGGTTAGAGAGAGAAAATTGACAAGAGATGAAATTGATAGTGTATATGTAATGACGAACCATAGTAAGATTATTTTTTGGTAAAATCATTGTTACTTATAAGCTTATGAATAAATAAATTTGGGTTGAACAACTTATTTTTAGGAAAATTTATAAGCTGTTGGAATTTATTTTTACAGTTTATAAGTTGTTTATGAGTTTATTTTTTCAAAAACTTTGCATGAGCTTATAAGTTGTTTTAAAGAACTTATAAGCTTAGCTAAACACTTACAATATCGATCTCGAGGGGTGGGGAAAAATACTAACCGGACTTATCGTATAGGAAAAATACAAAATTTTGATATAGCGTAATTTTTGGTACAAGATGATACTATACCGTTAAATTTTGATACGATAACAATATTATTTTTTCGATATCGTGGTATACCGATATATACCGCATCATGTTCATACCAAAAATTCGATATATACCGGCATCATGGTATACCGATTTTTTCCAAAGATTTAACTACATGTAATATTTTATGTATTTAAATAATTATTAAAATATATCTTAAAACTAATAATATGACAAAACGTAAAATTCTAAAACAACCATCTCTACTCGCCTAGCCTCCTTATTCAAATCTATTTTTCTATCTCTTCCTTCCAAAATTCCAAACCCTAAAAATCCTTAGCACCTCCCTTGTTGTTGCCGACCGCCACCTCATGCGCCATTTTCTCGCCGCCGCCTTCCATTCTTCGCCAATCGCCGCCATACCGTCATCTCCATAGCAGTGTTGCATCTCCCAATGGTCCTCCGAGGCAATTCTAAAATATATTTTCAATTCTTTCATTGTTAAGGAGAAGTGGAGGGTCGCGTGCTTTGTTTTTGCTACGAGGGTGTTTACTAGAATTCGCTGGCTTTTGTCCTTACAGATCCGTTACATTTATATGTTCGGTACTCTAAACTAGTAGTAGGACTTGCTTTTGAGCGAGCTTTCATTGGAGATGAGTTTATGGACTGAACGAGATTCAAGGGGACCTTTCGTTCTTCTTCTATACTATCACTTGAATGAAGACACCCGATCGGCCCCAGTGTGCGCTATGATCGTCCTAAACTCTAACGCTATAGCCCTTTTATAGGTTCTCCTACTTTTGGGGCCAATTTGATTGATGAGCACTTCCATCATGTTTGTGGATGAAGGTAGGCTTTCTACGAGAATACATGGGAGCTTTACAAGCGGCATTGTCCTTCTTCACTCATGTGATATTGAGCTTGTCAACCATTGATAAACCTCATTTCTACCTAGTTTTTGAGGCCGTTTTCTTTCATTTTATAATAGTTTTGTGGTCGTTTGAGCGTTGTGAGATGTTTATGTTTACCTTGAAAGATATTATGCCCTTTGTATTTCATGTCATTTTTGCACAGGTTTGGATGTCCAAAAAGGTGGATCACGAGAAAGAGGGATTTCTACCCTGTGTGAGCTCGCGACCTTACTGCGCGAAGAAAACTCACGAGCTAAGCTCGCGAAGAAAGACGTAAGATCGACGAACCACGCCTCGCGACCCTTGATTGCGACGAAGTCTCACGAGTAAAACTCACAAGGATACGCTCATGAACCTTCTTCGCGACGCATCCTCGCGAGAAAAGAAAGATCGTGAGGGAGGGCGGGCTTACGTGTGGCAGAATCATGAGCTCTTCTCGCGAGGTGTATCTCGCAAGCAATGCGGAACTAGGGCTACAAATATATGGATCGGTCACGAGAATAGGGGTTAGGACTCGTACGAGAGATTTTAGATCGTAGACAATTTTCTTTAGCTTTTGAGAGAATTCTTTCCATTCCAACTTTTGATTTTAATTATTTTGAGAGTTCGGGATTATTGTTGATTGAAGATACTACGTTATTCGTTGTGAATTTTCACAATTTTATTCAATCGATTCAATTCATGTTTTCTTTATTTAATTCTTGTTTTGGTATTTTAATTATGAGTAGTTAAATCTTTTATTGATCCTGTGGTTTTTATATCTAATTAGATTCATGTGATTTATCCGTTGACACTTGTTTTGCCTTCTCTTCATGATTTATGATTCTTGGCTTTAATTCTCATGTGTTGATATATGATCAGTATTGATGCATGTTAGTTATGTGGTTGATATCTTGACGGAATTAATTGCGTAGTCTATTTCTCGAATATATAATACCGACCTTACCTTGAGACCCCGATTGAGATAGGTAAACCTTAGGAGGTTAGTCTTTGTGTGCTTTTGGTAATTAGTTTACTTCTCTTGAGTCCTAGAGAAAATAGAGTTTAGGCTAACCCACTACTATAAGCTGTCATAACGGAAGACTGTAGTTACATTAGTGATCCTTCATCTGAATGTGGATTAGAATGGTAAACAGGTTAATAGATTATTTTGTAGGGAAAACTGATTTTAACCCTCTCCCGGTGATCTATTTTGGATATTTAATTCACCATACATTGATTATATGCCTAGCATGCACCTATATAATTAATTGCAACACGTAGGAGTTTTCTCGTGTTTACCTGCGAATCTATCGGGGATGAATAGATCAAGACTCGTGCTTTGATCTTCTGGACTGTATCCCGTTTGCCTAAACTCCAATGTCGAGTGAGGACAATCTATGGAGAATGCTATAGAAAATCGTCTCTACTTCCTCACACAGTTTTCAAAAATTCTCACTATCTCCAAATAGTAATTCTCGAAAATATAGTTAAGGATTAACCTTGATTTTCTCTCTCACCTTATATTTATAATGCAACCCTAAACCCTATCAAGATAGGATTTATGCATATTTAATAAATATAATCTTATCCTTTAGGATAGAGTTGATCAAGCTAGAGTCCCAGTGGGACTCTACATAGAGGGGGACGAAAATCACTTAGCTTCCAGGCCTGGATGGGCCAGCCCAGGGATCAAATGCAAGGAATAAAGATGGGCCTCAAATAAATTAATTATCTTATGTTCAACCCAGAACATAAATTAATTCATAAACATTTATTCATGCCACTAGAGAATAAATGCCGACTTACCCTTTATTACCGAAGGTGAGTCGAACTTGCACTTAGACTTTACGAATCCTCGTATTTAAGATATCAGACGTCCATTAATTATTTACGCTTACCGCTTAAAATAATTAATATCTTTAATTCCTTAAGTAGTACCACTCAACCTTATTATTGTACTTGAGATAACTCACCTGTAGGTTTAGTACAATAAACCTTTGAGCTCCTTAAGGGGCGCCATCATCCTTAACGGATACGGTGACTCGACACGTAACTAGCATGACATACAAGATTGCCACCACCCAAGATGCGAGAATCTTGGGTTATCTCATGTAACCCTCACCCATAGCAAGTCAAAGTGATGGTCGAGAACTCATACTCACCTAATACCTTATCGAGGTTTAGATCAACGAAGTCTCCGAGATCTAGGTTCTTCACGACGGTCGATAGAAGAACTCATTTCACCGTGATCCATCAATACGTGCGAGACGCACAAAGATAGACAAGCAACCAAGTCAAGTAACTTCTTATCTATACTGCAGCCTATACCGACAACTCGTCCTCAAGTTGTCTCAACTGTGATACTTTTATATCTCATTAAGCGACCAATCATACTGCACTTACGTGATCTTCTACACACCGTATGATCTAACTTATATATGAGATAAGGGACTTAGATATATGCAATCAAGTAATAAATTCAAATAGAGATTGTAATAGTGGTAACAGAAACATTTTATACAAGCTCAACCAAACTTTCAAGATACAAATCGACAATCTCCCACTTATACTAAAGCAAAACTTTTAGTATACAATGTGTCTCTACTAGCTATTACAAAACAAAACCATCACTTTGATTCTCCCAATTATACAAAAGTTTCCTTTCTAAGTGGGTGCCATCTTGCAATCCAAGTCCTCGAATGTGAACTTCGTAGACTTTTTGGCAGTGTTCTTCGTGAATGGATCCGCTAGGTTATCCGTCATATCAATCTTTTCGATCAAGACGCCCCTCGCCTAATGATTTCTACTTTCTCTATGTGTTTCGTTGCCTTGTGGGTCCATGGTTCCTTCGAGTTTGCATCGCACCGAAAGTTATCACAAGAAACTATGATACTCTTGGGCAAACCAGTACCACATCTAGATCCATGAGGTAGTTCTTGAACCAAATGCCTCTTTAGCGACCTCCAAGCGGCTACATATTCGGCTTCCATGGTGGAGTCCGCAATGCATCGCTTTGCACTCCGCCAGATACGGCCCTTCTCCCAAGGTAAACACATACCGAGGTGACTTCTTCTCATCACGGTCACTTGGAAATCCGAGTCCGAATAACCCAAAGGCATTAGACTATCCGCATGGTAAACCAACTTTATAATCTCGAGTCATTTTCGTGTACTTGAGTATATGCTTTACCGCGATCCAATGAGCTTGTCTCGGTTAGATCGATATCTAGCTACTATGCCTACCGTGATAGCGTATATCGGGTCTCAGACATAGCATTGCGTACATGAGACTTCCTACGGCGGAAGCGTAAGGAACTTGTCTCATTTCCTCTATCTCCTTTGGTCATCGGTGACTGCTCCTTAGATAAAGGAACGCCATGTCTGAAAGGTAGCAATCCTTTCTTGGCGGTCTGCATACTAAAACGAGTAAACACAGTATCAAGGTAAGATGCCTGAGATAAGCTCAACATTTTCCTCTTGAGATCTCAGTAAACCTTGATCCCAAGAATGTACGCTGCATCTCCCAAGTCTTTCATTTGAAACTGATCGGATAACTAACTCTTTACGTCTGATAACAAATTCACATTGTTGCCAAGTAGAAGGATGTCATCTACGTAAAGTGCAAGAAATACCACATCACCGTTGACATCTAAACGATGCACACAACTTTCGCTAGGCAACTGGGTAAATCCATAGGACTTTACCACCTCATCAAAGCGTAAGTTACAGGATCGTGAAGCTTGCTTAAGCCCATAAATGGACTTCTTAAGCTTCCATACTAGATGCTCTTCACCCTTCACCACATAACTTTCGGGTTGCTGCATATAGATGTCTCTACCTTCTTCAAGGTAACCGTTTAGAAAAGCGGTTTTCACATCCATTTGCCAAACCTCAAGGTTTAAGTGGGCTGCTATGGCGGAAGAATTACGATGGACTTGAGCATTGCTACAAAGCGAAAAGGTCTCATCGAAATCGATGCCCTCAATGCAGTGTACCCTTTCGCCACAAGCACGGCTTTAAAAGCGAATCCTCTCCATCTGAATCTCTTCCTCTTATATACCCACTTGCTACCTATGGCTTCCTTGCCATCCGGTAGAGGTGTCTTTTATACATCCATAGCTATTATGGACTCAATATCTAAGTCCATAGCGGTGTGCCATGATCTTGCATCAATGTCTCAGATTGCTTCATTTGATGTCCATGGGTCGATTATTGCCTCGCTCGCTTCACGACTAAATCAAAATTCACCCACTTAACATAAATCACTCGGGTTGACGAACAACCCTCCCACTACTGACAGGCGCCACCGGCACAATGGCAACGGTGGGTGCGAGAACTTGTGGTTCTCTATCTTGCACAACTTGTTTGGATAGGAGGCACTTGTGGCCAGGTATCTCCAAAGGAACTCGACACACTTCAATTTCTTGAAGTATCGGTGTCGATCCCTCCCACTGATTACCGACATCTCGCACTTTCGCTTAATCGGTGGTGGAATACGATCATCTTCTAATTCTCAAGAATGATTTCAACTTTGGATTTATGGTTTTCATATAATCATCTTCTAAGAATCGGGCATTAGTGCTAATAATGACCTTCCGATCCTTAGACTATAGAATAAACCACCTTTCGTCCCTCTAGGATAGCCAATAAACAGCCTTGCGTCGGATCTAGCCTCCAACTTGTCGCCCTTCTTGTTCAAAGACATGTCTTGGGGCGCCCCATATCCTTATGTGGCTTAAACTAGGCTGCGCCCAAACCACAACTCGAAATGGGTCTTTTCGACTTGGATGGTACTAGATTTAGCAAGTATGTCACTGCTTCTAAGGCATACCCCGTAAAAATAGGCAATGTTGCATAACTCATCATCGATCTAACCATTTCTAAAAGAGTCCTATTTTTCGCCCGACACACCATTTTGTGGTGTGTCTGTAGTGAGTTGAGGTAATCCCATACTGCACTAAATAGTCCATAAACTCACATCGAGGTATTCGCCACCGCGATCAGACCGATGACTTGATACTCTAACCAAGCTTCGCTCCACTTCCGCCTTAAAATCTTTGAATTTCTCAAAGCATTCGACTTGCGCGAAGCGGTATATGTATCCGCACCTTAGTAATCGTCAATGAAAGTGACAAAATACTGTACCTCCACGAGCTTGTGTGGACATAGGTCCACACAGTCGAATGGATTAGCTCCAACACTTCTTTGGCTCTATAACCCTTCGTTTTGAAGGGTCCGTCGACATCTTTCCTTCTATACAGATTCGCAGATCGAAGCAGATGGCGTGAGATCACCCAACGCCCATTCTTAGCCGGTCTTTGGATCATATTTAGATTGATGTGACCTAATCTAAGATGCCGAGAAATGTGGTGTCATCTTATAAGAAAACTTTCTTTTTTAAGGTTTGAAGAAGATGCAACATAGTTATAGGTATTATGTTTGGCGAAATAGATAAAGCGAATTATATAAAGTGCCACCACGATAACTTCGCCATTTCTTATGATAGAAACACCACTATAAAAACAACTGAATATCCATGAATAAATAGTTTCAAATCGAAACAAGGTTTCACCAAACTCCGCACATATAAAACGATTTTAAAACTAGAACTATCCTATCAAAACATAAAGTAACATCTTCGATCGCAACGGCCTCGACTTTAGCCCGCGTTGCCCATGGAGATCGTTATCTCGCCATCACACGCTCCCTTGTCCGCAGAACCCGCAAGGTGTAACAAACATGATCGGTCGCACCAGTATCTACTACCCATGAATGAGTAGAACAAGTCGCTAAACATGTTTCACATTACTAAGGAAAATGGCGTACCTTGTTCCTTGAGCCTAGGGCACTTGGCCTTCCAATGTCGATCTTGCCGCACTTGAAGCACTTGCCCTTCTCCTTCGCTTCTTCAAGCCTCCGTGGTAGACATGTTCTTGCTCCCACCGCCGCCATCGCTTCCTTGCCTCTACCACCTTTGGTGCCCCTTTTCTTCTTCTATTTTCAACGGAAAATTTGGGCCCCTAGATGTGCTAGCAAGGGCATGTGATCCTTTTCCCATGACTCCTTCCGCGGCCACGAGATCATTAAGCAACTGACTAAGTGTATACTCGGTCTTGCTCATGATCGCATTTACACGAAAATTCTCAAAAGACTTGGGCAGTGTGTTGAGGATGATATCGACCTTGGCTTCACCGTCAATACCTCCTCCCAACTGATCAAGACTATCCATGAGATGAGTCATATGGGAGACATGTTCATGGAGCGAACTTCCTTCTTCCATCTTACAAGCCAAGATTTCTCTCATTGTGTGGAAGCGGACTGTCCGATCCAACTGCCCGAACTTACTCTCAAGACTTGACCACATTTCAGTCGCGTCTACCATCGACTGATGCTGCAGCTGCAATCCTTTGGACATTGTAGTCATCATATAGCACTTGGCCATATTGTTTGACTTATGCCAAAGCCTCGCTGACTCGCTCATTAGTCGATCGTCGAGAAGGGCATCGGGTTTGGGAGTAGTGAGAACAAACATGTGTTCTTCAATGATAAGAACATATTCCATGTTTCGCTTCCACTCGATAAAATTTGGACCGATAGAGGATTTTGTGCGAGCATGTTGATAATCGGTGTAAGAGACATATCCGAAAAGTAATGTAAACACATAAGAATACGATCGCACATAATTCGTAACAATAATATTGTAACCTTTTGATAAAACAATATTAATTGAAACCCAATCGCCCAAGGAATCTCACATGCAACCACGCGTGTGGGCGCTTTACATGAACCCCTCGACTGCACTAAAATAAACCTTTTAGTCGCTTAATTTCAATCCATGTCAACTTATCCTTACGACAAATGAAATTAATGATCGACTTTACTGCACCACATCACTATCGCAAGAAGGAACTTCATGGGAAGTTGTACTTGAGGTGATGTCTAAGCAATGACCACAATTTTAACAATAGAATGAATTCTTAGAATTTGCATACTCACTAGGACCATACCGCCCAATCCAAATTCCTTTGTTATCTCATTTTAAATCTATCTCTAGAGAACTTATGAAAATCGCATATGCAAGCCATGCGTGTGGACGCCACACATGAAACTCCCACTTCTCAATAGATTAAAATGTTTTATTTAGAAATCCCATCTAACAAACTTATGACAAACAAGACAAGCAAGCCCGCGCGTGTGGATCGCTTTACTCACAAAGCATATCACTTTGTTTAAAAAGTGGAGGTCTTGACATTTTAATTTAAAAATTAATATGTCGGGTTACTTTCTTAGTAGTCTTTTGTTTCAAAAGGTTTGTCCATGCAGATAACGTAATCCTAACATGATTTTCTATAGAACTCAACATGTAAAACATGCTCGCAAAATTCTAAAATATGCTTGAAAACGCGATAAACCTAGCATGCTTACTATCGCGATCCAATCACGAAAACATGTAACATGTTTATCTCGTAATTTAAACATACATAGCATACTACCGCATTATTTAAACATCCACGACATGCTTTGAACGATAAAAATAAAATAAAATCGCTCATCGCTGCCCACTCGTGATCCCGTGATTTCCCGCCTAATTTATTACATAAATTTGCAAAGTCTGATCTTCAAAACTCGAAAACGGACTCGCGTGCACGGCACGGACCGGATTCGCAAAAGCGGATTTGGGCCGAAAATCAAAACGGGCCTGATCATTGAACGGGCCGAACCGGTCGAAAATCTGAACCGGTCAAAAATCTGATCTCGCGAAAATTGGTCGGGGCGAGAACTGGTCGGTCGGCCCAAAACAACCGGGCCGGTCAAGATAAAGGGGCGGGCAGCCAGCTGGGCACGACCCATGCGCGCCAGCCGCCACCGCCGCCTCTACCGCCAACGCCGCCACCGCCGAACTGGCTAAGAAGTCACCGAGAGTCTTGAGCCTCACCGAGAGAACTCATACCACCGTGTGCCTTGCCCGGACTTATCGAGACGCGCCAAGTCACATCGCCGAGTGCCGCCGGGCTTCACAAAATCGTGCGCCCGTCGCCCAAAGGCCGCCGAGAACGCCCGCACGCATTGAGGTTTCCTGTGCGAGAATCGCGCTGAGACCGCCGAGCGCTGCCGAGGCCTCGCGCGAGTATAGCGTGCCCCCACGTCTCCCACGTCTGCCGAGCCGTGCCGAGACCTCGCTGAGGTTTTTGCGCGTGAAAATCGCACCGAGGGCTGTCGAGCGCTACTGCTCGCGCGACCCGCCGAGGCTACCGAGAGGCGCCAGGGCACTGTCGTCCAACCGCGCCCGATGGCCTGACGAGGACATCCGCCGAGGTCTGCTGAGCGCGCACGCTCAGCGCCGAGGTATGCCGAGGTGTCTGCGCGAAACCGTGCACCCCGCGACGCTCGGCCGCCGAGCCGTGCCGCCGCCGCCGATGCCCGTGCGACCGCCGCCCGGTCCGCCCATACCGCCCGTAGCCGCCGAGACCCGCACGCGAGCCGCCGACTATCCTACGCTACTGATGCCGCGCCACGTCGTGCCTCGCCGTGCGATGGTTTTCGCGCCAGCAACAGGACTTCGTTGTCTCGTTCTTTGTGCTTTTATCTTCGTTCTTCTTTTACAAATAAGATTTACAAGAAAAAATCTAATCTACCACGGATTTTCTCGTGGTGAAAAACAAAATCCGATAAAAAATAAAACGAGCCACGATGAACGACAGATTCACAATTAATTAATTGCGCACGTTATAATCAAACGTGAATTAATCCAACAGAGCCAAGATACTGATCCCAAGCTCTGATACCAATTGTAGGGAGAACTGATTTTAACCCTCTCCCGAGGATCTATCTTGGATGTTTAATACATTGATTATATGTCTAGCATGCACCTATATAATTAATTGCAACACGTAGGAGTTTTCTCGTGTTTACCTGCGAATCTGTCGGGGATGAATAGATCAAGACTCGTGCTTTGATCTTCTGGACTGTATCCCATTTGCTTAAACTCCAATGTCGAGTGAGGATAATCTATGGAGAATGCTATAGAAAATCGTCTCTACTTCCTAACACAGTTTTCGAAAATTCTCACTATCTCCAAATAGTAATTCTCGAAAATATAGTTAAGGATTATCCTTGATTTTCTCTCTCACCTTATATTTATAATGCAACCCTAAACCCTATCAAGATAGGATTTATGCATATCTAATAAATATAATCTTATCCTTTAGATAGAGAGGATCAAGTTAGAGTCCCAAAGGGACTCCACATAGAGGGGCTAAAATCACTTAGCTTCCAGCTGGATGGGCCCCCGGATCAAATGCAAGGAATGAAGACGGGCCTCAAATAAATTAATTATCTTATGTTCACCGTAACATAAATTAATTCATAAACATTTATTCATGCCACTAGAGAATAAATGCTAACTTACCCTTTATTACCGAAGGTGAGTCGGCTTGCACTTAGACTTTACGAATCCCGTATTTAAGATATCGACGTCCATTAATTATTTACTGCTGCTCGATCGCTTAAAATAATTAATATCTTTAATTCCTTAAGTAGTACCACTCAACCTTATTATTGTACTTGAGATAACTCAACCCGCAAGGTTTAGTACAATAAACCTTTGAGCTCCTTAAGGGACGCCATCATCCTTAACGGATACGGTGACTCGACACGTGTAACTAGTACGACATACAAGACCGCCACCACCCAAGATGCAGAGAATCTTGGGTTATCTTATGTAACCCTCACCCATAGCAAGTCAAAGTGATGGTCAGCAACTCATACTCACCTAATACCTTATCGAGGTTTAGATCAACGTAAGTCTCCGAGATCTAGGTTCTTCACGACGGTCAAATAGAAGAACTCATCTCACTGTGATCCATCAATACGTCAGAGACGTACCAGCATAGACAAGCAACCAAGTCAAGTCACTTCTTATCTATACCGCAGCCTATACCGACAACTCATCCTCAAGTTATCTCAGCTGTGATACTTTTTATATCTCATTAAGCTTGACCAATCATACAGACTTCTGTGATCTTCTACACAGTATGATCTAACTTATATATGAGATCAGGGGACTTAGATATATGCAATCAAGTAATCAATTCAGATAGGAGATTGTAATAGTGGTAACATGAAACATTGTATACAAGCTCAACCAAACTGCTTTCAATATACAAATCCAACATATTTATGTGAATATGGTTAGGTTAAGTACATCCCTAGGTCAGTCTTTTATTCCTGAGTTTATTCCTTGTTTAATTGGAGTCTAGTTTAATCATCACCCTCTTGATATTGTTGCCTGAATAATAATCAAAATTCTGTGTGAATTACTCACTGTGTTTTCGAGTATCAGTCCATGTGGATACGATGATATACTTGTTGTTTTACCATCATTTATTTGTTAGGAAAATATGCGATCAAATTTTGGCGTCGTTGTCGGGGACTGTTTAGATTTCATTGTGATAATTTTCTGGATTATAGTTATTAATTTAGGCTTTATAATTTTTTTTTTATTGTTTTTACTTGGATCTGAACTGGTTTTAGTCTATTTGCACAGTGCATGATTACAAGGTCTCAGATGAAAGAAATTGTTCCATTGAATATCGGGATAGAAAGATCACACAAGAAAGAGCACAGAGAAAGAAGACAACAAGCAATGGCAGATAGACAACCACAAGGGAATGATCGTATGGCCGAAATGGAGGAAATGCTAGTTGAGATGCAACGCCAACTGGCATTACAGAATCGAATGGGCCAAGTTGGAGGACGACCACAACCCAGACCGCTTAATAATATGTACCGGCCACCGACTGATCAATTTGAAGGTGGAGGATAGGGGTCCAACGTAAATGCTAATAACTTTGAGTTAAAACTTGCCCTCATCGGTATGATACATGCAGAGCAGTTTGGGAGAGGGGTTACTAAAGACCCTAATGCACACTTGGAGGCGTTCCTGGATATTTGTGATACAATCAAGCAAAATGGAGTGCCAGCTAATGCTATCCGAATGCGGATGTTTATATTTTCACTGAGGAGCCAAGCAAAAGAATGTTGGATTTGTATACTGGAAGCAATTTTGGTTGAGCTTGTATACAATTATTCGTGTCACTACTATTATAATCTCCTATCTGAAGTGTTTACTTGATTGCATATGTATGTCCTTTTATCTCATACATAAGTAAGATCATACAGTGTGTAGAAGATCACAGAAGTCTGTATGATTGGTCAAGCTTAATGAGATATAAAAAGGATCACAGCTGAGACAACTTTAAGACGAGTTGTTGGTATAGGCTGCGGTATAGATAAGAAGTGACTTGACTTGGTTGTTTATCTATACTGGTACGTCTCTGACGTATTGATGGATCACAGTGAGATGAGTTCTTCTATCTGACCGCCATGAAGAACCTAGATGTCGGTGACTTTACGTTGATCTAAACCTCGATAAGGTATTAGATGAGTATGAGTTACTGACCATCACTTTGACTTCTTATAGGGGAGGGTTACATGAGATAACCCAATATTCTCCGCATCTTGGATGGTGGCAGTGCTTGTATGTCATGCTAGTTGCCTGTATCGAGTCACCGTATCTGTTTAGGATGATGACGTCCCCTTAAGAAACTAAAGAGATTAATTATTTTAAGCAGTTAGAACGCTATAAATAATTAATGGACGTGCGATATCTTAAATATGAGGGTTCGTGAAGTCTAAGTGCAAGCCCGACTCAACTTCGAAAATAAAGGGGTAAGTCAGCATTTATTCTCTAGTGTCATGAATAAATGTTTATGAATTAATTTATGTTTTGGGCTGAACATAAGATAATTAATTTATTTGAGGCCCATCTTTATTCCTTGCATTTGATCCCTGGGCTGACCCATCAAGACCTGGAGGTAATCCTAATGCTATTGTGATTTTCGATAAACATAAGAATATTATTATGATTTTCGAAAATTCCAAGTGTGAGGAAGAAGGCGAATTTCTGCAGTACTCTCCATAGATTGCTTTCATTCGGCATTGGAGTTTTGGCAAATGGGATACAGTCCAGAAGATCAAAGCAAGAGGCTTGATCCAATTCCTTGTCCGACAAATTCGCAGGTGAACACGAGAAAACACCTATATGTTGCAATTAATTATGTAGATGCATGTTAGGTAAATATTCAATGTATGATGAATTAAACATCCAAGATAGATCCTCCGGAGAGGGTTAAAATCAGATTTTCCTACAAAGAATGGTTCAAGGGTTTGGACCGCTCATGGATTACTATATGGTAGCAACTATGTGAGAAGTTTTTATCCAAATACTTCCTACTTGCCAAGGCTTAGAAGATTATTGTTGAAATCTCTCATTTTTCACAATTGGGAGACGAGTCATTATTTGAAGCCTGGGAGAGGTTCAGAAGTCTTCTTCGAAAATGTCCACATCATGGTTTTTCCTCTGAACAATAGGTGACCCAATTCTACATTGGACTTACAACTAATACCCGTAGTATTGTGGATGCTTCAGCGAGGATGTCTACTCAACAGAGAGATATCGATGAAGCGTTGAGAATTATTGAGTAGATGGCGTCCAACAGTTATCAGTGGTCGATAGAGAGACAATCGATCAGAAGAGTTGCTGCTGCCGAGTTGGAAAACAGATATGATGATTTATTGGAAAAATTCACAGTATTACAGAAGGAGTGCGAAGCCGAGAGAAAAGGAAAGATGATTGTTACCACGGGACAGGACACCGAGGAGGCCACCTACGTGAGCCAAAGAAGCAATTTTCAAAATCAAGGCTTCCAAGGGAATCAGAGTAGGAATCTAGCCTATCAACCCAACAATAGGAACCATCCCAATTTTTCCTATGCAAATGCTCAGAATGCTCAACAACCACCGCCTGATTTTGCCGTTATTAATGGAGTGATTGTTGAACCAAAGAAGCTTAGCCTTGAAGAGATGATGCAGCAAGTATTGGTGAGTAATCAACAAATTGCAGCAAGTCACCAACAAATTGTCGCTCAGCAAAATACTAAGATACAACAGACGTGGAACAGAAAAATGCTTTAGAGAGCACCATCAGTGCCATCAACAATACTGTCACATCCATTTGCAAACAACTGAAGATGGTGGAAAATCAAATAGAGTAGATGGCCAATGAGAGAGCCGGGGTTCACAGGCAGGGTTAATTTCTAAGTAACACGGAGCAAAACCCGAAGAATCAGATGCCTCCAAATCAATGCAGTGCCATTCAATTGAGAAACAAAAAATCGTATATAAATCACCCGGAGTATGAAGGAGAGAATGGACATGTGGAAAGAGCCGAGGAGGACGAGTACGAAGAACAGAAGGAGTCCCGCCTTGCGAGCATCCCTTGCGACACTACGTTGCCAGGTAGCCTCCGAGGAAAGACGTAACAGCTGAAGACCCTCGTCTCGCGACCCTTCCTCGGGATGAAGTGTCGCGAGGCAGTCTCGCGAGCCCAGACGGAGAGGATCTCGTGAGGAAGTCTCGCCGCGTAGACTCTCGATGTACAGACGCGAAGCGTTCCACGCCTCCAACTCCTGCAGCCTCGTTCCCTCAGTTACTGGGAAAACCGAAATACGATGAGAAGCTCACCCGATTCATGGAGATGTTCCAGAAAGTCAACATCAACATACCCCTCCTAGATGCACTTCGAGACATGCCCGGTATATCAAATTCCTCAAAGAGGTAGTAGCGAGCAAGAAGAAGTCGGAAAATTTGAGACAATCAACATTTCAAGAATGTAGTTCTATTATACGTAGGAAGTTACCACCAAACAAAAGATCCCGAGAGTTTCACTTTGGTGTGCAGTTTGAGAACATACATTCCCAACGTGTTGTGCGATTTGGGAACAAGCATTAACTGATGCCTCTGCTTATTTTCAACCATTTGAGATTGGAGAGATGAAGTCGATCGCCATTTCATTGTTGATGGTCGACATGTCAGTTTTTTATCGTAAGAGAGTGGTTGAAGATGTGTTGGTAAGAATTCAGGACTTTGTTTTTCCAGCTGATTTTGTAATTTTGGATATGCCTGAAGATAAAAACCAGCCATTAATCTTGGGTCGACATTTTCTAGCTACTAGTCGAGTTTTAATTGATGTGCAGGATGGTGATCTCACTTTCCGATTGAACAAAGATGAGCTAAAAATTTTGATCTATGATGCCGTCAAGAGACATGACAACTCACACTCCGAGAATTGTTGCTCCATTACCACTGGCACATCCTTTGAACTAGCCACGATGATAAGCTTGAGCATCGCATTAAAAACTCGCTTTTCTTATACATATCTAGATGATGCTTGTGATGTAATTCTAGAATATTTGTCTCGTGTTGATAACACTCTCATAGCTAAACAGTCTCGTGCTTGGACATCAATCGCCGCTTGATAGGGGTCCATAGGGAAAAGCCCGTCAGAAGAGCATAAACAAGCAGCTGAGACCACAGAAGCACCCAAACTCGAGCTCAAACCATTGCCGGATCATCTAAGGTAATCTTTTATGGGGGATAATGACACATATCCTGTTATTGTATCTGCTTTGCTTAATCTCATAGAACTGGAGAAGCTCCTGAGAGTCTTGAGAAGATATAAGGATGCTATAGGATGGACCATCGCGGACATCAAGGGATCAGTCCCTCTCTCTACATGCACCGGATTTTATTGGAATCCGAGAACAGACCAAAGGTGCAACCTCAGTGTAGATTGAATCTAGCTATGCAGGAAGTGGTCAGAAAAGAGGTCCTGAAGTTGTTAGATGTCGGAATGATATATGTTATATTCGACAGTGAGTGGGTAAGCCCCACACAGGTGGTGTCAAAGAATGGAGGAATGACAATCATCAGGGATGAAAACAATGAGTTGATAGCGACATGATTGGTCACAGGATGGATGGTGTGCATCGATTACAGAGCATTGAATGCAGCTACACGTAAGGATCACTTCCCTTTACCCTTTATTGATCAGATGTTAGACAGGTTATCAGGTCATGAGTTCTACTGCTTTTTGGATGGATACTCGGGATACAATCATATTCCCATTGCTTCGGAAGCTCAGCATAAGACTGCATTTACTTGTCCCTACGATGTTTTTACCTACAGACGGATGCCCTTTGGACTCTGCAACGCTCCCGCTACTTTTCAGCAGTGTATGATGGAAATTTTCATGGACTAATTGATAATATCATGGAGGTATTTATGGATGATTTTTCTGTCTTTAGATCTTCTTTTCACAATTATCTGATAATCTTAGCCAAGTGTTGCAACGATGTGAGGATACTTGTCTAGTTTTGAATTAGGAGAAGTGTCATTTTATGGTGAATGAAGGTATTGTTTTAGGGCACAAAGTCTCAGCAGATGGCCTGGAGGTAGATAGAGCCAAGGTGGTAGCCATTGAAAAATTACCACCACCAACAAATGTGAAGTCAGTCCAGAGTTTTCTAGGACATGCTAGATTCTACCGCCGTTTCATTCAGAATTTCTCAAAAATCACCAAGACATTGTGTGGACTGTTGGAAAAAGACATAAAATTTTCTTTCACCAAGGAGTGCTCAGAAGCTTTTGAAATATTAAAAACTGCCTTGACTACTACACCTATTCTTATTTCACCAGATTGGAGTGCACCTTTCGAGTTGATGTGTGATACCAGTGATTGGGCAATTGGAGCTGTTTTGGGCAAAAGAGTGATATAATTTTCAAAGTCATCTACTATGCCAGCAAGACATTGGATTCAGCTCAGATGAACTATATAACTACTGAAAATGAGCTATTGGCTATGGTATATGCTTTTGATAATTATCTAGTGGGTTCTCACACTATTGTGCACACTGACCATGCAGCCATACGATTCCTCTTCAACAAGAAAGACTTGAAACCACGTCTAGTCCGTTTGATTTTACTGCTCCAGGAATTCGACATGGAAATCAGAGATAGGAAAGGATGTGAGAATATGGTAGCTGACGATTTGTCTCGATTGGAGCAGCCTGTGAAAGGAGATCACCCACATGTGCACATCAAGGAGCACTTCTCGGATGAACGAATATTAGCCGTTATTGATCATACACCCTGGTATGCTAACTATGTTAATTATTTGGTGATTAGACATGTCCCAGATGCTTTATCTTCCCATTAAAAGAAGAAGTTTATCCATGATGCCAAATTCTAATATTGGGAAGATCCACATCTTTATCGACGATGTTCGAATGGTTTTATCCGTACTTATGTTCACCAATCCCAGTGGAACCAGATCATAACTGAGATTGGAGCCAATAGAACAGCCATGAAGATCAATCAGAGTGGATTTTACTAGCCATCAATTTACAAGGATTGTCATGCCTTTGTCAAAGATTGTGATAGATGCCAGAGAATGGGTAACATATCAAAAAGGGATGAGATGCCACAGAACATCATTGTTGAAGTTGAATTATTTGATGTATGGTATTGATTTTATGGGACCTTTCCCAAATTCTTGTGGTTTTTCTTATATTTTTCTTGCAGTGGAGTATGTGTCTCGGTGGGTGGACGCCATTCGTACAACCACAAATGATTCCAAAGTGGTGATAAGATTCTTGCATAAAAATATTCTGACTCGGTATGGAACGCCGAGGGCTTTGCTCAGTGATGGGGGCCACTTCAACAATCGATGGTTGTCGGCAATGCTAGCCAAGTATGGGGTCAAACACTTAGATCACGACACCATACCACCCACAAGCAAATGGTCAAGTTGAGTTTGTAAATCAAGAAATTAAACAGATTCTGGAGAAGTCTATTGTCAACAAGAAAAATTGAGCCAAACACTTAGATGATGCATTGTGGGTATACAAGACGGCCTACAAAACACCTATTGGTATGTCCCCTTATCGACCAGATTTTGGAAATCATGTCATCTACCGGTTGAGATAGAGCACAAGGCTATTGGGCAACGAGGAGGATCAATCAAGATTTCTTAGCACCGGACACACCCGACGAGAGTGATTGCCTCGAGTTAGATGAATGGAGGAATCAAGCATTTGAGAACTCCGTAATCTATAAAGAGAGGCTAAAACATTTCACGACTATAGCATTTGGAAGAAGGACTTTGGCCCGGGGGATGAGGTACTTGTTTATAATTCTCGTATCCGTTTATTCCCAGGAAAATTGCAGTCCAAGTGGTCTGGCCCTTATATTATGGAAAAAAGCAATCACAATGGCACATTTGAGCTCTTCAAGCTGGATGAGAACACATTCACTATCAATGGGTATCGTCTCAAACATTATTTCAAACCTCAGGAGAAAGAAGTGAATGAGCTTACACTATTTGAGGATCCCCAATGATTGAGGTAATGGTCTAGCTAAAGACGTTAAATTAAGCACTTGTTGGGAGGTAACCCAATGTGTTTGCTTTGTTTGTTTTTTGCTTTTGTGTTATTTGGTTTTGTTCTGTTTTTTGGGCTTTTTCTTTGTTTCTTTGGCTTTGAGTAGCTTGAATTTTGAGCTTGGACGAACAAGGGAGTGAAATAGGACAAAATTTTTGAGAAAATGAGCATCATGTCTCGCGACACGTCATCGCGATGTTGTAACGTGAGCCAAAACTCACGAAAGAAGTCCCGTTACACCTCGCGACTTACCATCACGACGTTGTGTCGCGAGCAAGTCTCGCGAGAAAATAAGCTGAAGAAACAAGTTACGACTCACGACACTACTTTGCGACGTAGTCTCGCGATGCAGTGTTGCGAGCCCATGCGGAAAAGAGGTTAGGGTTTCTTTTGGATAAAAATAGTGTGTCTCCTCTTCACTCATACACACACACACGACACTATCTCGCGAGGACAGCTTAATTTATCTCAAACATTTGTGAAATTTTCTTTCCAATCATCTCCAAGGTATATAGTTCTTACTCTTAATCTATTTATTTATGAATGGGAGCATGATTTTGATGTTTTTACCGATTATTTTCGTATTATTTGTTGAATATAGTTGGTGGAGTTATTGGAGAAATATTGTTTGGATAATTGCATAATTTGTGAGTTTAGTGATATTGATCTTCATTGTTGAGTATTTACATGTTGTGATACTAGAATTCAAGTTTATGCTTAATGTGGGGATGAACATGTTGAGATGTTTAGAATTTTGATAAGTTTGGGGGAGTTGATAGGTTGATGTATTGTGGATATGTATGTTATCCTAGGCTAAGTTGATGAATTTATTAGAGATATTTTTTGTGAATTGAAATTCTTTATGAGCCGAGGGAATATATTTGTTGGCTTTTGTTTGATTTAGTGTATCTTTACATATATCACAATGCCACCCCGTAGAAAGGCTATAGCTGCGGAGAAAGAAAAGGGCGCCTCGTCGTCCACACCGGTCCAACAAGAAATAATTCATGAGTTTCATCCCCGACTTCGAGGAATCACTTTGTGCACAGAAGAAGCCCATGAGCGGTGGGATAAATTAGCTTGATTGGAGATTCGACCCACGCGATTCATGCACCAAAGGACACTACAGGAGATGGGGATTCTTGAGGATGTGATAATGCTCACTCATGGAGTTGGATTCTATGGAGCGTTCACAGGG
This sequence comes from Salvia rosmarinus, assembly GCA_036937905.1. Taxonomy (NCBI): domain Eukaryota; kingdom Viridiplantae; phylum Streptophyta; class Magnoliopsida; order Lamiales; family Lamiaceae; genus Salvia; species Salvia rosmarinus. Next base: position 52,898,091 of record CM072814.1, read on the forward strand.
TCGTGGTTCACCCATAAGACCATGACTTTGGAGTTCTTGTCCATATTCCAGCTTCATAGACATGAAAATGGAGCTCCACTGCGCATAACTTTCCAGCTGGGAAATCAGCAACGAAGCCTGTCTATGAAGGATCTGCGAGAAATTATGCAAGGAACCCTACGGGATATATATTTGGGGGACAACTACGTGAATATTAAGGCCTTCTGGACACAATTAGCTGGATAGAAGTTGAGAGATTTAAGGACTACAGTCCACAGACATCCTCAGCTGCATCCATTCGAAATCCAGCGTTAAGGTACTTTCATAGGTTAATCACGTCCAACATCATAGCTCAGGAAAATGTCGGGAAGGTTCAGAGTACGATATGCACATTTTAGTGGCAACCCTAGCAAGACGACCTATGAATGTAGCTTATTTCCTGGCGGAACACTTTGAGGCTCAGTCCCAGGTTGAGGGAGCTAGCATTTGCTGTGGGTGGATGATATCATCAATCGCCATGCGCTTTAACGTCAACCCCACTCGAGAGATCTACCTCAACCGACGAGCCCTCAACCACATGTAATTCCTCAGATGCAGGAAAGATAGGTTGTTGTGGAGGGTCACACAGACCAATGGGAACAAGGTGCTCGAGTTACCAAATCCAGCTCTTACTCGGCTTACCCATGGTGATGTCCCAGTGATGGCCAACATATTGATGACTACTCCCGCGCACTTAGCACTTTTCAAGCTGATTTACCTACTGCCCGACCTGCAGCAAAGCATGAGCAACATAGAGCTCGGGGAGGAGGTCGCTTATGAACAAGGAGGCGAGGCACCCGGTCGTAACCCGAGCAAGATCATCGATCGTTCCATATGCAGGCACCAGACTTTGATTTCTATGCCATGGAAGAGCAGATCTATGATCGCATTGATACCAGGCATCAGGAGCTGCATGAATATATTGATGAAAGTCGCACAGAGGATCGCCTCTATTATGATGATCAATTTGCTTGCTTGAGAGGAGACATGGGCCAATTTAAAGCTACACAGACACATTTTTTCGAGGAGCAGTGACGTCAGCTTGAGGAGAAACGATGTCAGTAAGAAGAGAACGAGCGGTGATGGGCAGAGCAAACGCAATACAATGAGCAGTATCTCAAGCTCCTGCGGGACATGCACAGCTTGTGGCTCTATCATCCACCACCACCTCCGCAGTGGGCCTGTTTTATTTTGTTTCTTGCTACTCTTTGCTTTTTGTTTTGTTGTTTTTGGTTTCTTGTTTTATTTTATTTTTCTTTGTTTAGTGTCTGTTAGGTGTCGAGTTAAATGAGACGAGTAGTCAATGATGAGAATTGTTTTTAGTATAAAAATTTGTTTGCAACTGAATTCTGTAAAATGAAGCATGTTATGATTATCGTTGAGTATTAAGCCTTTGAGAACTTGATCACATGTTTGAAACCTATGAGACTTGAGTTTTTGACTGTTATATTATTTCAGTCTTGTTTCTTTCTGTGTAGATTGGTTTAAAATAGCATGTGTTTCTCTAGAACTTACTCTGGATCTTTTTCGAGGTTGTATTGATGTACTTAAGAATTAAGAGATGATATTAGGCATTTTTTTCTTAGCCTATATAATATCCAAACACTAACATGTTGATCATTTTATCTTTTGATGAGCTCGTTTGAGCATACCTTGTTCTTTCATGAAGCCATGGGTTGGGTTGAGTTCGTTAGTGTGATTAGGGGTGAGCAAAAACCGAATCGAACCGAACCAAAATTAGCGGTTTGGTTCGGTTTGTATAGTAATTCGGTTCGGTTCGGTTTCAAAATTTTAAAACCGAAATTAATTCGGTTCGATTTCGGTTTGAGGAAAAAAATTCGGTTTTCAAACCGAACCGCCCGAATTTTATTATTTTTATATTATATTATATATATATATATATGTTATTTATATTTTTAATATTTAAATTATATACATATATATAATTATATATATATATTATATTATAAATATTATAATATTTATATTAATTATAATTTAAATTCGGTTAAAATCGAACCGAACCGAATAATTCGGTTCGGTTTAGGTTCGGTTTGGATATATAAAATGGTTCGGTTCGGTTTCGGTTTTAAAAAAATTCGATTTTTCGGTTTTTCGGGTTCGGTTCGGTTCGGTTTTGAACCGAACCGCCCGAATGCTCACCCCTAAGTGTGATTATTGGTTACTAGAATTGAAATTTTGAGAAAAAGAAAGAAAAGAAAAAAATAATAAATGATGAGAAATGGATAAATCAATAATAGTTGCTTACCCATATTCGAAAAAAAACTAGTTAAAAAAAAAAGGGTCAAGACAAGTGTGTGAAAATAGCATAAATGGGTAGAATAGGTAGAGCTTAGAATGAATTTTTTCACTTGGATGATGGTTGTGGAGTTTTTAGAAGAAAAAAAAAAATGACTTCTTGGTGTGGAGAATTGGAATGAATTACTAAAGTTTGGGAACTGTATCTTGTGATGCTTATTGTGTTTTTCATTGTGGGATTATGAGTCACTTAGCCTAAAAATATCATATCTTACCAAAGAACCTACATTATAACCCTTTAGAATACCTTTTTGATCTTAGTTCTTGAACACATATTTGAGCAATGGAGAAATAGACGATTTGCAAGCTTATGGTAGATTCCGTGTGTTTTAAACATTGAGAGTATAGATGTCCTCCTTGATACACTTGAGTGTTTGAGAGTTCTTATATATATATATATATATATATATATATATATATATATATTTATATCCATGTCGTGAGGATTAAGGTTTGAGAAGGCTTGTGCTTATGATTACTATGATATGTGGAGTTGAGCGGAAGAGGTTGTGATTTGGTTCATTTGATGTGAATCTTGCGTTTTCATTGCTCCGAGACTTATTACTTTTGTTGTTCAACTCATCACCTGTTCTTTTGGTCGCTCTCTTTTGTTCTGCTTTGTTTGGGACAAACAAAAGGTTAATGATCGCCACTTTTCTAACACGAAAACGCAGCAAGTATAAGGTAAGCGTAGTATCGTATCACGAGGATTGTATCACGAAAACATAGAAGCTAGCTCAGCGATAATTCATCATTATTCAAACACGTAAATTGGGTGAGATGTTTAAGGACTTGAATTTAATCCAAAGCAAAGGTAACCATGCGAAATATAAAATAAAGCAATAAAACACGGATGATAAAGCAGATAAGAAAGACTAACCCTAGGGATGCATTAATCCTATCCACAACAGTATGTTTATCCTATTTCCTATTAGCCAATTTTAATCCAGACAAGATGGAAGATCACATATATAACCAACAACTTCAGTTACGACAATTGCGGTTGTAGATTACTAGTTTTTCCTATCACTCTAGGTGAAAACAAGTAACTCCAAAAGGATCACTAAGAATATGCTTCCTACGAATATCCTATCTCAGCTACGACTCAAGGTTTATTCGTATCATGCATTCAAGATCGATTGACAATTAATACGATTACGCCATTAATCGGCAACTAGATATGCATCAAGATTGATCGAAATTAATACATATAAATAAGCACCAAGAATCATGAATCGATGCACGGAAGGTAAATAGAGATAACGAGAATCACAACATATAGGATCGAATCATGCAAACCATAGGATTAGAACGGAAAATTACCTGACATAATAAGCGGAATAAAATACGAATAAATCATAAAAACGGAAATTAACTGAATAAAATCCGGATAATAGCGTTGGATGAACAATGGTTGGTCTTGAATCCAATCCCAAGCGAAAAACGGAAAACAACGGAAAACGATCGGATAAAACGTTCCGATCGATAACAAAGCGATAAACTAAACTAGAACAACGAAAAATTAAAGCTAGAACTAAATGGGATGAAAACTAAAGACTAAAAGCTGTAAAAACTGAGGAAAAAACTATGAAAACGTGTTTGGGGGCGTCTGGGTCTGTGGAGGCGCGAGGGGGTTGATCCCCTATTTATAGATAAGGGTGGAAACCCTAATTTGCGCGCCTGACGCCACGCCTCGCGACCGTAGCTAGCGGTCGCTAGCTCGGTCGCTAGGCATCATCCCGCGCGCTCCTCTCTCTCGCGTCTGATGCTCGCGCTCGCCAGGGTAGCATCGCGTCTTGACTAGCGGTCGCTAGCCATGACCGCGAGAATTAGGGCAGAATATATCTCAGCGTTGGGCGATCCTCGCGTGAAATACTCGCGGCCGCGACTCCTCTGGGCGCTCGCTAGGCTGAACCTCGCGACCGACTTAGCGACCGCCAGTTGGTCGCTAAACCGGACAGATCGCTATTTTAGCCTCGTCTTCGTTCCTTGCTTCGATTATCAACTCATAAACCTACAAAACACCAAAATAACACCCAAGAACAGTATCTTCTAAAATAGGTAAAAACATTACGATCCGATACATAAACGCATTTAACATATCTAAATTCATCTTTAAATATCAACAATAAACGTGCAAAATGCGCGTTTATCATTAAGTTTGGGGGAGTTGATAAACCTCATTTCTAACTAGTTTTTGAGGCCATTTTCATTCGTTTTATAATAGTTTTGTGGTCGTCTGAACATTATTTTGAGATGTTTATGTTTACCTTGAAAGATATTATGCCGTGTGTATTTCGTGTCATTTTTGCACATGTTTGGATGTCTAAAAAGGTGGATCACGAGAAAGAGGGATTTCTACCCCATGTGAGCTCACGACCTACCGCACGAAGAAAACTCGCGAGCCAAGCTCGCGAAGAAAGACGAAGATCAGACGAACTACGCCTCGCGACCCTTGATCGCGACGAAGTCTCGCGAATAAAACTCGCGAGAAAAGACGGAGATACCCTTCGCGAACCTTCTTCGCGACGCAGTCTCTCGAGGAAAAGAAGGATCGCGAGGAGGACGAGCTTACGTGTGACTGTAACTCGTGAGCTCTTCTCGCGAGGCAATGCAGAACTAGGGCTACAAATAGGTGGATCAGTGTGAGAATATGGGTTTGGACTTTTTACGAGAGATTTAGACCAGAGACGATTTTCTTTAGCTTTTGAGAGAATTCTTTCCATTCCAACTTTTGATTTTAATTATTTTAAGAGTTCATGATTATTGTTGATTGAAGATACTACGTTATTCGTTGTGGATTTTCACGGTTTTATTCAACCGTTTCAATTCATGTTTTCTTTATTTAATTCTTGTTTTGGTATTTTAATTATGAGTAGCTAAATCTTTTATTGATCCTAGGGTTTGTATGTCTAATTAGATTTCTGTGATTTATCTGTTGATACTGTTTTGTCTTCACATTCATGATTTATGATTCTTGACTTTAATTCTCATGTGTTGATCTGATCAGTATTGATGCATGTTAGTTATGTGGTTGATGTCTTGACGGAATTAATTGCATAGTCGATTTCTTGAATATATAATACAGACCTTACATTGAGACCTGACGGAAATAGGTAAACTGTAGGAGGTTAGTCTTTGTGTGCTTTTGGTAATTAGCTTACTTCTCTTGAGTCCTAGCGAAAATAGAGTTTAGGTTAACCCACTACTATAGGCTATCCTGGCGGAAAATTGTAGTTACATTAGTGATCCTTCATCTGAATGTGGATTAAAATGGTAAACAGGTTAATAGATTATTTGTGTGAATCTGGTTAGGTTAAGTACATCCCTTGGGTCAGTCTTTTATTCCTGAATAATAATCAAAATTCTGTATGAATTACTCACTGTGTTTTCGAGTATCAGTCCATGTGGATATGATAATATACTTGCTGTTTTACTATCATTTATTTGTTAGGAAAATAAGCGATCAGTCATCGAACACGGACTCATGTTGGCAATGCCATAGTCAAGTGAATCTGGAAGTTCCGTAGCTCCTTGGAGAGCTAATTGCTACAGATGAAATAGTTGGGGTTCATGAATAGAGTCATTCACTCAAACCATGAAATCGACAAAGAAGGTACTCTATTTTACTGAAAAGACAATGGGAAGTACCCACAATTACAACTACTAGCACTTTAGAACAAAAGGCTTAGATTCGTTGAGCGCTACTAAAAGCCGCACATATTAACTTATCTCCTTCTAACAATTCTTCGTCTAATCATTGATTTACATCTAGGTTGCCTTAATCTACCTATTCCCACTCATCAACAGAAAAATACACGCTTAACAAATGCAAGTGGAAGACAACAAGTATATCGTCCTAACCTAGGTTGGGGCGAAAACTCCAAAACTAGGGTTTCAAACCTTTCTCTAATAATAAGGCAGATCTACAATTTTCTTTTTTAAAGTTTGGCAGATCTGTAATTTTAAGATTGAGTGTATCTGAAATATGTAACCATTTGGTTGGTCTGTTTTGAGATTCTTGTATATCATCATTGGGTATCTTCTGCTTCAAAGTTCCAGTCATTGGTAGTTTAGCTTGTGTAACGTTTTTCTTAAGTTAGTCAGCCATATATCAGTCATTCTCTATTATCATATTCCATTGCTAGTCCTTGGAAAGATTTATGTGATAGTTATTTTGATTACATAGTTTGAATAAAAAAGCCTACATAGATTGGGTAAGCACCAGTCACTTTGTAAGCTAATTTATCTCGTGCTAGGAATTCATTTTTTATGTATTTACAACTTCTGATTTTATATTAGTGTTTTCTCATAGTGACTGACCAAGTGCTTCATGTTTTTCAGGATAAAGAATTGTACAACCGGTTCATCTTTAACCATTTCCCAAGTTTGCGTGAGGAGGTAAATTGGCAATATCTTACAGTCTCTTGAACTCACTGTTTTAACTACAAGTCTATAACTGCTAATATGTCGAATCAAAGTTCTGTATTTTTTGTTATAAAAATTCATTTGATGTTGTATTTGTTCCTGAATCAACTGCTAGAATGATTCCTCCGAGTAACTAATTTCACTGGTTCTCGTGTAAAGGAATCTCAAGACTTCAAACAAGAAGTGTCGGAAAGAGGATTACCTGCAAAGAGAGAAATCACATTTGAAATATAACTTTTTGGATAAAAAAACCATCTTAATCTAATGTTGAATCGGTTTTCAGTAAGGTCGAAGAGATAATTGGTGTAAATTCTATGGGAATGGAAGTGGCTGGTCTTGTCAGTTGCAATTTTGTGTACTTAATTATAATTCCAAAATACTTTTGTTCTGCTAATTTATGTTCCTTAATGTGCTGTAGATACGGGAAATAGAAAAAAATGACGAAGCTTAGAGAAGAAATGGTTGTACAAATAGCTAATGAAACGAAGGTCACCGACTCACCAAGATGATCCATATCAAAAGTTATCCAAGTTATAGCCATAAAGTCAAGAAGGGTCGTAGATTAATGTGTAATTAATTTTTCTCATTTGAAACTTCACCAAGCTAGAGCTTGTATTCGGCGAACTTAGATTCACTTGAAAAGAATGAGCAGACCCAGTGCTCGAGTGTGATTATGTTCGAGCCTAGCGACACAAGTAGCATTTCACATTTTTTTCCTTTTTGTCATTTTGGTACTTAAATTTTTTGGTATCGATCAAATCAAGCTTATTACAGTATACTGTGGAAGTATGGTATACCGAAATCACGATACTGGTATGACATACCGAATGATATCGGTATGGAATTTCTCATACCGTAAATTTCATTACGGTATACGGTATGATAAAAAAAAATTGATATATCGTATCGACTAACCCCTAAATCTGAGTATGCATTATTTTGAATGTCGACCTCCAACACAAAAAATAGTAACGGGCAGAGTGTTTGGAACATAAAATGGACCGAAAAGAAGCAATAAATTTGGGCCTATATAATTGAAATTAATGTCCAATGGTAGAGGCCCACCTATAGAAGATTTTGACCCATTAGTTTAATTCCTTTTAAAAATAGGTCCATTAATTTAATCAAATGGGCTCCCAAGATTGAGAAATTTATGGATTTTGCCCAAATGAAAATTAAATCCCCTGCAAAAAAAATGATGCTCCACCTGCAAATTCCACCTCAGCCTAAACTCCCACTAGCTCAATCCACCGCCACCACCCGCCTCTGCAACCGCTCCATCGCCTCAGATTCTGGCCTCCATTTCCGCCGGAAGCTACTCTACCTTGAAGCCCTCGGCGTAAACCACAAAAAGGCGCTCAATCTAAACCCTAATCTCCGCTCTGCATTCCATCACTCAATGCCTCTCCTCCATGGGCCTCGATATCGCCGCCATCGGCCGCATTCTCGACATGTACCATAAGCTCCTCACCTCCGATCCGTACGCCGACATTTACCCTATCTTCGATTTCTTCCTCCACAGCGTCGAAATCCCCTTCCCCGAGATCAGGAAATCGATAACCCGGTGCCTAGGGTCCTCGTCTCCAATCCGAAATCCCAATTGAGGCCCGCATTTGAGTTACTAACCGAATTAGGCTTCGCAGGTCCGAACAAATTGACGTCGCAGACCACATTGCTCCTGGTCTCGAGCGTGGAGCTCACGCTGATGCCGAAGATCGAGTTTCTGATCAGACTGGTTATTGACTATGTCGAGGTGTGAAATATGGTGTTCTGATCGCCGGGACTGTTGACGTTCAGCGTGGAGAAGAATTACGCTCCGAAATTGGAGTATTTTGTGAAGGAGATGAATGGAGATTTGGAGGAGATAAGAGGTTTCCGCAGTGTCTCTCATTCAGTTTGGAGAGGAAAATTAAACGGGGGCATCGGCTTTTGATGGAGGACGGTGTTTCAATGTCATTGCCGGAGATGTTGAAGGTTTGCGACAGCGAATTTAACGTTCAATTGATCGAGAACGCCTCCGAGTGGCGGAGGATGGGAGGTTGTAGCAATCATCTTTGTAAATAGTAATCGTCTAAATTATGAATCTTGCTGTCTTTGGATGATAATGAGATTGTGTTTGTGTACATGTTTATACTGGAATGCAAAAGATTTATTTTTTTTTGTGCGAGTTGATGTCTGTTTTCAATTCTTGCACCGTCTTTGGTAAGTATATGTTTGATATTGGTGTAAGATGAGATGAACATAATGCTGATTGTTGGCATTGTTGTTGACATGAAATTATTGAAGTAAGAATTTTTTTCAAAAATACTAATTTGCACTTTCATGTTAATTATAGATGATGGGATATGGCCTAACCACATGCGCCCACCGACAGCTGGAGATGGCCGACGTTAATGTGGCCGCCAGTTAAGCCCCACCTTTCAAACCCTAATCGCCCCCAAACCTGTCAGCGCCACCTTGCACGCGGCGTCGTCCTGCAGCGCGGAAGGCTAACAGGCCCTATGGACAAGAGGAATGTTCCCTACACACGTAGGCCAAGAGTCCCTACATGGGAGGATCGGTTCCGTCTTAGGGCCTCATATATGTATAAATAGGAGTTAGATCAAGGTAGAAGGGTTAGAACTTCTTGAATACTAAGAGCTTTTAGCTATACTCACCGTAATAAAACATAGTGAAAGTATTGAGGAATCACTCCTCCGTGGACGTAGATCTCATTAACGATCGAACCACGTAAAAGCCTTGGTGTTCTTTACTGCTTTACATAAATCTTGCATACTAACATATGTTAGATTTATCAATAGAAGTATGCTTTGCATTAAGATCTTTTTCTGACTCATGATTCATTCTATCTTGACAAGCTTAATGTGTTGAATGAATCATGAGTCAGACTAATTCACCAGCTTTCCCAATTTCGTAAAACCTGCTGCTGTAAATGTGCTAAAATCGCAAGCTGTGTGGATTGAAGGGGGTCGACACGATTCAACTCGAAGAAGAAACCTCAGATCCAACATATTCACTTTGAATCAGGGAATTTTCGCACCAGGTTCGTACAAACACTTACAAATCAATGCAATTTTGCAATTTCCACCCTTTAATCAGACGAATCTAACGGGAATTTTGATTCCTTGTCTTTTCTGAAACACTCTTTATACAATGGATGTGCTTTTATCGTTAGTTTTGTATGGATAATTTCGAACGCCCTGTGGTCGACGAACCCTAACTGAACAAGGTAAGAGAAAACATTTTCTCACTACATATCTCTTGCGATAACTAAAGTAAAAAAATACTCGATGGGCTTCTTCAATATGTTGCAGAGTTCATTTTTTTTAATTATGGATTGTAATATACTATCTGTGTATTTTCTGTTGTGCAGAGATAATCAAGGCAGAAATCTGCTCATTCAAGAAAGAAAAATATTCGTGCTAGAATTCCAATAAGTTATATTTGTGACAACCAAGGTTTAAATATACGTTTAAGCATCTAGGCGTTTTCCAATAGTCTCACGAGGCGTAAGCCTCGAGGCTGCCCGAGGCATAAAACCGAAGCGTAAATCATAAAAACATAAAATTTATAACTAATATAATAAAATCATAGAAAAGCATAACAAGTATATTAAAACACAAAATAAAAACATAATTTCATGATTAAGTATGTTTGTCTCTAAAATTTAAAACTCAAATCATAATCAAACGTCTAAGAAGCTTGAATCATCTCCATCTTCATCTCTATCTTCATCTTCACTTTCGAAATCATCTTCTTTTTTCTCCTCATCAATCAATGCAAGGTTCGATTGAACCTGCCTTTTTCCTATATGCATGTAATTTAAATGTTGAAAATAACTATATATTATACTTTGTAGAATATAATTAAACTTTATGTGTAAGAGATTAAATGTAACCTTTTGGTTTACTTCGTTTCCTCTTTCTAGGTACAAGAGAGCATTCACTCTCGTCTATTGGCATGATTGCTTCAACATCTTCACTAGTTGGGTCGATTACTCACTCATCATCAGAAGGCACATCTTCAACAATCAAATGATCATCCACATCGCTTCGTGATTGTTTCTTTAGATGTTTATACTTCAAGTTCCTATTGTACATGATATACACCAATTTGTTCAACTTCAATATGCTTAGACGATTTCTTCTCTTTGTGTGTACTTGATTGAACGTACTCCACTTACGTTCTCATGCAGATGCAGAGCAAGTTAAACCAAGAATCATCATCACAAATGATTTAATTTCTGGAACTTCATCTCCAAAAGTGTCCCACCTAAAAAGAAAATTTGTATTCAATATTTTAATAAACTATTATGAAATAAAATTAAATCAATATAATAAATACCTGGTGGACGTATTAAATATGTTCCTAAATATGACTTCAAGCCAAATAATCCCATCTTGCATTTATAAGAATCAAGTTGGGAGTCGATCTTAAAATATTTGTTTTGATTTGGAACGAGTCGTTCCATGCATCTATATAAGCCACTTTTTATTTTCGAATGTTCAGAAACATTGGGACTCCATCTATATCGAGGATTCAGATAATATGCAGTTGCATGCAAGCCCCTGTGCAACTGACTATCCCATTTATGATCGATAATATCCCAAATCTCCTTGTAGGTAGACACTTGTCCGTCGAAGTTCATTGTTATCTTTTCTTTTGCCTCATCCATAGCATCATAGATAAACCCTATTGCCGGTGTCTTCTCACCACCAACAATCCTCAAAACATCAACAAGAGGCTTTGTGGTTTTAATAGAATAAACCACACTATGCCAAAATGAGTTGTCATTCATGACGATCTTTTTTACCTCTTTTCCATCAACTTTTTTGCCCATGCACAATCATACCATTCTCTCGATACAAACATCGATTGCAACGGTTGCTTCAGATCTTCTATACTCTCTAGAGTCAAGAAGGCAGTGATGAATCGTGTTGCAGCTGGTCGAAGGAGATCTTTCTTCGTAATTTTTCTGAAAAGACTCAACATCCACTGATGGTTATAGATGAAATTGCTCACTCTCTTTGCCTTAAGCAAAGCAGACTTGTGTTGTGGCAACTCACCAATTTTCTCAAGCATCAAATCGATACAATGTGCTGCGCACGGAGTCCAATACAATCGTGTTCTCTTCTCCATCAACAAATGTTCAGCTGCTTTATATGCACTTGCATTATCTGTTATCACTTGAACAACAACATCTCTCCAATTTCTTCAATAACTTCATTAAGCAATTCAAATAATTTTTGAGCATCCTTCACACAATCTGATGCATCAACTGTTTTAAAAAAACAGTCCCATGTTGATTGTTCACAAGAAAGTTGATAAGACTTCTATTTCTCATATCTGACCAACCATCCGACAATAGTGAAACTCCAGTTTTTTCCATGTTTCTTTAATCTCATCAACAGTCTTAGTTGTTTGTTGTCTTCACTTTTTCATCCAATATCCAACTTCTAAACTCGTGCATCGTTGGAGCCTTTAATCCTCGCCCATAATTTCCAACAGATTGCAACAAATTGGCGAATGATGCACTTCTTGCAACGTTAAATGGGATCTCATTCTCATAAAAGAATCTCTCAATATCTAAACAGACTAGATTCCGATGTTCTTTAGCAGCTGCTGGAGTTATTTTACCATCTTGAGCATTATCATTCACCACAAACCGATCCATAGGCCCCTTACACATCTAGAACCACTAGGACAAAACCCAACATCATCAGTTGTAGCATTTGTGTCACAACCAACACTAGTATTGGCTGCATTGCTACCAAAATATGACATACTATCCACCATCTCCTCAAAATTCATTTGTCTTTGATGTTTTGTGGTTTCAAATGCCTTCAAGTACTGCTTAATCTCATTATTTACCTCTTCGGGTACTTTTGAACATGGTTGCACATTGTTATGCGTGCATGCAAGGTGTTCCTTCATTCTCTTTACACCTCCCTTGATGTTTTTGCTATAAAACTTGCACTCTAAGTATTTGTAACCTTTTGTCACACCCGTTGGCGGTACGTCAATTTGTAACAACCCGTTTCTTTGTAGAATATTATTAAAATATTCGTTAGATTTTTCGGTGAAGTTTGAAAAAGTTGGACTTTGTTTGGACCTAGAACGGGATCTGACGTCCGTATTAAATCCGTTTTTCATATGCATTATATTCACATGATTTACAAAATTTACAAATAAATAGTCTTTGTTAAAGATTTTTAAATGCGAGCCTATAGGCTCTTAAATTTTGAAAACAGATTTCAAACGATCAAGTTATGATTTTTAAAATATTTTTCAGCTAACGCTTGTGTCAGTGATTGCGCGAGCACACTCTTAATTGCATCAGTCTTGCCCATATGCTTGCACAAGCGAGCTTCAGAAAATCTATAAATAGGGGCCTAGGGCCTTCATTTTCAAACGTTCATTTCAAGCGTCTCTTTGTGTTTATGGAAGAGCCGAGCAGCTCCAGGTACGCTGCGGAAGCGCTGGAGGAGTGGGGATCGATCCGGAAGGACTCGGCGGTGGCGCAATTGCGTTGCTGCCGACCTATCACAGTCGATCAGCCTCCCCTGGTGCCTTCATTTTTAAATTTTATCCTTTTATAGTTTTGATTCCTCCTTTTCGTAGATAGCATAGCATAGCATAGAACTCGGGTTTCTAAAGGGACGAGACGAGAAAAAGGCCGGAGGTCGGCCAAACCGGTCGAGGAACCGCCGCTGCCTCTTCACGCCGCCGTCGCCGGTTGGCCGCCGATTTGGTGGCCGACATGCCATTTTTTGGCTATGAGCCCTTTAGGTTTTGAGTTTCGGTTGTGTGTTCCACTAGCGTACCTATTCCTTTTTTCGTTTTTTGTGTTTTTACATACCAGGATGTTTTTCATCGTTTTGAGTTTCTAAAGGAAGTACATATCGGGTTATCCTTATTCGACTTGGCTTGTCATTCTATGTTCCTAAATTGCATATTGTTTATGTTTCCATTTTCATGCATTGGTTATGGATGGTTTATCTTAGATCTGAGGATAAGCATCAAGTTTTGAAGCTTCTTCGTTGCTAAGTTTTGTATCAACTTGCACGCATGTACGTTTTCAAGGTACCCCTTTATAGATTTCAATGCCCTGGACATTTTGCCTTCTACATTAAGTTGATTTGCCAAATATGGGTTCGGGAAGTCGAAAACCCCTGTTTTGCTTCGATCTCCATTTTGATCTCATTGTTGCCTTACTTCGTGGAATGTGACTCCAAAAGTTGTTCCATGTTGTTACCAAGTACTTACCAGCATGATCGGTATAGTTGTTGGATCTGTAGATCTCTCCCAGTAGATGTTTTCATCTGTATAGGTGGGTTATATTTTGAGTACATATCTTGAGTTATCAAGCTCTGATATTTCAAAAGAAAATATGGAATGTCCATGAAAATATTTTGGCGCATCTCTATCTGATTAATGCTCTCTGTAAAGCAATTGTGGCTCTTAGTGGGTCTAATACACTATCTAAGGGTTATGTACACGAGTCCGTATTGCCGTGGATTGATCCCCACTGGCGTACCGACATATGATGTGGCTTCTGGGTTATGACCGTTGCCAGCCCGATGATTGATCTCGAAGTACGGTTTATCCTAGAGTCTCACCTGGGTTGTGTTAAATGTGATCTCGAAGTGAGATCAGATAGCTTAGAGTAACAATGGAATGCGCTAATGGGCCCCAAGTAAAAGGTTTTTAGTTTCATGGAAGTGGGTTTATGTTTTAAAACCTTCTATGTTTACCTTATGACATGGACTTTCTTCGTTTTGTTTATATGAACTGTTTGCGAAAAGGCATGACCCACTGAGTGCGCTAGTACTCAGCCCAAAATCTTTTCAAATGATTTCAGGTTAATAAGCGGGCGGACGTGATGAGCGGCTGAGGAGGGTTGGTTGTTCTCTATTTTTGTTTTAAGTATGTTATGTTCTGTTGTACGCTCTTAAGTGTGTATGTTTTGTTGCTATCGTCTAAAAACTCAGTTGAGTTCTATGACTATTATATTTGAAGTATTTTAAGTTCAGTTGGTTTACGCTGTGATTTCTCTGCCGTTTTCTTTATTACTTTTGATGGAGAGTGCGAGTAGTCGACTCATCTTGGACGCTTGGCCAAAGCCCTCATGTAGTAGTCGAGACAGTAACGACCTCATAAGCGGAGCTGGTCGGCCAACTCCTTTTGGCGAGCTATGCTCTCTGATACCCCATCATTTTCTTGACTTGAGGTGTAGTTAGATGCTCCTACCCCAATAGTTGTTATTGGTTGTCCGACTGTTCAGCCCCCGTGATTATAGTCGGTTGTATACGACCAACGTGGCGTGCCGAGCTTTTCGACATCAATGTATCAAAGATTTGTTTGTTTGTTTAATTTTCAGTTTCTGTTTCTTTTTGGATTTATCCTTTTATAAAGGAAATGCTATCCAATTTTTGACATGTAAGTGAACCTCATATGTATATATGGTTTCCTCCTTTCTTCCCCGCTTCTTATTTCCAACCCCTAGTCATACCCCGGCATCCTTGCCTTCCCTCGGAAATTGGGGCATGAAACAATTTCAGTTGCATATTTCCAAGCCGGATCTCTTCTGTTGCTCATTGTATATCTATGATATTAAATCACAATTTTTATCAAATAAACAACAAAAAAAAAAAAAAATCAAATTATATACACATTCTTAAACAAAGGCTAATTTAGATTACATATTAATTAACAAGCATAGAATTCGAAGGCATTCACTTATACACGTTTCATGCTTGCTGCCTTAACACGCATATGAATTCGAAGGAATGGAAATAAAAAATGATATAAAACATGGTGCTTCATGCTTGTTGTTTCAATATAAAAAATGATATAAAATATGGTGCCAAGTCTGCCGACAAACTGTTTCAACTTTCAATACAGTTAATATAATATTGCTATGGTCAGAAGTCTACAATTGGTGTTTCATGTTGCAGTCTAGAGTCTACAGTCTAGAGTCTACACAATATAATATTGCTATACACTTAATATGTACTACAGTCTAGAGTCTACAATAGGTGTTTCATGTTGCTGCCTATTGTTAATGGTTAACACGTAATATAGATAAGAATATAATATAATATTGCTATGGTCAATGTTTTCTGCCACAAACTGTTTCAAATACACACACAATAATATATAAAATTACAAGTTGTTGGTTGCGGTGCCTACAAATATACAAGTTGGAAATTAAACTTACAAAACCTGTTTTAAATACACACACAATAATATATAAAATTACAGGTTGTTGTTGCGGTGCCTACAAATATACATGTTGGGAATTAAACTTACAAAACAAATATACACAAAGCTGCGTTCTGTTTCTGTTTCTCTGTTGTGCTGCGATTCTGTTTCTTTTTCTTTGTTTTGATGAGTTCTATTTCTATATCCTTGCGGTGTGGTTTGGTTATGTGTTCTATTTCTGTATCGTCGGTGGTCTGGTGTCGCCGGAGGAGAAAAATGGAAGGTTCTATTTCTGTATCGTTGTTGTATCGGTCAGTGGTCGGGTGTCGTCGGAGAAGGGAGATGGAAGGCAGAACGCGGAGAAGGATATGGAGGTGAGTGTCCTATGCATGCTTTTGATAAACGCGCTTTTTACGCGTTTATTAATTATATATTAAGATTATTCTAGATCAGTTTAAGTGCGTTTATATAGTCGATCTAATGCTTTTAGCTATTTTTGGAAGATACTGCTCTCGTGTTCCTCTTTCGTGTTTTGTAGCTTTTAAGATGATAATCGAAGCACGAAGCGAAGCACGAACCAAAGACGGAAAGGAACAGAGGCTATAGCGGCCGCGAGCTCGGGCGGAAACAATCTGGAGTTAAACTAGCGATCGACCTAGTGACGGCTAGGCCGGTCGCTAGGCAAATCTAACGACCGCGAGCCTGCCCGCGAGATATTCCGAAAAAGCTTATGTCTCAAGACTAGCGACCGAGCTAGCGGTCGCTAGCTCGGCCGCGAGGCAAACCACGCAACCGCGAACCTGGCCGCGAGCTCATCGAAGAAACCTACTGACTCACAGCTAGCCCGACCGCTAGGCGCTGCGGCCTGGAGCGAATTAGGGTTTCAGCCCATTACCTATATATATCCCTAGACTTGTGCACACGCCTCTCTCCATGTTTTCTCTCAGTTTTTAGTTTATTTTCACATACTTTGTTCTAGCTTTCAATTTTAAGCTTCTAGTCTTTAGATTATCATAATTCTACGTTTGATTAACGCTTTGTAATCGCTTTGGAACGATTTCATCCGAACTAATTCAGATTTTTCGTTCACTACTCGGGTTTGGATTCAAACCCTCGATTGTTCTTCAGACGCTATATTACGGGTTTTATCAATCCAATTCTTATTTTTATGATTCATTCGTATTTTATTTCTATTCCTATGTCTAGCTAAATTTTCATTCTAATCATATGGTTTGTATGATTTTATCCTAAGTGTGGTAATTCCTGCTATTTGCTATTTACCTTTCAGGCATTGATTTGTGATTCTTGGTGCTAAATCTTATGTGTTAATTTCTTATCAATCTTGATGCATACCTAGTTGCCAGATGAATACTTAACAGTTTTAATTGTCAATCGATCTTGAATGCACAATACGGATAAGCCTTGAGTCGTAGCTAGGATAGGAACATCCGTAGGAAGCATATTCTTTGTGATCTTTTTGGAGTTGTTAATGTTCACCTTGAGACGTAATAGTAATAGGGAAATAAGTAATCCACTACCACAATTGTCGTAACTGAAATTGTTGGTTACATATGTGATCTTTCATCTTGGCTGGATTAAAATTGGTTAATAGGAAGCAGAATAAAGATACGCTGTGGGTAAGATTAATACATCCTTAGGGTTAGTCTCTTAGTTCATTTATCTCTTTCATATTTATCGTTTTCGTTTTATTTGCTTTGTTACCTTTGGCTTTGAATTAAATATTTGAAGTCCCAAACCTTTTCAAAACTAAATTCGTTACTTGGATAATGATGAAGGATTGTTGAGTTAGCTTCATATTTTTGCGTTACAATCCCTTTGGATACGATACTCGACTTACCTATCTACTTGCACGTTTTCGTTTTAGAAAATAGTGTGATCAAATTTTTGACGACGTTGCAGGGGATTGTTTAGATTATATAGGAATAACTTGGCGATTTGGAATTATTAATTCAAGTTGTAATTTTTATTTTATTTTTATTTCTTGCTAGGACTGATTTCTCCATTTTTTCTCCTGGTAGTTTATGATCACAAGGTCCCAGGGACCTCCTGAGCAACCTTTAGATCCAGAAATCGAAAATACTCAAATGAGAAAGAGACGAGAAAGGAGACGGCAAGAGATGGCAGCGAATCCGAACAACGGGGATGTACCTCCCGAGCACACTGCACGTCTTCTGGTAGAGTTTACTGAGATGCAGCGCCAGATGACGAACATGGGACTCATCCCTGCTCCAGAAACACGACCATTGAATTACATGTACCGATCTCCTACCGAACAGTTTCAAGGAGGTGGATGGGGCCCTGAAGTGAATGCAAACAATTTCGAGCTGAAGCCGGCCCTAATCAGCATGGTACAAGGAGAGAAATTCGGGAGAGGAGCGACTGAAGATCCAAATGCTCATCTGGAGACATACTTTGATATATGTGACACCATCAAGCAAAATGGGGTGCCACGGGATACGATCCGGATGCGCATGTTTGGGTTTTCTCTACGCAACCAGTCAAAGGATTGGTTCAAGAGCCTGGATCGTACTAGAATAAATAGTTGGGGAAAACTTTGCGAGAAGTTTCTTTCGAAATATTTTTCGCCGGCTAAAGCACAGAAGATTATAGCAGAGATCTCCCACTTCTCCCAGCTCGGAGATGAGTCATTGTTCGAGTCTTGGGAGAGATTCAGAAGCTTATTAAGAAAATGCCCTCAGCATGGATTCTCCAGGGAGCAGCATATCACGCAGTACTATAGTGGACTGACACCTCACACGAGAAGCATTGTGGATGCGTCGGCAGGGGGATGCCTATTAAACCGACGAGTGGAGGATGCTAGCATGATTTTAGAAGAGATGGCTGCCAACAGCTATCAATGGCCTATGGAGAGGACACATGTGGTTAAGGCAGCTGCTGTAGAGGCCGACTCTAAATACGATGATCTCATGGAGAAGTTCACTCTTCTGAAGAGTCAATTCGAAAAGGAGAGGAAAGCAAAGGGGGTGGCTCACATCACCGCTGCAGAGCCAGATATGATAGAGGCGGAAGACGTGAATTATGTTAATCAGAGGAACCGTCCTGGGAAAAATCTGGCATACCAACCGAACAACAGGAATCATCCTAACTTTTCGTATGCCAACCCCAATAACTTCCAGCAACCTCCACCATGCTTCTCAGTGCAAAATGGGATGATACAGGAGGTGAAGAAGCAGAGTCTGGAGGATATGGTACAATAGTTGGTTGTGAGCAACCAACAATTGGCGATGCATCAAAATGGACAACACAAGTCGGGCCAATTTCCTAGTAATACGGAGGTTAACCCGAAAAATCAATGCAATGCCATCCAGCTAAGGAGTGGAAAAGCTTACCAGAATCACTCGGAACGAGAAGAAGGACGTACACTGAATGAGGAGGAGCTCGCGACCAAGCTAGCGACCGCTAGCCCTGCCACGAGGAATGATACAGAACGTATTCCCGAGAAGCTAGCGACCGACCTAGGGACCGCTAGGCTGGCCGCGAGAAAAAGTGCAGAGAGTTCTGGAGAGAAATTAACGATCGAACTAGCGACCGCTAGCCCGACCGCGAAGCACAGCAGAGACGAGTCCGAATGAGCTCGCGATCACCCTAACGGTCGCGAGGGTGGCCGCGAGGCAGACCTGACGAAGAGATATCCAACATACACTCCTCCGGTCCCATTCCCAAGTCGGCTAGCCAAGCCGAAATATAACGAGAAGCTAACCCGGTTTATGGAGATGTTTCAGAAGGTGCACATCAACATTCCATTACTAGAAGCACTCAGAGACATGCCGGGATATGTGAAGTTTTTAAAGGATGTTGTGGACAATAAGAAAAAGTTGGGAAAGTTCGAGACTATTAATTTGTCTCAAGAGTGCAGTGTTGTGCTACAAAACAAGGTGCCGCTCAAGCAGAAGGATCTAGACAGCTTCATAATCGTGTGTGTCATTGGAGGGTAGACTTTCTCCAAAGTGATGTGCGATCTAGGGGCAAGCATCAACCTGATGCCGCTGTCCATATTCAACAGATTAGAAATTGGCGAGATCAAGCCAACGATCATTGCTCTCCAGATGGCAGACACCTCTGTTACTTATCCGAAGGGGATAGTGGAAGATGTGCTCGTAAAAGTCAGAGACTTCATTTTTTGAGCGGACTTTGTAGTCCTTGACATGCCAGAGGATGGGAACATGCCTCTTATTCTCGGAAGACCGTTCTAGTTACAGGCAGAGCACTGATCGACGTGCAAGATGGAGACCTCACCTTCAGGGTTAACGATGAGGAGATGAAAATCTCTATTTACGATGCAATGAAGCAACATGAAGAAAAGATCGTGGAAGAATATCGAGTCATAGAGCAACTGTCTTCCACCCACTTACAATCAGCAGATCTGGTGGAGTTTTGTATGCAGAACTCGATTTTCTCATCCTCAGACCTCGATGAAGTTTGTGATGAGATTTTATAGTACCTTGAAGCGATTGAAGAAGTAAAGCCCCCCCCCGAGGAGTCAGTGCCTTATTTAGATGTGAGGAAGCCGATTGGAGGAGAGGATGTTGTGGTGGCAACCGAAGAGCACACACCCAAGGTGGAGTTGAAAGACTGCCGGACCACCTCCAGTATGCCTTTCTAGGCGAAGATGAGACTTTTCCAGTAATAGTCTCTTTAGAGTTGACAGAGAAAGAATCGAAGAAGTTGATGATCGTGCTGAAGCAATACAAGTCTGCGATTGGGTGGACTATCTTTGATATCAAGGGGGTCAGCCCTTCGATTTGCATGCACCGGATACTGTTGGAGAATGAGTACAAACCAAAGGTGCAACCTCAAGGCCGCCTGAATCCGACAATGCAAGAGGTCGTGAGGAATGAAGTTTTGAAGTTATTAGATGCAGGCATGATCTATGCAATCTCGGACAGTGAGTGGGTGAGCCCAACTCAAGAGGTGTCCAAGAAAGGGAGTGTCACAGTGATTCGAGATCGGAAGAACGAGCTTGTAGCAACAAGGCTTGTGACAGGATAGCGAGTGTGCATTGACTACCGTGCTCTGAATGCAGCCACAAGGAAGGACCATTTTCTCCTGCCCTTCATTGATATTGCTTCCTGAATGGAAGGGTATGGGTTATATTGCTTCCTGAATGGATATTCAGGGTATAATCAGATTGTCATCGCCCCGGAGGACCAGCACAAGACGGCGTTCACGTGTTCGTATGGATTCTTTACCTATAGGAGAATGCCGTTTGGTTTGTGCAATGCTCCAGCCACTTTTCCGAGATGTATGATGTTCATCTTCCATGGCTTGATTGAAAACATTATGGAGGTATTCATGGACGACTTTTCTGTGTTTGGTTCTTCTTTTGACCATTGTCTCCACAATCTGTCCCAAGTGCTACACAGATGTGAGGAGACGAATCTAGTGCTCAATTGGGAGAAGTGTCATTTCATGGTTAAGGAAGGTGTGGTACTTGGCCGTAAGGTTTCTGCGAAGGGCTTGGAAGTAGACCGAGCAAAGATAGTTTCCATCGAGAAGCTACCTCCTCCTATCAATGTCAAATCAGTGAGGAGCTTTCTCGGATAAGCCGGCTTTTACATCAAAGACTTTTCCACGATCACAAAGCCGCTGTGTGGATTGCTAGAGAAGGACACCAAGTTTGTGTTCACGACTGACTGCATGGGGGCGTTTGAGAAGTTGAAGCAAGCTCTGATCTCGACTCCAGTTTTGGTCTCACGTGATTGGAGCCAACCATTTGAGCTTATGTGTGATGCTAGTGATTGGGCAGTGGGAGCCGTGTTGGGACAGAAAAGAGATAGGCTGTTCAGAGTCATCTATTATGCAAGTAAGATGCTCGACTCAGCTCAGATGAACTACACCACCACGGAGAAAGAGTTACTTGCAGTGGTCTATGCTTTCGACAAGTTTAGACCATAATTGGTGGGCATCCACACTATTGTCCATACCGACCATGCCGCCATTCGCTATCTGTTCAACAAGAAAGATTCGAAGCCGAGATTGGTGAGATGGATTCTCCTCCTTCAGGAGTTCGACATGGAGATCAAGGACAGAAAAGGGTGCGAGAATGTGGTAGCACACCACCTATCTAGATTGGAGAAGCTAGTCGAATGAGAAGACAAGAGAATTGGGATCAAGGAGAACTTCCCAGATGAGCATATCCTAAGCATAGTTGATCATACTCCATGGTATGCAGATTTTGTGAACTACTTGGTGATTGGAGTAATGCCCCCTTCTTGCAGTCATCACCAGAAGAAAAAGTTTCTCCACGACATGAAGTTCTATTATTGGGATGATCCCCATCTTTATCGTCGATGTGCCGATGGCCTGATACGTCGCTATGTTCCCCAATGGGAATGGGATGAGATAATCCATGAGTGCCACAGTTCGTTGAGTGGAGGACATTTTGCAGCGGCCAAGACTGCAGCAAAGGTCTACTTGAGTGGTTTCTACTGGCCTTCTATCTTCAAGGATTGCCAAAGTTTTGTGAAGAGTTGTGACAGCTGTCAAAGGATGGGAAACGTCACCAAGAAGGATGAGATGCCGTAGAATAGCATCATGGAAGTGGAATTATTTGATGTATAGGGAATTGACTTTATGGGTCCATTTCCCATGTCTTGTGGTTTCACCTACATTCTGCTTGATGTGGAGTACGTATCACGATGGGTGGAGGCGATTCCCACAGCCACTAGCGACTCCAAGGTAGTTATTAAATTCTTAAATAAAAACATTCTAACCCGCTTTGGTGTACCTAGGGCGTTGATCAGCGATGGAGGGTCGCATTTCAACAACAAGTGGCTAGGCAATGTCCTAGCTAAATATGGAGTGAAGCACAGAGTTACCTCTCCCTACCACCCGTAGGCGAATGGGCAAGCTGAGCTCGCAAACCGAGAGATCAAGAGAATATTAGAGAAATTGGTCGTCCACAAGAAAGATTGGGCCAAACAATTGGATGATGCTCATTGGGCTTACCGGACTGCCTACAAAGTGCCTATAGGTTTATCTCCATATCAACTGGTATTTGGAAAATCTTGTCATATGTCGGTTGAGTTGGAGCGTAAAGCCTATTTGGGCCACAAGGAGGACTAACATGAACTTCAAGGAGGTCGAATTGAGAAGAGACGAACCATTGTTAGAGCTAGACGAGTGGAGGAACGAAGCTTTCGAGAACTCCCGTATCTACAAGGAAAGAGCGAGGAAATTCCATGATCTTACCATTCACCCAAATGGATTCTCACCGGGAAATGAGTGTTACTCTACAATGCTCAACTTCGTCTCTTCCCTGGAAAGCTGAAATCAAGATGGTCGGGGCCATATATTGTCTATCGAGGACACGCCAATGAGAGCTATGAACTGCTAGATTTGAGTGGCAACATCTTCAAAGTGAATGGGCAGTACCTCAAATCTTACTTCAAGTCGCACTTCAACCGTGAAGTCAAGGTGACCAAGCTTAATGAGCCATGAAGAGAGGTAACGTCGAGCTAGCGACGAAAAATTTAGTACTGGTTGGGAGGTAATCCAATATGTTTACCTGCTTTATGTTTTTCTTTCTGCCTGTTTTGTTTTTCTTTGTTTTGTCTTGTCGTATCTTGTTGGTCGTTTTTGTGTTCCAAAATATAATTGCTTTTATTAAAACATAAAAAAAGGGTCACGCCTAGCGATCGAGCTACCAACCGCTAGCCCGGCCACGAGAAAGAAGACATAACATTTTCATGCAAAACTAGCGACCACCCTAGCGATCGCGAGAATGGCAGTGAGAAAGCGGACATAACGTATTTGGGCAGAACTAGCGACCGAGCTAGCGATCGCTAGCTCGACCGCAAGACCCAACCCAACCCGATTACATGCGTCGACCCGCGTGTTTTGAACTCATTTTTAAGCCTTCCCTTTCCTTTTACACACTCACACACGCATTTTCAGCTAAACACACACTCTCAAGCTCTAGAACCCTAGTTTTTCACTTTCTCGTGCTTTCCAAGTCAATTCCACTTAAGGTATGCTTCATATGTTCAATTCTTCTTTGATTTAAGCTTGTAAGGATGATTTAAAAGAGTTTGACCGATTGTTTTCTTCTTGTTGTGGAATATTGAAGAGTTTATGAACTAGAACATATATTGCTAGATTTATATGGTTTTTTAGCATGCTTCTTATATTGTTAGGTGTATTTGTGTTCATTGAAATATATAGTTGGATTAATTCATCTGCATTGTTGTTTTGGGGTCAAATATCTCGAAACCCTAGCTGTTTTTCGTGACTAGCGACCAGGCTAGCGATCGCTAGCCTGGCTGCGAGCTCGTTCGCGATCGCAAGATAGTGCCTCGCGACTACCCTAGCGGTCGCTAGGGCAGCCGCGAGGCAACCTCAGATGTGTGTTATCACGTGTTTTAAGCCTATGTGTGCATTCTTTCCCTTGTTATGCCTTATATGAACATATGTTATTGTGGGAGGAGGACTCTTACTAATTCCGAGTTTGGGGGAGCTATATATTGAATTGGGTTGACGTTTGTTTTGAATATTTTTTGATATACATGAACTAACATTAAAATATTTTTAGGTGCAATATGCCGCCGCGTACATCCGGAAGCAAGCGCAAAGGGAAAGAGCCCGCTTCTTCATCACAGGGGGAAACGATTGATGAGTTTCATCCCCAGAACTATGGAGTGCGTCTGCGAGTCCCTCTTCAAAGGACCGATGGAGGAGGTTGGTGCAGCTGAAGCACCGACATTCCAGATTTATGTGCATAAATACATGTCAAGAGATGGGGATAGCCAACGATGTCACGTGGCTAGCCGAGCGAAATTATATATAGGGTTTGCGTGGAAGAGCGATGTTCAAAAGAAAAATAACGGAAAGAATGAAAAACTAACTAGGGTTTCAGCGTTTTACAACTTATATATAGCGCCCGAAATTTCTCACCCGGAGCCGGACGTGTGGCCTTCAAAGCAAGACAAAATCTGGGTCACCCAACGCCGGACGCAAGGCAGCGTCGGACGCGGGCGCTCGCGGAAACGGGAGCCAACGCCGGACGCATGCTAGCGCCGGACGCGGGCTGTCTCTGGACGGATTCAACTCGGGCGCCCAGCGCCGGATGGACCTGGGCTGTCTCTGGACTGATTCAACTTGGGAGTCCAGCGCCGGATGCGGGCGCCTCCAGTACGATTTCAACTGGGCGCCCAACGCCGGACGCATGCCAGCACCGGACGCGGGCACCTCCTGGATGATACGGCGCCCAGCGTCGGACGCGAGCCTTCTCGAGCTCGTCATCACCACGCCAAGGCGCACCCAGCGCCGGCTACGCCGAGTCCGGCGCTTAGGTGCGTTTATATGCACCAAATTCTTAAACGCGATCAATCCCTACATAAAACGAAAACGAACATGATTCCAATAAAACATATTCAAAACTAAACAAATAGGAATCAAATCGTTTAAAACAAACAAAGAAAAACATAACAAAAACATGCAAAACAACTCCCCCACACTTAACTCTTTGCTTGTCCTCGAGCAATTTTAGTTTCTTGAAAAGAATGGTACATATCAAATCAATGCTTCAAATAGGATCAATCACATATTCCCTTCTTTTCAATGCATCTTAATAATATAGTTCTCAATATAATGATTCTCATTCATCAATACAAACATGTAACTTATCATAGAATAATTGTGCTTCGACTCAAATATGATTTCAGACATCAATATACAACTCACATGATTCCCTTAAATGTAAGACATCCCAATGATAAAACTAAATAAGACATGTGGGACTTAAAACCGATTATCGGACAATAATCGTTAGATGAAACCTTCAAGTGATATACTCGAGTATCCTAACGTAGTTATCTATACCCATAGCATAAAGTCTCCATTCGAGAGACAACACAAGCAAGAGGGGTAGAGCCCCTTATTCGAATTTTAAGCCTACTTATTTCACAACATAACTTCAAAAAAAAAATTCATTTTTTTTTTCTTCTTTTTTTTTATTGAAAGAATCATACAAAATAAGGGTCCCATGTATGAAGTATATAACTACTGATCACACACATTGTCTAATCACAGCTTCCTAATCATGTCCCACAGTTCAAATCGACACCTAAGTTTCATCACACTAAAAACCATATATACCAAGACGAAATGAAATTCAGATCAAAACATTATTAATTAAACTTAAAGCACAATTCTTCACGCACCATTTCTTTCAAGAATATAAAATCATCTCTTATCCAAACAAAAAGTTAAGGACAAAACAAAAACGACAAGACGCAAACAAAACGGAAAACGATACCCCCCCCACACTTAAAACAGGCAAGGTCCTCATTGCAGATAAATATAAGAGTATAGTAGAGGCGACTTCCGAAAGCGATGAAAGCGGAACGACGGGCATCAAATCAAACAAAACCTACAAAACACCAAAACAAGACAAACAAAGAAACTAAAAGCAAAACGAAACAAACGAAAAACATAAAACACATACACTCCAATAGTGAAGAATCACTATTGGTCGACGGCAGCAGTGGTGGAGATGGGCGCCATGAAATGTAGTCCACGCGTTCCATCGAGCCTCAAGAGCGACCATGCGCGATTACGCTCAATCATCTGCGATTATACTCATTCCAATACCGGTTACGCTCATGCCATGATCTGCTTACGTTCGTCGAGACGTTGATTTTGCTGATCAAAGCGAGTAGATATCTTGACGAACTTCGGTCAAGTGGCCGCTAATTCACTCGAACCGCCCAACTCTTCACGTATAAAATTAAACCTTGCACCGATGCACCTTCTTTGAAAAGGGCTGGATGGCGGGATCGGCGTTGCTACGAATCGCTCGATGTCCTCTCTTACCTCATCACCCTCATCTTCGGATGCAATGGTGGTGTCAAAAATGGCTATATCACCCGAAGGTGCATGAGATGGTCCTGCACCTGCTGCTTGAGCTTCTGCGAGCTGCGCATGCATATACCTCTTCACGCAGTTTCTCAACTCATGAGGTATAAGAGTTGTCTCGTTATATGCAAAAGGGGCACCTCGGAGCTCACTAAGATCAATCGTCTTAGGTCTTATCAGATCTTGCCCTGGAATATGTCCTCCTTCATTATTAATAATCCCTAAATGCACTGACAGACCAGTAGGGATTTGACACAAGGTTGGCCGACATTTCTTACGCCGTTGAACAAGCTGTAAATGTTCCCATATGAAAAATGTTGGCGAAACCTTTGTCTTATTATTCGCGCAATGAGCAAGAAGACCTCAGCAGTGTTGACCTTATTGGCCTGCTCATTCCCGAAGACATTAAAAGTGATAAACTTATGCACCATCACCAATGTTGGATCCTTAATAAATCCACTCGGCATTCCTACCGATGACCAGTTGTTAAACCCTGATAATTCCTGCCAAGCCTCTCTTAAATTGAATGATAGAGGTACACTACGTACACCTGAAGTCAGAAATCCAAACACACCCTTCATAACACGAGGTGTGACAGCATACTCTTGCCCCAACAGACGACAGGTCATAGTGTCGGATTCATCGTCAAAACTCATTGTACAATAAAATTCAACCAATAACGGAGAATAACCAGGCAATTCCATCATAGCATATTGAAGCAAGCCTAAACTCTTTAAATATTTTTTAATTCTATCGTCAAGACTCAAGCTTTTCATCAATTGCCAATTAAATACACGCGGAGGAGTTATATCTTGATGAATAAAGCGGCGATGAAGAGTACCTTCCACAGGATTATAGATGGGAAAAGCGGCTGAATACATTATGCTGATGTCTTCTACGGGTTCCTCCATAGGAACGTCATTATCTCGTGGATGACGGGAGCTAGAGCCGCCAACTTGCTTCGTGCGAACCATATTGATCTTTATGTGAGACGTACTGGGCAAGGGTGAGAGGAACGCCGGATAAGGCTGAGTGAGCCCCGGATAGAATAGGGCGAGCGCTGAGGCGTGCGGCGCTCTGAGGGAACGGACGCTTGGCGACAACGTCGGACGAAAAGAAAGCCTGATCTGGGGGTGTGCAGCGCGGAGATGGTAGCGCCGGACGGAGTAGGGACAATGGGCGCTTGGGCGCTGAGGTTGAGCGCCGGAAGATGGCACGTGACGCTAAGGGGCAAGCACCGGACGGAGTGGGGCAAGCGAGCACTGGAAGACAGCAGCGAGCTTCAGTGACTGAAGGAAAGCAGCGCCCGGCGTGGCAAGCGTCGGACGAGGCCGCGCGTTGAAGTGAAACGCCGGATGGGAAGAGGGAGTGCGGCGCTGGGGCTCGGTGCGCGGCACTGGTGTAGCACCGGACAAAAAACGAACGCCGAACGGAGGCTTGAGAGCGGAAGGCGCGCGGCGCTAAGGTGAAAACGCCAGACGTAATCTTGAAAGAGGCGAGCGCTGG
This sequence comes from Salvia rosmarinus, assembly GCA_036937905.1. NCBI lineage: Eukaryota > Viridiplantae > Streptophyta > Magnoliopsida > Lamiales > Lamiaceae > Salvia > Salvia rosmarinus. The sequence continues at coordinate 52,926,462 of CM072814.1, forward strand.
GGAGATGGAACGCGGCACTGGACGCGGCGTTGGAGAGGTTGCGCCGGACGGGAAGGCGGCAGCGAGAGAGAAAGCGTCGGACGAGAGAGGCAAGCGGGCGTTCTGGAAGAAGGAGGGGATGAGCTGCACAAGAGAGCAACAAAAACTAGGGTTAGGATTACGCCAACCCTTTAAATAATTTTATTTTTATTTTTTAATAAAAATGGACCCAGCGCCGGTTTCATGGCGTCCGGTGCTGGGTCACCCTCTCTGCCCAATTGCGTTTCACACCCAGCGCCGGTTTCACCTCGTGCGCACTGGGTGAACTCTCTGTATTCACACGGTTACTTCTCAATGGTACCCCAACGTCGGTTTCGGTGCGTCCGGCGCTTGGGGTACTCCTCTGGACGAGATTTTGAGAAAGCGCAGTGCCGGTTGGCCTACGTCTCGTGTTTCGGGTTCAGCTTCTGTTGCAAAAGATCGTTCCACACCTCGATTTTTGTTCTCCATTCATTCAAGACTCCTAGATATATGACTCCAAATCCTTCACCACACAAAACAAAAATCAAGACAAAAACACAAACAAAAACAAAAACCAAAAGAAAACAGGAACAAAGCATAAAGAAACGTGGGTTGCCTCCCACGAAGCGCTAGTTTTAACGTCGTCAGCCCGACTCTCATTATCCAATGCGCCTACTAGACGGTAACCATACTCCGGTGAGTAAGGTGGTGGCTCATTCAACTTATCCTTGAATTGTACTTCACCCCGATCTTTCTTACACTTGGCTTGGAGTTTGGGGTCAGTCTTTTCACTGCCGATTTCTTTATGACCTGATTTATTGTCAACTTCTTCCTTAGACATCTGTACCTGCAAGACCTTATTCTCGTCCGAAGTATCAAGTGCAATGATCGAAAAACATGATGCAGTAGTAGAAACAGTAGAACTATCACTCGTACTACTAGCACGGAATGTCTCCGTCGTTCCCAAAAAAGTCAAGCTTATCAATCCTTTAGTAAAATCAATTAAGGTATTTGTTGTAGCCATAAATGGCCTACCTAACAACAACAGATGTCCACTCTCATGTATTCCAGTCTCTTCTCCCATATCAATGACAACAAAATCAACTGAGACTAAAAGGTTACCCATTCTTATTAATACATCTTCGATCACACCCTTCGGATACCGAATAGTTCCCTCGGCTAATTCTAATCGCATGCTGGTTTGTTTTAACTCTCCAAGTTTTAATGAATTGAACAGAGAAAAAGACATTAAGTTAATCCCGGCACCCAAATCAAGCATCCCGATGCAGATTTTCCATTACCAAAAGCAACATTAAGAGTAAAGCTACCTGGATCGCTTTGCCTTGGTTTGGGTTGGTGCGGAATGGGCTTTTTCTTCTTCTCAACTACCACTTTCTTCATATTCCCGTTTCCTGCCTTTCGACTATCAGACGGCTTGGAAATGGAACTAGTGGCTCGTAAACTCTGCGAGGCTTTTCTTCTTCCACTTTGATCTCTTCATCAACCTCGCACTTCTCATTTTCACTTCCATAAGCAGTAACAGCCTTGGCATGTTCCGATTGGCTAGGAAACTTCCCCTTTTGGTCTCTTCTCACTAGCTGTTCAACAGTCCCAGCCATCTGTCCCACTTGAGTTTCCACTCTTTTCAAAGATGCCTCCAAAGACTCAAATCTCAAGTTACTTGCTTGGATAAACGTATTTAGAGAATCCTCAAGCGATGGTTTACTGGGAGCATCAATTTGTTGTTGAGTTTGCTGAGGTTGTTGTCTGAACTGGGTACCCTGACTTGATCCTCCTTGATTTTGACTCCAAGAGAAGTTATGATGATCTCTCCAACCAGGGTTGTAAGAATTTGAGAAGGGGTCTTATCTGGGCCTCGACGGATAGCTTTGCTGATTGCCTCTTTGGTACCCTTGTTGGAACCCTTGCATAGCATTAACTTGCACTTCTTCATATGCCATCTCATTGGTTCTTTGGCACATGTTGGCTCCATGCCCCGCTTCTCCACAAATACCACAAGTTTCCATCGACATCGCTTATTGCTGTTGGAATTTAGGTGATGTCTGAGGCTCGGTTGTTCTCAATAGCTGAACTTGGCGAGTGAGATCCGCCAGTTGCTGTGTCATTTCATAGTTGGGTGTCATCTCTTTTGTTGCTGCAGCATGTCTTCGTCATGCACTTCTCCTTTGCGAGTTTGCAGCTAGCGTCTCCAATATCTCGCTAACATCATCAGCAGTATAGTTTCCAATGTCTCCTCCAGCCGCATTATCTGTCATGTATTGAAAATCCATCGTCAATCCATTATAGAAAAACTGATTAAGGAGCTCAGCTGGGTAATGGTGATGCGGGCACTGCTGCTGTAACGACTTGAAATGATCACATGCCTCATGCAGAGGTTCTCCACCATCCGCTTGAAGGTGGCTATCCGAGCCCTCGACTCTTGTGTTTTCTCGGTTCGAGTAGTATTTTCCCATGAACTTATCATATCGGCTTGCCAACTCGTCGATGAACCGGTGTAGAGACATCAACCATGTCTTGGCTCTATCCTTCAAGGTGTAAGGAAAACACCTCATTCTCGCCAGATCTTACGTGAGCCCGTTCAACGGAAAAGTGTGAACCACTGCATAGAACTCCCGGATGAAGTTCAAAGCATCCTCAATTGGCATCCCATAGAAAGATGGTAGAAGGTTGAAGTGGATGGGCTTCAACTCGTAGTTTCGGGCTGGATCCCCGAGGACTATGCATGACGTTGTCACCCCAATGACGGGTCGAGCAAAGTCACGCATCCGTGGGTTTCCTTCTTTGTTGACTCCTCCATTTGCTGCCATTTCTTCTGGCACGAATTCCTCACTTGGAGATCTACTCTCCAAATTCTCGTGCTCAACTGTCGCTGAACTCGTCTAACCTTCAGACGAGACTTCTTCTTTCAAGTTCGAAAGATTAAAATCTCTCACCCTGTGAATGTTGTCGAATACTGGTGCCAACTTCCTTTTTAAGACTTCGACGACCTAGCATACAAAAACACAAGACAAGAAAACGGATTACGCGCACCTGTGGGAAGAAAATAACCAAACAAAAATAAAATAAAGAAAAATAGAAGATAAGGAGGAGAAAATAACACAATCAAAAATTCCTAAAGCCTTCCCCGGCAACGGCGCCAAAATTTGTTCCGATCAAATTGTTCTACTAAGTCGCTCGCAATAGTACAAGGTCCCTATAGGGTGGTAAGGTCGACTCAAGTCGAATCTCTCGAGGAAGACTTAACAGGGTTTATGATGTGTTATGATAAAAACAGTAAATCTAAATCCTAAACTTGATTGGGGTGATGCTTAACTAAGACTGCCAGGAAATTAAATCACGCAAACGATTCAAACAAATATTCAAAGCAGTTCAATAGCAACAGGAGTAATTCAAGATTGTGAGAAAGACTAGGGTATTAGGGTTCTTCGCCTTGATTAATTGATTTATGCTTGTTTAAGAAATCTACCTACTCATGCAATCCCCAAACCTCAATCCAAACACTCGACTTTCGTTCCGTGGATTAAACCTAGGTTATCAAATTTCACAAATACATAAACTATTAGAGTACCCGTTTTCGGTAACCTCTAATCCAATTGATTCCTATGATGCAACGTATCTATCTCTCGATAATACACGAAACATAAACAATTAAATGGTGATCAATCACTTAACAGTAAACCCTAAGATTCAATTGGTATACTCAATCAAAACAAATAAACAATCAATCAATTTGAATCACCCAACCCTAGAAGAAGATTAGTTCATGCTCATCTCACGGATCAAACAATTGAAATCAATAAAAATCATTACTCAATAATTCAACGGGAGAAAAGTGAATAACAATCCTTACAATTGCAATAGTCGTTGATGAATCTCTTCAATCAAAGTTCTTGAATCAACAAAGTGCAAAGGAAAATACTTGAAAAGGAATGGAGAAATAATTTGCGTGGAAGAGCGATGTTCAAAAGAAAAATAACGGAAAGAATGAAAAACTAACTAGGGTTTCAGCGTTTTACAACTTATATATAGCGCCAGAAATTTCTCACCCAGACCTGACGCCAACCAAGCGTCGGACGTGTGGCCTTCAAAGCAAGATAAAATCAGGTCACCCAATACGACATAAGCGCGCGCAGACGCGGCGCTCGCAACGGAGCCAGCGCGGACGCGGGCTGTCTCTGGACGGATTCAACTCGAGCGGCCAGCGCCGGACGCGGGCTGTCTCTGGACTGATTCAACTTGGCGCCCAGCGCCGGACGCAAGCCAGCGTCGGACGCGGGTGCCTCCTGGATGATTTCAACTAGGCGCCCAGCGCCGGACGCATGCCAGCGCCGGACGCGGGCGCCTCCTAGACGATACGGCACCCAACGTCGGACGCATTCAAGCACCGGACGCGGGCCTTCTCGAGCTCGTCATCACCATGCCAAGGCGCATCCAGCGCCGGCTACGTCGAGTCCGGTGCTTGGGTGCGTTTATATGCACCAAATGCTTAAACGCGATCAATCCCTACATAAAACGAAAACGAACATGATTCCAATAAAACATATTCAAAACTAAACGAATAGGAATCAAATCGTTTAAAACAAACAAAGAAAAACATAACAGAAACATGCAAAACAGCAAGTCTATGGTAAGATTTTGCATGACATTGATCTTTGAGTGTATACACGTCCTGAATTTTCTTCTGAGTTTGAGTGTACACTATATTATACACCTGCCTTTGTGAGGGTTGAATTGAATAAGATTTTTGCCTTCAATTGTTGTACATTGTCGAGTTGACTAATGTCGTCATGTGTGCTATTATTCTTGAACTTTGAAAGATTTCTGAGGCCTGTTATAGTTACCACCTTTGCTAACGCTCGTTGATCTTTTGTTTGTGTTTTTGTTTTTGTTTGAGAACAAACAATGTTTCAAGTTTGGGGGTTTGATAAACGCGCATTTTACTCGTTTATTAATGATATATTAAGATGATTCTAAATCAGTTTAAGTGCGTTTATATAGTTGATCTAATGCTTTTAGCTATTTTTGGAAGATATTGCTCTTGGGTTCCTCTTTGGTGTTTTGTAGGCTTTTAAGATGATAATCAAAGCACGAAGCAAAGCATGAACCAAAGACGGAAAGGAACAGAGGCTAACGGCCACCCTAGCGGCTGCTAGCCCGGCCGAGAGCTCGGGCGGAAACATTCTGGAGTTAAACTAGCGACCGACCTAGCGACCGCTAGGCCGGTCGCTAGGTAAATCTAACGACCGCGAGCCTGCCCGCGAGATATTCCGAAAAAGCTTCTGTCTCAAGACTAGCGACCGAGCTAGCGACCGCTAGCTCGGCCGCGAGGCAAACCATGCGACCGTGAACCTAGCCGCGAGCTCATCGAAGAAACCTACTGACTCACAGCTAGCGACCGCTAGGCGCTGCGGCCTAGCGCAAATTAGGGTTTCAGTCCATTGCCTATATATATCCCTAGACTTGTGCACACGCCTCTCTCTACGTTTTCTCTCAGTTTTTAGTTTATTTTCACATACTTTTGTTCTAGATTTCAATTTTAAGCTTCTAGTCTTTAGATTATCGTAATTCTACGTTTGATTAACGCTTTGTAATCGCTTTGGAACGATTTCATCCGAACAAATTCAGATTTTTCGTTCAGTACTCGGGTTTGGATTCAAACCCTCGATTGTTCTTCAGACGCTACATTACGGGTTTTATCAATCCAATTCTTATTTTTATGATTCATTCGTATTTTATTTCGATTCCTATGTCTAGCTAAATTTTCATTCTAATCCTAAGGTTTGTATGATTTTATCATAAGTGTGGTAATTCCTGCTATTTGCTATTTACCTTACAGGCATTGATTTGTGATTCTTGGTGTAAATCTTATGTGTTAATTTTTGATCAATCTTGATGCATACCTAGTTGCCATTTTAATACTTAAAAGTTTTAATTGTCAATCGATCTTGAATGCACAATACGGATAAGCCTTGAGTCGTAGCTTAGATAGGAACATCCGTAGAAAGCATATTCTTTGTGATCTTTTTGGAGTTGCTAATCTTCACCTTGAGACGTAACAGTAATAGGGAAATTAGTAATCCACTACCATAATTGTCGTAACTGAAATTGTTGGTTACATATGTGATCTTTCATCTTGGCTGGATTAAAACTGGTTAATAGGAAGTAGGATAAACATACGCTGTGGGTAGGATTAATACATCCCTAGGGTTAGTCTCTTAGTTCATTTATCTCTTTGATATTTATCGTTTTCGTTTTATTTGCTTTGTTACATTTGGCTTTGAATTAAATATTTGAAGTCCCAAACCTTTTCAAAACCAAATTCGCTACTTGGATAATGATGAAGGATTGTTGAGTTAGCTTCTGTATTTTCGCGTTACAATCCATGTGGATACGATACTCGACTTACCTATCTACTTACACGTTTTCGTGTTAGAAAATAGTGTGATCAGCATTAAATAGAGAGGTTCGGAAATTAAGTTTTAATTCTTCTCTTTTGGGCTATTTTATAACAGCCCATTAACTTATGGAACTTAATTAATGAAATGTATCACTGTACACAGACTTACTTGCAGCAGTAGAGAGGCACACGCCTCGATTCGCCTCGCACCGCCTACCTCTTGAGGCGTACTTATCAGTGCTCACATGTGAGCGTCGCCTCAAAGGCACTTTGCCGGCGCCTCACACCGAGGCGTGCCTCACCATCGCCTTTTTAAACTTTGGTGACAACAGATTACTCTGCATGTGAGGCATAATTCTTTAAGAGGTATTGAATTTCTCTTTCTTTTTTTATATAGTTTTGGCATGAAAAGATAGAGACAATTATATAATATATCTCTTAGGTATATGTGAAATGCCAGCCTGCAAGGAAGCATGAGACTAAACACATTTCTTGCTTATATGTTTGTGCTTGATTTTAGGATATACTTCTTATGGAGACTAAACATGTTTTGAAATGCACCTGATTTTAGGATATACTTCTTATGAAGACTAAACATGTTTGTGAAATACTTAGACAGTAAGGAAGCAGCTTGATTTTAGGATATACTTCTTATGGAGTACAAATATACAAATGCAGCGATAGCTTTGACCAAGCAACCGTCTACTTATAGATTTTTTCATTATTATGCTCCACCGTACAATTAGTTGTTGGTTGTTGTTGATTACCAACATAACACCCAATCAATTTTTGGAATGGGTAAACATGTCTCTTGTTATATGTTTGTTCTTCAAGTGTGCTTCTTTCAGGTAGTCTACTAGTCACGGTTTTTAGATCGTGATTGTTTAGAAAAAAGTCCGTCTCTTTTTGTAAACGAGGTAGTTTTCACCCAATGAGAAAAACCTAAAAATTTAGTATGTGCAATGAGTAGTTGATTTGAAACTCTAATTATGAACTTTAAGCAGATGAAGAAATATGTAAGATTCATATATATATATATATATATATACTTTATTATTGTAGTGTTTATGGAAGGCAAAATTTTGGGGGTATTGGGATTGCAGTTTAACTTGTGATGTATTTTCATTGAACTGTTGCGTTGTGGCTGCCTTATTTTGGAAGGGTTGGTTTATGTGCTCTCAAAACTTGTTCAGGTTCAAAAGACTATAACAACAGTTTTCACATTGAATTAGGTTTAGAGAACATATTATGATAATATACTAATCTTCAGTCATTGGCAGATAACATGAGTCTGTTTATATGCAGAAAATTGTTGCAGTTTACTGTTGAATAGTAAAACATGTTGCATAACGTGGATAGATGTGCATCCATTTATCTATTGATAAATGAGATCTTGTATCAATACCTTCTCCAGATATTTTTTATAATTGACCTTCTAGTTAGGATCACAAATTCACAATAAAGAAAAGAAAGCGTAGCTCAATAGGGCAGCCATATTGTATGATTGATAGGATCTCTGATCATGTTAAACACCAACAAAGAATGGTAGAGAGTTAGTGGTATAGATTACATTCTAAATCTTCGAATGGATCGCAACACTTTTGGTAGACTTTGTCTTTTATTGCGAGAGATAGGAGTTTGAGCGACGGAAAATATGTCAGTGTTGAAGAGCAAGTGACAATGTTCTTGGGTATTCTCGCCCATCACAAGAAAAATAGGATTGTTATATTTGACTTCTGGAGATCAGACCAAACAATCTCGTATTATGTCCGTGTTATTTTTAAAGTTATTTTAAAGCTACATGAAATATTATTGGTCAAACCCAACGATTGCAGTGATCCAAGATGGAAGTGGATTAAGGTATAATAAAAGTTCTAAATCTTCTCATTTAATCTAAATTAAATGGCAAACATTGAGGTTAGGAGATTTTGTGATTTATTAATTCTTTAGTATCCTTGTGGTTTAAGGTTACCTAGGAGCATTAGATGGCATTTACATTCGTGTTATGGTGCGCAATATGCATAAGCCCAGGTATAGGATAAGAAAAGGACATATTTACACAAATACTTTAGCGGTATGTGATCGAAATTTAAGGTTTGTTACGTCCTACCTGGATGGAGGGATCAGCCGCTGATTCTAGGGTATTACGAGATGCAGTAAACATGGTCCACGATTTGAAAGTTCCAAGGGGTGCTAACTATTTTTTAAGTTGGAGTTGTCCTTTTTTGTTGAAGAGAATATGTGTACACTTCTATTAGTTAAGTTTAATTTTTATTTTTTTGTTCAAATGATAGGGAATTACTACTTTTGTGATAATGGATACGCAAATAGTGAAGATTTTTTATCTCCATACAATGATGTGAGGTACCACTTGAAGGAATGAGGTCCAGATAGTGAGAGGCCTCAAAATGTTGAGAAAATGTTTAACATGAGGCACACTAAAGCCCGTAATATCATTGAACATACATTTGGTATCATGAAGATGCGATGGAGAATATTTAGAAGTGCTATGTAATATCTGGTGAAGATTCAAAATAGGCTTATAATGGCTTGTTTTTTTAAACATAATTTCATTCGATCTGTGATGGTTGTTGATCCTATTGAACAACTCATTGACACTCTTCCAATTGAAAACAACAATCCAGAAAAAACGAAGATGAAGATTTTGTTGAAGCAGTTGAATCAACTTCTAAGTGGAGTCAAGCAAGAGATGCAATATCACAAGCAATGTGGCAAATCTGAATTAATACATGCTTAGGACTTACTATTCAGCTTTATGTATAGGGGTGTCTAACGGTTCGATTTCGGTTAACCGAACCGAATTTCTCCGAAAAAGTGGAACCGAAACCGAACCGTTTTAAATTTTCGGTTAACCGAAAATCGATCGGTTCCGGCGGTTCGGTTTTCGGTTAACCGAAAAACCTAATTAAAATTAATTAATAATAAAAACAAATAAAATAATAATAATAACAAATAAAATAATAATTAAAATAAATAAGAATAATTAAAAACTGAAACTTATTAAAAATAGATAAAATATTTAACAATAATTAATAAAGTAATAATTAAAATTGATTTTCATAATTTTAATTAATTAATTAATAATTGAAATAATAATTAAAATAAAAACGGTTTTGGGTTTTTCGGTTCGAACTGCGTTCGGTTATCGGTTAACCAATAACCAAATATTTTTCAACTCGAACCAAACCGAACCGATAACCAAATTTGTCGGTTTTGGTAACCGAATTTATCGGTTTCGGTTCGATTCTAACCTAAACCGAAACCGAAACCGTTTAGACACCCCTATTTATGTATAATGTTTTTTTAATATAACAAGATTGTTGTACACTAAATTAATGACTATCAAGTTTATTTTTTTTATTATTCTGGTTTGAGTTGAGTTCTATATTGTAATCTTGCATTATATCTTATTATTTCCTCCATGTTGGGACTTTTATGTTATTCTATAATTTGCATGATATGATTTATAATACATTTGTTTGCTATTTCATTATAATAGGAATATATATCTTTCTCAAAAAGACATGGACCTTATTCCTGAATGTCGGTGTGGAATACTTACGTGTGCTGGAAAGGATGACATGCATTCGGGTCGCTATTATTACAAGTGTCCGGCTAATATCAAACACGAGAGTTCTTTCTTATGGTGTGATGATTATCATCAAAACGATCCCATAGGTATGATTCCCAATTACGTCTTGAACCAGGTATACACAAAACAACCTAGGGCAAGCTCCGCTCATTCATCAACCAGTCAAGCAAAAAATGATGTCATAAAAAGAGATAACCGTCTCATGCGTTTCAGGAGTGACCTTGAAATTCATATTGCATTTATCTTCATGTCAATCGTTTTGATTTTGTTTGGAGTGATCCTTGGTAAATTACTATAAAGTGTCTTTGTAGCTCGCTGAACAAGTTAACTCCTCCCTACTATGCATGTCAGTGGACAAGATTGTTGTATCTGATGTGGGATAGTTTTGTTCATTATGAAATACTCTTTTTATGTTGTTATATTGTGCTACTCTTCTTTAATTTGTCGCGTTTATGCATATTACTTCACGCAATTAAGGGTTCAATTAGTAAAGCAATTAGTTTTGATGCACAGTGACATCTTTGTGATCTTAAACCTAATTGTTTGAGCCGAAATTTTGGGGTATTGTTTTTCTTCGCATGGGGTTTTTGAATTTTGTTTGAGGCTTATTAAGGGTTCTTGGAATCTACCACGGAAAAGCAGAATATAAAGATTTAGTCTTGGTTTCTTATGTGGTAGATTTTTGACATTTCAGAAGACATTTTATATATATCTGTAGTGGTATAGGGAAACGGTAGAGAGATAGAGAGATGGTGCAGAATAGGGAGAAAGAAGAAGTTGAGTCTCGATTAGTTCATCCTATTTTGGTATCAGTTGCAGATTTATCAATTAGTCGTATAAAAGTGATCTCTACTTTGATTATTTTTGGCTTGGGTATAGTTATAGGACTGGTTTCTAGCTTTCACCTCCATAATTACTTCACTTTTAAGGGTGATCGGTTTAGATTCAAAAGTATTTATTTTGAAACGAAGCAATTTAGCCAGCATAATAATCAGATGATGCTGGTAGATAGCAAAAGTGACTATTGTCTGAGCATGGAGAGATTCACGAGGCAGAGGAAAATGGACAAGATTATTGTATTTGATGAGTTAGAGTAATGTTCCATTAGAGGTTGATCTTCGCTATGTATATATGCTTTACACAATGCAATCATCAAACTACAAACCAATCAATTTAGGTGGAATTGATACCAGGGTGCAATGTAGTGCAGCGTGGCACCACTAAACCATTGCTTTAAAAATACAGAGATGCCGAGGGAGGTGAGGGTGGAAAATTTTCCGTCTGCGACATTCTTTCGGATACCCTGCCTTTGAGTACAACAAAGATAAACGGGGACTCCATTTCTCCGGCGATGTGACTGGCATAGAGGATTGGATTAACTAATAAATGGAGCAAAAATGGACAATCACCAAACCATACAGTTACTAAATAAGTTTAGGTGGTAACAATTGATTATTGATTAGTTTAAATATGTCGGCCTATATATCACATTCAACCAGGGCCCTCCTCTATAATACGAGATCTGCTACGACAATTCATAACAACTCATTCACAGAGTCATTCGTAATACTTAAAACAACTCATTGTTCTTAATAATCACTTGACATTTGGTCCCCTTAGCACTCTGCCTCAAGTAAAAATCAAAACAGAAATAAGAAATGGCTCAATCATTCACACTAGAAACTTGCACGTGCACGGTTTTTCATAGACAAAGCTATTTTAGAAATGCACATAATCATTAACATCAAAATGAAGTAGCCGCATAGATGTTGCTGACAATTTGTATAAGCTACGATTACAACAAAACAAAGTTTGAGTACATTAGTTTGCAATAAGTTTATCCACTAAAGTAGAAATCAGATGACCTAGTCCCCTTAGATTTGAGAAGGCGCGTCACATATTGTGGTCTAATAGAATCAGACAACCCCATGAAGATCTCAAGATATTCCACCTTCTCAGCAAGAATCTCACAACCATCGAACTTGTCATCCAGGGACAGTCCGGAGATATTACCCAAAAGATCGAACACCTCCTTCCTCGCTTTGCCTAAATCAAACTAATATCTGATCCGACTATCCAAATTTTATAGCTTGTCATTTGTATTGCGACTAATTTCACCCAGTAAATCGCACACATGTTGTAGCCCATCAACCGCCTTGCGTTTCTTACCCGAATGTCTTAGAACCTGATCGTCTTTCTGATTTTGGCAGAAGCTATTTTCAATTACTTCATTCTCGAATTAATCTTCTAAGCTAACATAATAATCACCAGCTATGCCCCCTTATGTCAAGTTTTCCTCCTATAATAAATCATTCACCGCTTCCATAACATCTTCGGCACTCTCTCCGGTCGTTATGTCCTTGCCAAATATTTCTTTCCAATCATTTAAAAAAGGCCATGACTTATAAGACATCAGTCGCGCATTATATCACTCTGAAAAACAAAACAAAACCATGTAAGTAACCTTTCAAAATAGATAGATAAAAAAAATCACATCCTGAGTTTATGTGACTCATATATAATATGCAGACCAACTGATATGATAACTTTGATCGGGTATCTTCACTAAATGCAAGACACAGATGATAAGTCAGCAGGCTACAAGGACACATTTTCGACTATGCATTTCTTTGCTACAGTGAATATAGTATGAAGTATGAAATTAAAATAAAATGGAACACCTAAAGCATATAAACTGAATTTCTTGGTCATATAACTGCAATTGCTAATTTTTTTCCACATAATAGATCACAAATGAACGATATATGTGAACAAAGAAAAAATATCCCCAGTTTACCTTGACGATTTGATCCCATTGATTGTTTTCACAGTCAATCATGTAAGTCTGTTTCAAATTGAACTCAACACCACTTCTACTAAGCATTTGGGAAAGAGAATAGTAATTCTTCTTCCAAATACTAAGCTTAGAGTTGATATGAGACATTCTCTTTAAGTCCGTACCGGGAAATTCATTTTTCATGGCGTCTTCTAACTTGTTCATATAGCCCGCTCTAAACCCATTATCAGATTTCCACCCTTGTGCAACAAGTTCTTTCAAAGTTGCGAGAAGGATCTCCTCATCTTTTTACGACCAACTCGTCTTGTCTTATCAGTTTTGTTAACTCTACCACGGCCCATATCGATGCTACATGTTTCATACATTGTAATAAGTTAATACAATTTTATATTAAACAAATATGCGAAAAGAAGGTATAAGTATACAGTGTAGTGTTTATAAAGATGCTTAAAGAATGTATAAGCGCATGATGTAAGGTTTAAGAATTCACATTTTCTTCTGCAATTATTCATCTCATTCAATTCCTCTGGTGCAAAGAACATGCAAAGTCACTAAAAGTTGCATTTTGGTATTATGACCTTACAGTTAAATCTAAGGGTGTCTATACCCTCCTTTCATCCCTCACTGACTCTCTTCCCTCTATAGTATATATATATATATATATATATATATAAACAACACCACCCTTGCTACATACATATGCTACTGCACTGTGAACCCTGTATATAAATTTTTGTAAATGACAATTGAACTCACTAGTATTGTCGTCCTTACAACCTTGAACTCACTAGTATTGTGGTCCTTACAATCTTGTTGTGTTATTCTTCTTTTTCTTCGTTATTTTACTTTCAAGTCTTGATTTTGCAAATTAGCAAGAGTGTTCTTTCGATACCGAGCCCATACATACATGAAAAAAAATACACATCATCATCATCCTCAACAAAATACTCAATCTCTGCTGAAAACGATCCCCCAATCTAGGTATCCCAAAGAAATCGATGTAATTTTCTTATAAAAAATCGATGCCTAGTGTACAAATAATGGATAATTTTGCTCATTCAAGAAAGAACAAGAAGATTTGCTACCCATACACAAATAAACACCAGAATATCCTCATGTATTTCAACCTAATCGATGAACCCTAGTATGGGCAAAGTTGCAGATTTTCCGAATCTACATATTACAGTACTAACCTTCATGCGCAGAAATCATTGAAGGAAATGATTGAACCAGCCAAGACAACTGGACGAGGATCGACGAGCAGCTTTCCCGTTCAGATGGTACTTTGTGAAAAGGTTCGCATGTAAGCAGGTATGGTAACTGAGATTTGTTGAAAGATCGAAGAAATATCCGTGCTTGGTTCCAATTGTCATTTTGAATTTGTCATAAGGTTACAATTATAATTTAATCTAGATTTTTAACTAGTGAACCAAACAAATAAGGATTGATATCTATATTTTATATCATGTCTACCAAACAGCAAGATACAATATCAATCTCACATTATCTACGATACACATCTTATTCTTATCTATCTTGACATCTTATTCCAATCTCAAAACTTGATAGAGCATCAGCCATGGCCATCCCTATATCCTTTTTGTGATAATTATGTAAGTATGCAATCTCCTTCTCTCTTTAGTCAAAGGTGGCTTTAGTTTTGCTGATCAGATATCAGGTAAATATAGGGGTGAGAAAAAATATCAAAAAATCGGTATATCGGACTTATCGTATCGAAAAAATATCAAAAATATCGAATTTTTGGTATACCGTAATTTTTGGTACGATATGATACCATACCGTTAATTTGCGATACGGTAAAGGTATCAATTTTTTTAATACCACGATATAGCGATATATATGGTACCGCAATATATATTGAAAATTTCGGTATAAACCAGTATATCGATACATACTGGTAGGTCGGTATATACTGATATTGTGGTACATACCGAAAATTTCGATATATCGAACTTTTCGGTATGAATTTCGGTACAGTATATCGATATATCATACCGAAATATAATACTTATTTATTATATATAATTAGTGTTAACTTTAAAAATATATATTTACTCATAATTAATGATAAATTATAAAATATGTTATTATTGATGATTAAAAATGAATAAGAACTTTTATACTTAATAAAATTATAATTACAAACTAAGTCACACCTATGTTATATAACTAATTTACGATGAGTTAAAATAATTATAACTTTTAAATAGACTTTGAAAAGTAAATATAAATTATATAATAGATTATGTTAAATATTCTATATTACTATTACATAATGAAAATAACTTATGTTTTACATATATTTTAAACTTTTGATAACGGTATATGATTATAGCGATTGGTTAAACTCAAAAATAATTACATGAACTATTAAGTTATTATTTGAAACTATAATATTAACATACATAATTATAAAATTAAATATATAAGTACGAGTCATATAGTTATATTTATGTATCTATAATTATAATCGGTAAATAAGTTACATCTAACTTATATAACTAATTTACAATGAGATAAGAACAATTATAATTCATAAGTAGACTTTGAAAAAAAATGGGATAGATATAATCAAATTATATTAATATAATATTTAATTCATATATTGTATAGTCGATATTATTAGTATATAATGAAAAATACTTATATTCGACATATACTTTAAACTTTCAATAACTATATATGTATTTCATATTTTAATGAAACCTTAATATATATTTTCATGTATATTATAATATCAATGTAGTTAGTTAATGACACTAGATTAGAATAATATAATATCATTATAGTTAATTATAAAACTTGAGAAGTAATTACATGATTTACTAATTATTATTTTTATAAAAAATTATAATATTGATATAGCTAATTACAATAAAGTATATAAAATATACAAGTATGAGTCACATAGTCATATTTATACACCTATAATTATAATTAAGTATTTTTTTATAATTTCGATAAATTTCGGTAATTTTGGCAATTTTCAGTATTTTCAGCAATTTTCGGTAATTTGGGTAATAACGATGTCCGATACGGTATACCGTAAAAGTCGGTACAATAACGGTATAAAATTTTATCATACCGTAATCTTCGATATACCTAAGGATTCGGTACGATATCCTTATGAAATTTTTTGATACCGTAATTTTCGTTACGATATATAGTATGATGAAAAAAATTCGATATACAATACGACCCACCCATAGGTAGATGGCATTTGATACACAAGCACAAAATCAGAGGTGGGTAGGGGGGGCTACTAATAGAGTTAGTTTCTGTGACTGTGTACATTGCTTGGATTATGGGAGTAGATCACACCTAAAGTCAGCCTCCATCTTCATTTGCACCATTGGAAAAATCCCTAATTTCATTTGCCGGAGATTATGATGACATATTTATAAGTACAAATATCAATAAAATTATACATATATAATTGAAATTCAAATATTAACCCATTTCACGACAATGCCTGACAAAAGTTTTGTGATTTCTTTGGGAGTTAAAGATTTTGATCTTTTATCTTTTTATCCTCCTTATCTGATGCAATGCTTACTCGAATAGAGATTTGACAACTGCTCCTGATTTATTACTCTTTCTTTTTTCTTCTTGGAAATGATAAACTACTTTTACTTTTGCTTGTACATAATACTCTCTCCGAATAAATATTCATGGCTCTTTTGTTTTTACGCAAAGATTAAAATGAATTATATGTTTTATATATAAAATAGTACTCCCTTGTTCAACAAAACGCTTATTGATTTTGATGACACGTATTTTAATAAATCGTAATTAGTATAAAGTAAATAAATATAAAAATATATATCATAGAGATAATAAATAAATATATTAAAGAATATTGAATATAAAAAGATGGATCATATGTGATTTTTTTGATAAATAAGTAGATAGGTTTAGGGTAAAAATATAAAGTTGGTGTTTCCAAAAAAAGAAAGTGAATATTTTTTGTGGACGGACCAAAACGGAATTAAATGCATGAATTTAGTGGACGGATAAAGTATATGATACGAAATTGAAGGTATTTTTTAGTGTATTTTTTTGAACGAACCAATAATAATGTGATAATAAAAAAAAATGAATCAATAATAATGGAACGAAAATAGTATATTCTTACATAGAAAATGAAAAGGGGATCATTTTTTTTTGTATAATCTTCCATTATCTACCAGATGAAACTATAAGGTTGCATGGGAATTACCAAGGTTGCCCCTACGACCGATAGGGTGAGTGGAAAGAACTAGGAGTACTATTGACGTCAACTTTCTAAATCAGAAGGATAATTTAAAAAAATCGGCAAAGAGTAGAAACGTAATAAGAGCAGGGGGAGGTCCCTTCTTTTATTAGAAAAAATAGCAAATATTTACAATATCATGTAACAAAACCACCTGCAAATATATAAGGGTTCAATTGTCATCCAACAACTACTACACCTACTTGTTTAAATCATGGGAAACTGTGAAAAAACCAACCTTTACTTGCCACTTTTAGTATATCAAGAACTTCCTCTCTCTTCTCTCTCTCTCTCTCCATCAAATGTGGGCACTGATGACTGACTGTTAAAACATTGGAGGACAATTTTTAACTTCCTTAATATCCATATTTGGTATTGGGTGAATCTCCTTCTTTGGATTGAGTCAGTAAAAAAAAACCCATGCTGTCTTTTTACCAGTCCTTTTTGCCTACTTGATTGTCTTCTCCAATTCTGCAACTTTCACTACCTAACTGCATGACGAGTATTGTTTTTGTTTCTTATAGTTCCTTCTCTCTGTCTCCCTCTCAGTTACCACTTAGCAAAATAATGCATAATGTGTTTCTTGGAGTTATCAAATTTGTAATTATAATACACCTTTCTTTTCTTTTCTTTTTTGTAAATTTAATACAGAAATTTAAAGGCCGCATCACGGTGGACTCGAACCCGATACTTTTGACTTCAGGCATTAACCACTCTACCACTAGGCCAACACACACACACTATAATACACCTTTCTATGTATGCCAAACATATACACAATGATTGTAATTTTTCCAATTTTTTATGTGACCGTAATTCCTACATGCCAAAAGCTCGGCGACGTGGTTTTGCGAAGCACTAATAACAATGTCATTTATAATCGATTTGTGAGTGTATGAATGTTGGCTGATCGATTTCTCATTATAAGGGGTCCTAAATGTGAGAATTTTACGCTTTTACTCCAAAACGACAACATTTCTGGTCCCCTTGGAAAACAATGTTGCCGACCTTTTGCCACGTAACAATTCTCGTGATGATCCGAATTTGTGAAGTTTGGTATATATTATTCACACTTTGAAAGTGGTATTATAGTTATAAATTTGACTAAAGTTAGTGATTTAAATGCAATTAATCCCTTTTTTCTTTTATATATTTACACGAATAGTACATGCACCCTCGTGACACATGGTTGATTTATATGATCACAGTGTTTCTAGATGAATATATATATATATATATATATTTATATACTAAAAAAATAATATATATCTGAAAAGTTAGAAATACTATTATTTGTGCAATGCATATGCATATTTCATGGATTGTGACCGATATGACATCTGAGTTGCAACCCAAAAATTGGAAATCCCCAAAAAAGAAATTTTAGAAAAGAGAAAATAATTAAAAGAGGTAGTTGGAAAGTGGCAATCCAGAAATGTCCTTTGATAAGATGGAAGCAATTACGTATAGGGTGCAATTGGTAATTTTACACTACCTTTTCTTTCTCCTTTCTCATCACCAACTAGTTCTTTCATGTCTCTACTTTTTGAATAGAACTTACTGTTTCACTCCAGGGATTTCACGTGCAACTCTTAACTCCATCACTTATTCTGTACTATAACTATAACCACTACACTTGCTAATTCAATTATTATTATTTTTTGGATATAAAGCTATATATCCAGACACTCCTTTTGTTCTTGAATAACAGGCATATTTCAAAATAAAGCTTATCCCATTATATGTATCTTAGGAGTTTTATAGATAATGATGTTAAATTTTCTATTTCTCACTTGTGCACAATGCAGATTCTTTCTTTAATTGATCAATTTTTAATTAATGCTTTTTCACTTTTTTATATATGATTTTTGAAGGCATGTGATACTTATTCATGGACGGAGGGAACACGTAAATATGGTTCTGGCCATTAGGGTTGATCTTAGCCCGAACCCCAAAATTTTATAACAAATTTTATTTTCTATAAGGATAATAAGTGAAGTTTGACTGTGAAAGATAATTTGATTTACAATAAATAAGACCTAAAGATTATAGATACAATATGTTCAAAATTGTTGGTTCCCTCATACTATGTGGTAGACTAAGTAAATTATATTTTCATATTGAATTTATATTTTATAACACTATGTTTGTTTACTAAAACAATGGTGGATGGATCAATATTTTTAATATTTATTTTTATTTATTTATTAATAGATTATAAAATATTATGGTTGATTTGTATTTTTCATTTTTTTTTTCCTAACCAAAGCTTCACTTAATACAAAAAGAAAAAGGAAGCTCTTTAGGTGGCTCCTTGTGGGCACTAATTAAAAGTCCTTCTAACTTCTTAATCGTTTTGTCATCGTAATTTATCCTCTCACATTCTCATGGGACTGAGGTGTTTGGGTTTTCGGGAGAGAGCTTTCCCTCTTAGAATAAAGAAAAAGGAAACAAAAATTAGGCCGACGTTGCTCGACTCTCTGGAGCTAATTAAGGCTAGACCTAGACTTCTGCAGACTTCCTAATTTTAGGAGAAAATGCATATAACTCTCCTCTGTTAATATATAAATAAATATATATAATGTATCCAATCATATTTAAATACTCTACTGTCCACATTTATGATCTATTGACACAATTTCTGATTTCGAATTAAATAATGTGGAAGTTTGGTAGCAAATTAAAGGCTGCACATATCCAACTTGACTGGATTAGACAAGAAGCTGCAAGTTGGAGAATAAGATTGCAGGTGTTGGCCCTATGTTGCCAGGACAACCCTAACTGACTTTGATACACACTTGATTTTCTTGAGGTTGTTTGTTTTCCAAATTTTTCTACTGTAAAAAATTAATGATGTTTTCTTTTGTGATATGGCTGCCATGTTTACTTGTTATATTTTGGCTTGTTGAAGAGTGGTGGAACCCTAATTGTTCACAATGAGGGAACACACCCAACAGAATCTCATGGGGAGCATAGCAGCCCCACCTTTATGTGTTGGTCACTTATTTATC
Source organism: Salvia rosmarinus (assembly GCA_036937905.1). Classification (NCBI taxonomy): domain Eukaryota; kingdom Viridiplantae; phylum Streptophyta; class Magnoliopsida; order Lamiales; family Lamiaceae; genus Salvia; species Salvia rosmarinus. The sequence continues at coordinate 52,946,574 of CM072814.1, forward strand.
CATTCTTGATTCTTCATAATTGTTTATCGGTGTAAATGACCACTTTTTTTAATTAATAAAAAATTTAAAGATCGTATCAGAATGAATTCGAATATGAGATATTTAGTCTTAGATATTAATCGTTTTACTATTATATCAACTCATACCAGCATCAAGGAGAAATTTTATTTTCGTTATTTGTAACAAGAGCGAATATAGTATTGTGTAACAGTAACTCACCATGCCTAAAAAAGTGCCGATTGTAGTTGGAAAACCGATGGACTCGATGCAGATGGTGATGTGAGATTCAGTTAAACTTGAACATCAACGACACTTACAAAATTCATCACTAGGCCATCGTAAGTAGAACGATCATGTATACTTGCAGATCAATGCAGGAGCACACATACATCTTTATGAAGTAATTTTTTCTTTTCATTTTCTTCATTAGTTTCAATATGCTGTATTATAGTTTAACTTTTTAGCATAAACTTTTGATTTTTTTTTGTTAATAATTAGTCATCACGATTAATTATTCCATAGTTTGGATTTTTAAAGCGTCAATTTACTATAATAAATATTAATTAGGATACACTGTAGCATCATAATTAGACGTGCATGGGCTTTCCGAACCGCCGGGCCGGCCCTAGGCCCGGCCCTAAAGTCAACGGTTCGGGCCCGGACCGGCGGTCAACGGTCCTGAACCGGAACCGTGAGCTAGGGCCTAGGGCCGGGCTCGGTTCATGCGAAAATCGGCCCGAAACCGACGGTTAACCGCCGGTCCGAACCGGCGGGCTTGGGATGGAACCGCCGGTCCCGGTTATAGCCGTTGGAACCGGCGGGCCTAGGGCCGAACCGGCGGGCCGCGGGCCAGGGGCCGAACCGGCGGGCTTTTAGAGCCGTTGGAACCGGCGGTCCGGCCCTAAACCGGCGGTCCCAACGGCTAGAAACGGCTAGAAAACGGCTATTTTCGATTTTCACCCCAAAATCACTCCTATAAATATATCCATCATCCTAACTCTATCCTCACTTCAATCTCTCATTTCTCAACCTTAATTCACTCATTTACATCTAATTTTCAAGCTTTCAAGCTCTCATTCTCACTCTCAAACTCAATCTCTCAAGTTCTCAAGCTCTCTCAATCTCTCATTCTTATTCTAAACTCTCAAACTTTCTCACTTCATCAATCATCATGTCTTTCTTTAAACGATTAAACAAGGGAAAGGGAAAGGCCGCCGATGAAGGAGCTCCAAGTGAGGGAGGAGACATTCCAACTCAACGTTCACGAAGGGCCTTAGCGGCGGAGGAAATCTCAAGGCAAGTTGCCGAAAGGTTACAAGCCGAAGAAGATGCTCGATTTGTTGAAATGGTGCATCGAATGGAAAGAAGTCCCAATTTCGGTGACGTAGGCTCGAACGACCAAGACGACGATGAAGAAGGCGACGAAGAAGGCGACGAAGAATATGACGACTTTGACCAAGATACGCCGCCACAACCACCAAAATCAAAGGAACTTAAGTCCAACGTTTTTGTGAAGCACTTTAGGTACGTAAATTTTTACGTTTCTTACAAATTAGTTTCACAATTTTAATTTCATGTTCATAGTTCTTACAATATCTTGTTATATTTTCTTTAGAAAAGTGGAAGTGCTAGGCGAAGCACCTCTTCCCGACGGTCGAAAGAGATACGTTGCTTATTGCAACTATTGCACGAAAACCTACAAATGGATCGAGAAAGGAGGTTACGGAACGCTCAATAGGCACATGGAGGGTTCTCATCCTCATGAGTATGGAATATCAACGAACCAAGCTCAAATTAAAACCCCTTCTCAATATTCTACAACGGTGCGTCCACTTTATTTAAATTTGATAAGGAAAATATGAAGATCGATGGCTAGATATTGTGCTATGGAAAAACTCCCTTTAATTATGCCGATAGAGTTACGTATGAAGAATGTTATAAAGAGGACTTGGTCCTAATGCATGCAAAGTTAGTAGAAGTATTATGCTTAAGAAGATTAGGAGACAATGCATGGAAAAAACATGATTTAATGAAATATTTAGTTCGTTTAGGTCATAAAGTTTCTATTTATGCCGATGTTTGGACGGATGCTTATAATAAGAATTCTTATATGGGTATTACTTGTCATTGGATTGATTCGAAATGGGTTATGCAAAAACGTTTAATTGCTTTTAGAGAGTTTGAAGAGTCTCATAATGCTTTAGGTATTGCTAATATTATAATTGGTGTGTTAAATGAGTATTCTTTGATTAATAAAAATTTTTCCGTTGGTTTTGATAATGCTTCGGCAAACACCGCTAGTATTCCTCAACTTATTGAAGCATGTGCACCTTCTTTTGAAGGAAAATACTTTCATTCTAGATGCATTTGTCATATTTTAAATTTATGTGTTCAAGATGCACTTAGTATTTTTCAAGATTCCGTTAGTCCTATTAGAAATGCTATCAAATGTTTGCATGCTTCAAAAACTTGTGGGAAGAAATGGCAAAAATATTGTCGTATAAAAAATATTGCTTATACATGTTTCAAATTGGATGTTTCTCATCGTTGAATTCTACTTATGAAATGCGCTTATGAAAGACTATTTCATATAAGGGTCATTTATGTGATTTTTTAGAAAAGAGTTTACATCTATTCAATTACATCTTAATGAGTCTCATTGGGATGCTTGCATGGATTTATATCGATTGTTAAATGTATTTCATGGTGCAACAAAATAATTATCGGAGTTTATTATTGCACTTCGTTATGATTTTAGAACATTGAATGCATATTGCCATGTCTTTTCGTAGTTGTTTTAGTAAACCATCTTTATGTGGTGTAATTTATTTTATGGTTCAAAAGTGGCTAAAATATTTTAGGAGATACCTACAATTTTTTGCTTGCTAAGTGTTTAGATCCTAAATGGAAATATGATGGTACTTGTCAAATGCTTAATGTTTATTATGATGCTTTTAGGCAAATGGATTTTCAAGGTGCTAGTATAGAAGGAGAATTAGTTTATTTTGATCTCCGGATGTAGATCAAATCAAATATAATCTTGAAAAGAATTTAAGAAGTCTTTTCAAGAATATAGGTCGAAATATGGTAGTGATGATGATATTCAAACTCCACCTCCTTCTTCTATGATGTCTACGATTAATTTTCCTTTTGATATGAATGAGTTTGATCCTTTGGTGCAACAAATGACTTGATGTACCAAAATAGAACATTCGAAAGGCCGAGAGGACAAGGTAATAGTGAATTAGATATATATTTGCAAACTCCTTTTGTCTTTGGTGTTGAAGATAGCGGTCCTTCGATCGATGTCTTGAAGTGGTGGTCGAAGAAAGAGGAGTACCCAATCCTCTCAATCATGGCAAAGGAGTTATTTGCCGTCCCGGCATCCACCGTATCCGTTGAACAAGCATTTAGCATTGGAGGACTAATGCTTGATCAAAGAAGAAGCAACATGAAGCCGGCGAACATTGAAGCTACAATGTTGCTCGATGATTGGTGTAGGGCCGACCTTAGAGCTCAAGAACCACAATGGGAAGATGGTAACGAGAGCGAAGACGAGGCCTTCACCGAAACGGATCGATCGGAATCGGGTGCGGAGACGGAGTAGAGCATTTAGAAATTAAAAAGAACTACATGGACTTTGATTCTCTATGATTATGAGGATATGTAGGCAACTCAATTTTAGAAATTAAATTGAGCTCAAGTCCTTTATTATTATTATTTTTCATCCCTATGTAAAAGTCATAAACGGATTTATGTAATTTTACTCATCATTTATTAAAAAATGCAAAGTGTTGACACATATTTTATATTTATACGTATTTTAACAAATGCAAAGTATTTACAAGTTCAAACATAAAAAATCACTTACAAATTTAAAAATATTTACAAGTTTAGTAGTTTACAAATTTTACAAATTTAAAAATATTTACAAGTTTATTAAGCTTTAGACTTAAAAGTTAAAACTTAAAACTTAAAAGTTTGTTAAAATCTTGGACTTTGATACTTGATGCATATTTGATTGAATTTTCAGAAAATTGAGATAGAATTGGAGATTTTACCCTTCATAAGAGTTGAAGTATATCGCGATACGAGTTCGTGAGCGCAAACGGATCGAAAATCGGAGCTCGAACGAGAGAGCGGATCGATACAAAATCGCTGCGCGAACAGGCGAACCGCCGGGCTCGGCCTAAACCGGCGGTTCGAGCCGAACCGGGACCGCCGGCTCAGGCCCGCCCTAAACCGCCATCTAGTACGTAGGGCCGGGCTAGGGCCTTCACTTTTGGAACCGCCGAACCGCCGGGCCCGGCCCTAAATCGACGGTTCCGGCCCGTCAACACGCCTAATCATAATGTTTATTTTTAGGATTATTGGTATCAAAATACATGAAATTTGGATCCATTTTGATTTTTTCATGAATTTTAAAAATTATCAATAAATACATAAATCTAACATTATTGTAATTTTTTCCACAAATTGAATGACGAAAAAATCAAAGCTGATATGAGAGTCAACATGGTGTCACTTCATCAAAACGACATCGTTTTACTTACACAATATACTTCATTCGCTAACCAAAAACTTGCATTGCTTTCGGTGACACTGGTTTTAATAAATTATAATGAAAGTAAAATGAAAGAAGATAATAAATGAATGGATTAATGGGTAGTAAGATTAAAAAGTAAGCCATGAAGATAACAAATGTACATATTAATGGGTAGTGAGAATAAAAATGTGGGCTATGTGTCAATTTTTCGTAAATAAGTGGATATATTGAGAGTAAAATTATGGAATTGATATTTTCAAAAATGAAAAATACAATACAAGCTTTTGGTGGACATGGAAAATGAATTAAATGCAAGCTTTTGGTGGACGTATGGAGTATATTAATTGTCACCTAAGTCCATTTGATTTCCACGAATTTAAATATTAATAATAAATTCGCAAACTTAATATTATTTTAATTTTTTTTACAAATTTAATGATAGTCAAAATAGAAAAGCTAATTAACATGATAATTGACGTATCGACACTTCATCAAAAACAACGTCGTTTTATTTATACAATATATATTAAAAATATCTTAAATTCACCTCACACCCTCTCTCTCTCTCTGCAACCCCAACCTCACACTCGGCGACAGATCCAAACTTTTTACTTAGGGGATCCAACTAATTATGATTTTATAAATATATAAAAAGAATTTTAAAATTATAATTAGAAATAATTGATACTTTTACCATAATTATATCACCATTTAAATTTATACCACAATGCTAAAAAAAGTTTAATATTACCACCTCATAACATTTTTCTTCTATTCTTTGAGGTTGGATGGGTAAGTATATTAAATGATGAAAACGAAATATCCACAATAGAATATGCTTTTGTATAAAACGTTTCATCTACCTAAATAATAATAATATAATAATAATAAAATTTGAATTGAATCTTAATTTTCAATCTTCTAAATTGGAAAGAAGGAATTACAACCAAAACTTTGCTGAATTTGAACTTAGTTCCTCATCGCATAGATAATATAAAACTAAGATATCTTTCTGATAAAGGTTATTTATGATGCATAATATTATACTCTCTCCTGCCTCTGTCCTAAAGATGTTTCCTCAAAATGTTTGGACACATAGATTAAGGAGAGTTGTGTATTATGAGTAAAGCAGTGTGATTCATAGAATTCGAGACAGTTTTATGTGTAAAATTGTTTCATTTTTTAGAATGAGACAATAATAATGAGACGACCCAAAAAGAAAAACATGTTAACATTTATTTGTCCTAAAGACGATGCCTCAAAATTTTTGGACATGTAGTTGTGTTTTATGAGTAAAATAGTGTGACTCATGGAATTCGAGGCACTTTTATGTGTAAAAATACTTTAATTTTTAGAATGAGATAACAATAACGGACGATCCAAAAATGAAACATGCCAACATTTTTGGGATGGAGGGAGCGATATATTTTACTTTTATACAAAATATTATTAAAATAATAGATATAATAGTGGGATACGGTAATACAAACAAAATTAAAATTATGTAACACGGAATTTCATCCCATGTGAGAATGTAAACTGATAGTAAAATCAGACTAGCTTAAGACAAATATCATTTTGTTAAAAAGTCCCCTTTTGACAACTATTCTAATATGTTACTTGAAATAAATAAATACAACCTAATAATCAGTTATCTTCAAAATCTTTTTGTCTAATTAACGACATCAAATGTAAGTAGGTCCAGTTCATGTAAAATATGTCTTAACATAGTATGTGTTAGTGTTATAGGATAATATTTAATGGATATGCATGTTTTCAGATGCTTTTCCGTCAAAATCTGCAGTAAAAATATATGCCCCAATTCATAAGGTAGATGGACTAACAAACTAACTTGTTTGGTACGGACACAGCAATAAGGGCTTATTATATTAACTGTTATTAATTAATTTCGCCCTTGCTTCTATGTAGGGATGTAAATCAAGCTAACACATTCAATTTTGAACTGTTTTCAATTTGATCCAAACGAATTGATTTTTTCTTAGTTCATTTGAGCCGATCCATCAATTAAATTAAATTAACATCCCTACTTCTTCTTATGCCTCGCATATATTTTTCAACTAATTTTGGAACAAAAACTAGGATAGTTATTGAACTCCGTGCACAACACAATTCATACTCGATTTTTCTTTTCAATATACAAGGTTGGTATTTTCATTTTATCAAAAATACAATTGTTGAGTTATAGAACCTGAAAGTACTTTGAATCCCACCACACGACCAATTATCCAACTAGCTTGATTGTACTTAGGGCGATTTTTTTCTTTATATATAGCCGCATTATTCCATTTAATTGTAACAGAAAATTATAGTACAAAATTTCCGATCTGACAACGCATCTATACATATTTGAAAGATGAACTGAATAACCAACACTCTGTATTTTTCTTACTTTTAGTCATTATTAAATGCTTTATTTTGTAACAAAAACTTTGTACATGAGTAGAGTCCCTCTATGATGGCTTAGTTGGTGGTACAGCCACACTGACAATGTTGTAAACAGAAAATTTGTTGGAAATAGCTGTGTTTTCTACATTTATGAGTTCAAAATTTAAAAAGATACTCCCTCCGTCCCAGCCCAATTGGCACACTTGCCAAAAATGGCAAAGATTAAACCTCTTAATCTATTTTATCTCTCTCTTCATTCACGCCTCTCGAGATTTTACTCTCTCTCTCTCCCAATTCTATTTATCTCTCCTGCTTTATTAACATTAAATCTTGTGGGACCAACACCATTAAACCCCTTAACCCATTTTTTCTTAATATTTGCGCAAAAAGTGTTGTGCCAATTGGGTCGGGACGGAGGGAGTATATTTCATGTAATTTGATTGGACAGGAGGAGCTTAAACATTAAAGTTGACATAAAATATCAAGAATTTGAAGTAACAAAAAAATGATTGGAAGAGGTCTTAAACCCCTTCCCATTATCATGTGGCTACACCACTACACATCAAACGATCTTGTAAAGTGTGTGTGTGTTGGCTAGTGGTAGAGTGGTTAATCTTGGCGCCAAAAGATCTCGGGTTCGAGTCCACCGTGTGTGACCTTTAAAATTTCGTATAATTGACCAAAAAAAAAGATCTTGTAATGTGTGTGTGTGTTGGCCAGTGGTAGAGTGGTTAATCGCTGGGCCAAAGGTCTCGGTTCGAGTCCACCGTGACGCAACCTTTAAAATTTCGTATTAATTGATCAAAAAAAAAAAAAAAAAGATCTTGTAACCGAAGAAGTTGTAATTTGCATTTTTCGAAAAAAATTACATTTCACATTCTATAATTGAATATATTACGAAATAAATACATAAAAAGTTACATAGAGAGCGACTAAAAGTGTACTGAAATTGTTACAAGTTTCATTGATAAATTCTGTTCAAAGAGCATCCTCAATAGGAGAAATATTAAAAATGAATCTTTAGTATTTACCATTAGAGGAGGTAGTGGAGAAGGAGGAGAGAGGAGATCAATGAGAGGTGGTTTCACCCTCTTGAGAGGCATTATAAAAGTGGGCTTCATTCGTAATTTTTTATGGTTTTTCTTTTTCCTTTTTCTTTCTTTTTATTCTTTGATCGTTTTATACTTTTTCTCTCCTCCATTTTTGATATATTAGTTAAATTATAAGTTTATAATGTGTGTTGCATTTCAATTTTTAATTTAAGTTGTTTTTTGTATTGTATGATTTTCTTTAAAAGATATCTATTTTATTTGTCAATTTTATTATATAATATTTATAAAATTATTAATTTATTTTATATCGATTGAAAATAATCATTAAACTAATTTATATTAAATTAATACTCATTCCGTCCACCAAATTCCCATTTTGGTCCAAAAAATTTCACTTTCCTTTGTGAAAACAATTAGATATTCGATGACAAAGAATCAACATTTAATTCCAAAGATTTTAAACCCAAATCTGTCTACCTCTCTCGGTCACTACAGCCTAATCATACAGGATATATATATATGCTAAGATAGAGTAACAATCAAGGAAACTAACAGCTAATATCCACCGTTGATTTCCCATGCATGTGCGAAAATGCTTCACTTTCCTTTTAACTATCTTAAATCACATAATGACCCCAGCAGAAACAACACCTTTTTAAAACACAAACTTTACATTTTTACCCTAAACTTATTCACTTATTTACAAAAAAAAACACTCATGCCCACCTTTTACACTCACAATCCATTAATATATTCATTTATTATCCCAATGACACACTTTTTATACAAATTTATTTTACACTCATTACAATTTTCTTAAAACCCGTGCCACCAAAATCAATGAACGATTTTGGTGGATGGAGGGAGTAATAATGAATGTGAAATTTAAATAAAATATGGATAAATATTGAAAGAGTTGAAACTTGAAAGTGAGTGGAAATTGAAGCCTACAATAATTTCAGCAAAAATCTGAATTTGTGAATTGAAGATAAAAGTAGGAGGATAAAAATATGAATGATGTGAATACGATAATATCAGCAAAAATTTGAAAATTGGAAGACACCACTGAATATGCTCTAAAGGAAGAATGTTCCTTAATTTGATGCTGTATTAACTAAATTCAATTATTACTGCTGCCGTCAAATAAAAAGGATTACATACTGTAATAAACAATAGACAAACCAACACGTGCGATAACTGCTGGATATCAGAACTCAAAAGGCCGTCACAGAGGGATCAGTCAACGAGGCACGAATTTCTTCTGGAAGATCTGAGCCGTTGAAATTTTGGAACAGAAAAAGGATGTGATTTTCCGGAAGTAACTCTGAGCCGTTGAAATTTTGGAACAGAAAAAGGATGTGATTTTTCGGAAGTAGCTCCACATGGCAATGGATCGGATTTAGATCGGATCTTATTAGGTCTAGATGTAGATTCAAAATTTTTCGATTAAATCCGGATTCGGTCCAGATTCATTGGATCTAAAAAAATTAGATCCAAACCCACATCCATAAGATCCACAGGGTCCAAGGTCTAGACCCGGATCCACATATTTTCTCTTTTAAAATAAATCCTAAATCAACTATAATTAACAGTAACACCATAATAATAATAATCTAATACATATAACACTATAATAATTATTTAAAAATTCTATAATCATTACTATACAAGAAAAATGTTAGTTGTAAATTTATTTGTTCTTTCATGACAACAAATAATTTTGCAATAGTAATATAAGAAGTAACATATATATCTTAGCAAATAGACCACTCATATACAAAATTTCATCAAATACAAGGTACAAGTTTCTACTATTATTGACATATCATCCAATTCCGTAACCTAGTTTATCCAACTTCGACTAGAAAGAAAAATAATATAATACACTTATAAATATAAATAAAAATTATATATACATATATATATTATATGGATCCATGGATCGGATCTGGACCGATCTGAATCTCAAAAATCGAGATCCAGATCCGGATTTTAAAAGAATGATCCGATTCGATCTAGATCCGTCGGATCCTATTTTTGAAGATCCAGATCCTGAAAAATGAATCTGAATCTGGATCGGATCCGAGATCCACTGCCATCCCTAGCTCCACTAATGGTTGGGTTATTTCGAAGAATTTTCAAATTCTTATTTACATCTTATAGTATATTTTTCGGGCCTAATAAAATATTATATCTTACTCAAAAATTAAGTTGTTTCGGCGTTTGGATAAAACAAAATTATTGAGCTTTTAAGATGACAGCAACAGTAATATTCTATTCAAAATACCTAATCTAATGGAGTTAATGTTGAAGAATCGTAGATTATTATTAGCAAGCAATGTAGCATGAGTAAATAAAAGCTATCTTTCACTTTCAAATTGAGTGAATTTTAATTTTATTAATATATCAAGAACTATATTAAATTATAAAATGAAGGAAAATTTAAAAAATATATCAAAGTTTCAAATGAGACATAATTTAAATTATGTGTTATATGATATCCCAAAAATATTATGGTCACAGGAAGCTAACACTGTTATCGAATTTTTCAAACTTTGATACGATTTCGACACGTAAAATGATGTCGTTTCAAAACAAAAAGTATTGAAAAAAAAAGATATTTGTAGACAAACATTTAGTTAATGAGGAGCTTAGGTTGACTATAATAATAAACACAACTTCCCAACTTTTAATTGATCCTATAATGCCACATCAGTTTTTAAAATTTATTCATTTTTTTCTCTATATAACAATAAATCTAACTTTCAACTTTAAATGGATTCCACTAAAAAACACACAAATTTATATATTTATATATGTGATTAATTATGAAATTTTAATTATTCTTTGAACAATTTAATAAAATAAAATTTTATTTTTGTAATTAATAAAAAATTGAAATTTAATAAAATAAAATTGAAATTATATTATTAACATTCGATTGAAATTGCTTTATTAAAATTAAAAATACATTAATTAAAAATACAAAATTACTATATTTTTCTTCGTATCATGTTTGTTTTCAATGTTTATATTTTAAAACAAATGAACAATTCTTTCGGACTTGTGTTTTTAATAATGCTATTTTTGTTTGTTACATTTTGTGTTGCATTTTACTCTTACTTACTATTATTAATAAAAATAAAACGGGGGACAAGAAGTGTTCAGGTCCCACTTCATGTCAGAGGAAACCAAATTTCAAAATTGAAAGCTGGGCGAATTATTTTTCCTTTTCAAGCGTTGTAGCCATTGAATTTAGTTTCAACTTTTAAAAGTTGTCTTTTTCCATCGTTGTAGCTATCCTTAATACTATTAGGGCTCATTTGGTAGATATGTTTATATATATCAAGATAAATAAGAATATGATATGTATCGTAGATAATATTAGATTTATATCGTATCTTATTGTTTGGTAGATAAGATATAAAAATATAGATAATCAACCTTGTTGTTTGGTACATTAGTTAAAAATATAGATTACGGAACAAAATGACAAAAGTAACCTATAAAAAAATAAAAAATGAGGCTAGCGACCGCTAGCTACCACCGTAGCGGTCGCTACCACCATAGCGGTTGCTAGCCTGACCTAATTAACCTGTAAAAAAATAAAAAATGAGGCTAGCGATCGCTAGATACCACCGTAGCGGTCGCTAGCCTAGATTACTGTGCAGATTGGATACAAAACAAGCCTCAACCGTGAGTTACATTTACCAAAGAGCTACAGTGTTCATAGCACAAGCCTCAATTTAAACGCAGGCTCCCAAGATACGAAACCAGTCTACCAAACAAGCTGATAAGCCACGATATCTTTCCAATCTTGGGCTTATCTTATCTACCAAACACACCCTTAAACTAATATCATCCATAGTCCATCAATATCAAATCGTTTAATATAATATTCATTTTTCTCTATTCACCCACATAATCCAATTCAATTTCATCATTTTCATATACAAGTTCAATCTAAAATATTTTTATTTTTACTTTATTTTTAACTACTTATTATCTTAAATAAGTCTATTATATTAAATATATTTAATGAAAAATATAAAAATAATTTATACTTTAAATTTTTAATTATATAAAAAAATACATATCATTAAAATAAGATACAAACTCAATAAGAAAATAAAAATTACATATAAGATATATGAATTGAAATAGGATCTTTAAAAAAACTATAGATGCACAAAATTTTAAATTGCACTCTAATTGATAGAAAATATGTGAGATAAATATATGAGCAATGAGAAAATTAGAGTTGGTATAAAACTACAACAATATTAGGTTCAATTTATAGAGAAAAAAAGTTGAATATATAATATTTTATTTTCTATATATTGTATAATTATCAAAAATTTAAATTCTACCTCAATAAAATTTTATTGGACCAACTATATTTGGACATTTGTCAATAAGGTGAGTGATGATTTTTTCTCCAATCCTGGAACGTTCAACAGATTATGATTGTGAACATTTTTGCTTTCAATTTCTTTTTTCTTTTCTTTATTTATTGTGTTATTTGTCTACTAGTACAAAAATAGGAAAAAATCACAAATGAGAATAGCCTTAGGCTCCTCCTTTTTTTAATATAATCTTTTATACATATCAAATTCTTAGTTCCCTGTAAATTAAACTATGATCTCGCATTGACTACTGATAGGATACGTCCCAACTCTTAGCCCCAAGCATCATGCCCAATATAAATGGGCCCCGACACTAAGCTCGGCCTAAGCAAGTTCGGCCCAAGAAGACTCATAAACCAACTACAACTCAAATCACAAGTGGAGACGTAGAAGATTCGGATATATCCAAAAGAATCCTATTGAGAGAAGATCTCGTATTAGAGTCAATCTCAAAATAATGGTGTATAAATAGAGGTTAGATTAGACGAAAAAAGATCATCTACACTCTTTGTAATCGCTTCTTACACACTCAAATACACATACGCTCTCTTGCTCCGTGGACGTAGATCTATTTTAAAGATCGAACCACGTTAACTCCTCGTGTTCTTTATTACATTTATTACCTTACGAAAACCAGATCGATCACTGGCGCCGTTTGTGAGAAATAAAATTTTGTGTTTTCGATCTTTTTCTCGGGTAACAATCAGAACAACGATGAATACAAGAAGCATTACATCCCGGGCTGCTACCGGTAACAATAACGGTGGCAGGACGCGCCGAACTCGACTTGGGAAAAGCCCGATAAGAGATGCGACTCCCGAAAGACACATTCAAAGTCTCGATGAGCGAGGCAACCCTATCCTGCGTGAAGAAGAAGAAGAGTACCGTAGCGAAGGAGGTCGCAACAGCAACCGAGAGGAATCCCTAGCACCACAATTGAACCTTGACGAGGCGGTTAAAGGGTTCCTCGAAAAGAATAAGGAAAGCTTCCTCCAGTACCTCAGCCGAGAACAAGGTCGGTATTATCATGAAGAAAAGGACGCCGAAGCCTCATCAAAGCACGAGGCGGCACAGCGAGGTGAATCCCCCAGCCTCCGGATGATAGGCGCTCGTGCTGCGGGTAATACCTCTACACGGGTTGGTTTCCAAACCGACCGTGCAAGGGAGGAGCAGCATGGGGCAGGACGTCGTGATCAGGGTGAGGTCGATCCCCATAATTATAACGAGTCCAGCCGACAACCTCAGCCTCGTTCTCCGGGAGGCGGGTTCGACGGATACGGGAGGATCATTACCCATTTCTCCAATGAGATACTCGACACTCCTCTCCCGGACAAGTACCGGGTGCCAAGTATAGCCCCCTATGATGGACTGCGAGATCCACAAAACTTTCTTTCTCAATTCCAATACAACATGATCAACCAGCGTCTCAACACCATCCACATGTGCAAGCTGTTCCCGGAGCTACTGATCGACAACGCCCGCCGGTGGTTCGACAGTTTACCTCCCGGCAGCATTGGATCTTACCGAGATCTAATGGAAGCCTTTCATCGAAGGTTCTTCCAAAAGGCCGAGTCCAAGACCACATCGACTCATCTCTCATCGTAAGCGGCCGAAAGTGAGTCCATCGGCGATTTCATGACGAGGTTCAATAAGAAGAGCCTAAAAGTCGAGGACGTGAACGACCTCCTCATTATCTCGGCTTTCTAAAATGGCATCTTGCCTGGGACCCTATATAAGGAGATCGTCAAGTACGATCCCCGAACTGCGTCGGAGCTATGGCGCATAGCAGATCGGTTCGCCAAAGCGGACGAAGCGGACAGAAGAAAGCGAGAAGCTGACAAGGCAGAGCCCTCTGACAAGAAGAGAAAAGAAGATGTTCGAGGAGACCGAGGCAAAGGTCGACGAAGTGCCTTGGAAAGAATATAACATGGCCCAATAGAGTCTAGGCTCGGGCCACGTCATAACCCGGAGCGACCTCAGTATACACCCCTGACGAAGACAAGAGCGGAGATTTACGAGCTCCATATGGACATGTTCGAGAAACCTCGGCCCAAGCTAGGGGGATCGAAACGCCGATTCAAAGACAAGTATTTCTCCTTCCATGAAGATCATGGACACGACATGGAGGAATGCAGGGACCTCATGGCTGACATCGAGAAGTTGGTGCATGATGGGGTTCTTAAGAGGTACCAAGGTCATGGTCGACGAACTGGTCAGTACGAGGCTCCCCACCGAGGTCAGAAAAAGCGGAAGCAAGAGAAAAACAGGGGAAATTGTGGCCCACAAGAAAGCAAGGCGCGACACCGATGAAGAAGGTGATGACGAACCTCAGTACGATGGAGTTATATCCACCATCACGGGGCTTCCCCGCGGTACTACGAATTCCTCCCTAAAAGTCACCAACAGGAAAATTGTGAAGGGACTCAAAACTCGCCTCGACCGAGTGAAAGGCAACTGAGTGGAAAATTTGCCACAAGTCTTATGGTCATATCGTACAACACATCATACATCGAATGGAGAAACACCCTATAGTTTGGTGTATGGAACCGAGGCAGTCATCCCGGCAGAAATCGGTATGCCGGGCCCCCGTACCATCCATTTCTCAACCGAAGTAAATGAGGATAATTTACGAACTGACCTCGATCTGTTAGAAGAAAAGAGAGACCTCGCCTACATTAGAGAAGCTCGGTACAAGCAACAAGTAGTTCAATATTATAACCAGCGTGTCAAATCTTGATAATTCTAAGTAGGCCATCTCGTACTTCGAAATAACGAAGTCAGTAAAGCGGCAAAGCTCGGCAAGCTAGAAGCCACATGGGAAGGACCATACCGAGTTGAAGAAATCCTCGGAAAATGGTCATATAAGCTCGCCCATTTATCCGGTGAGCAAATACCTCATACGTGGCACATCATTCATCTGAAGAGATATTTTGCATAAGTGTCAAGTTGTTCATTTCATTTTGTCGCATCTTTAGGTCATTTTTCTTTTGTAACGTCGTTTTTTCATTAATAAAGTCTTTTTCTTCATTTACCTCATATGCTTGCATATTTCATTTGTCACTTATGCATACTACATCTTCCCCGTTATACAATACCCTCTAAGGAGGATGAACGATACCCTCTATGGAGGATGAACAATACCCTCTAAGGAGGATGACAATACCCTCTAAGGAGGATAAACAATACCCTCTAAGAGGATTATATCTAAACGCGCGTGAGGGGACTACCCCTATCGACACTTCTCGACAAATAAGGAACTTATACCTTCGTTTAATACGAGGACGAACTACCTTCGTTTATTTCAAGGATGAATTACCTTCGTTTAATACGATGAGGAATTACCTTCGTTTAATACGAGGAAGAACTACCTTCGTTTATTTCGAGGATGAATTACCTTCGTTTATTTCGAGGATGAATTACCTTCGTTTATTTCGAGGATGAATTACCTTCGTTTAATACGAGGATGAATTACCTTCGTTTAATACGAGGACGAAATACCTTCGTTTATTTCGAGGATGAATTACCTTCGTTTGACGAACTACATTCTTTTATTTCGAGGATGAATTACCTTCGTTTAATACGAGGACGAAACTGCCTTCGTTTGATTACGAGGACGACCTACCTTCGTTTGATTACGAGGAAGAAATGTATACAACGTTTGCTTAAAAGGAAAAATCAACACAAAGCGAGAAAAATTTGTTCTTATTTCAAGTATACAACGATACATTACGAGGACGATGAAGGCCGTGAGGTGGAAAAGCTAAGCTAATTCTAGAGAAGTCAGGGTTCAGCAGCTCATCTATGCTAACCCTACCCCTATCACTACCTCATCCTCGATCGACGCCAGGAGTTCGGCCGGCTCGACCTCTATGCCTCGCCAAACGACCTCGGCTGCTCGATGATCCATGACCCCGGCTGCTCGATGGACGACGTCTCTCTTGGGCATAGAACTCCAACGAAAACCTCTCTGCAATCCTATGAGAAGCCCCGGCGGAAGAAGAAGCCTCGGCTGCCGGATGAAGCACCCACTCGAGTTGTGGGTGACGAGCTACGACGGTCTTGTATAGGTCACCTATTTTCTTCAGGTCGGCATACTGCTCCTGAAATTGCCAGGAGTCCCGGCCGTACTCATGCTTGTAGCTCGAACAATGGGCTGCGATCTCTAAAACTTTGGCTTCGACCTCGGAGATAGTCATTCCACCACCTCGGTGAATAACCGCCTCGTATTCGGTGTGCTCCTCGGCGACCGATTTGGCTTTATCCTCCGCGATCTCGAGCTTCTTCTCCAACTCAAAAAACTGAGCTTGAAGCTCGTCAAACTTCTCTTGAGAAGCCCTGAACTTGACATCGGCCTCTTCCTGCACATGGCTAAGTTTGCCCTCCAAGTGAAGGACCTCGACCTCTTTAGCTTCGAGAGCTCGAGTCAAAATTTTGATTTGGTCCAACCAAGGAGACACATCGACAAGTTCAAGACCAGACTGGAGACAAAAACAACAGACAAGAATTCTTCCATAAAATTTGGGAATTTTATTAAAGCCTTTAAGGCAGGAGATTGTCAGGAGTACATATACATTTGAAAAAAAATATGAAAAGGGGATCAACTGACCCCTCCGGCAGCTTCTCCCTCAGGCTCAGCAGCCTCGGCCTCCTTCCGAGCTCCAGCAGCCTCGGCATCTTCCCGAATCTCGCCAGCTCCAGCCTGCGCCGCCTCCGCTTCCTCCCTAACCTCCGTCGCCTCGGCAGTCACCGCCGCCCTCGGCTCCTTAGCCAGATCAGCCATTATAGCTTCAATCAGGGCGTCCCGGTCCACCGAGCACGCACGAACTGACTCCGCAGTCAGCAAGGTCGGAGAGGACGACAGGCTCTCCAGCACGGGCAAGCTCTTCAGGCCGCCAGCAAGGACCTCGGCATATGCCCGCAGCAGGGCTTCATTCTCCATGACCTCATACCCATACTTGGATTTATCCAACTGCGGGTAGTCCTCGGCAACTTCATCGAGGGTGGCCGCTGCCACGCGAGTATTCAGGACCTCGGCCAAATCGCCGGCCAGCCCGGAGAAGCTCCTGGACAAGAACAACCTCTCCGCAAAAGCACGGAGAAGCTCTCTCTTGCGGGGCCGCCACCTCGGCCTCCCGACGTCGGGCTGCCTCAACCTCGGCCTTCAACCGACAAACTTCGGCCTTCGCCGCCTCGGCCCTCGCCACCGCCTACTCGGCCCTTGCCACCTCGGCGCTTTCTCCGCCTTGGCCACCTCAGCAACAGTCACAGCCGCGGTCTCCCTCTTGGCCGCGTGCCAAGCCTTTGCTTCGGCCTCGGACACCTCTAGGACGAGGAGGGTCTTCTCCTCCTCCAGCTCCCTGGAATATCGAGCCACCTGGTTGAATCGGGCAACGACGTCATCCAGATATTTGGCGAGCTCGGTCTTCACGTGCTCGGTCCCCTGTAAAGAAGTCACCCATGTCAACAAACTACATCAATACATAACTTGGTGACGTGCAAACAAATGCATTACCTCGGGGAAGGACCGACGTGCGGCCTGGGTGCCGACGATCTCGCAATCATCATCGCCGGCAGGAGGAGAAACCACGCGCCTTTCCTTGATGGGGCGTGGCATAGATGGGGGTGAAGGCGACCTCACAGGGACTTCGGCCCTCTCAGAAGAGGCCTCGGCCACATCCTTCAGTGCGAAGGTGGAGGGCTCAACACCAGAGCTCGACCTCTTCCTCTTCTTCCCTTTAAGGAAGTCCACTGCGAAGATAAAATAAACGTTGAGTTAGAACATAAAGCTAAAAAAATCAATCAAAAAGCTGAAAGAAAAAGGGGGCCTCACCCTTCACCGGCTCCACCACGGTAGCAGGATCATAAGGGCTTAGCCCCGTAGCAGCGAGTTCGGCCTCTAAAAATCTTCATCGACTTGGCCAACCCTTTGCAAAACCTCCTCGATGCCACCGAAGCTATCGTCGGTGGCTACATCGGCGAGCTTTCCTTTGTTCCAAGCGAACTGAAGGGATTCTTCGAACCGACAAAAGAATAACTTCTTCATCGGTTCAAATCTTTGACTTCATTTTATTTTAAAAGCGGCGACGGTGATAAATAATACCACCCCATGCTAGATTTAATTTGGAAGAACCTAAGGGCAGGCCCTAGGGTGAAAGGAAAATTGTGGCGATAGGCAAACACACCAAGGCCCGTCAACTGCCGAAAAGAATTTGGCGTTATTTGGGCTAGAGGAATGCCGAACATTTGTTGAAGTTCGACATAGACAGAAGGATAAGGAAGACGAAGAACGAACTTAAGGCTATCCTCGTAAACCGTGATAAAAACCCTCCGGAGGGACGCTGGCCCTATCCTCCGGTCGGGGAGCAACCAACTCAAAGGATTTCGGGATAAAAAATTTAGAAGCAAGCTCTAATATTGCAGGGGCTTCTAGAATCGAAGGAAAAGAAGAAACCCTACCAAAATCCCTCAAATGCGGGAAACCTATTCTACGCACAAAAGGTTGGAGGGAATCAAGGGTGAAAACTTCTAAATCCACCGGAGAATCCGGTGGCGACACTGACACAATACGGCCTTCATGGTCGTGAGAATCCTCAAAAGAAGAAGAAGATGAAGAAGTCATAAAAACTTACTTGTTTTATGTAGAAATCGAAGAAGATATCACCAAGCTCGGTGAAGACGATAATGGTGAAGATCTCGACACTTGCACTTTTCGTAAAGACAAAGAGTTTTGAGGAATTTGAAAGTAGGATACGAAAAAGTGAAATGGGAAAAGGCGTATCATGGAAGTTATTCCCCAATGTGCACTTTATCGGGAACCCAACCGTGACGCATTAAATGAAGGTGACGTATTCCATGTTCGACATCGGCAGGACATCACACGTCGACCTCGGCGGTCGCGAAGAATATTAGACTTGACCAATTGGAGCCGAGCGAGGTCGGCGGTGGCAACTTCAAGCGACATACAACTTCGGCAGAATGCCTCGGCGAAGCGGCCAATCGACATACAACTTCGCGAAATGCCTCGGCGGCGGCAGCGATATACAACCGGCAAACGCCTCGGCGGCGAAGCAAGCGACATATAACTTCGCGAACACCTCGGCGGCGGCCAAGCAACATACAACTCGACAGATCAGACGCACTCCACTTCACCGGATCACGAGTTTCGGTGAAGCAATGTCGAACTATGTCCCCATCCATCACGACCTCACTTCTACGTCTTTTTTTTTGGGGGGAGGGATGTGATAGGATCTGCCCAACTACTAGGTCCAAGCATCAGGCCTAATATAAATGGGCCCCAACACTAAGCTCGGCCTAAGCAAGTTCGGCCCAAGAAGACTCCTAAACCAACTACAACTCAAATCACAAGTGGAGACGTAGAAGATTTGGATATATCCAAAAGAATCATATTGAGAGAATATCTCGTATTAGAGTCAATCTCAAAATAATGGCGTATAAATAGAGGTTAGATTAGACGGAAATGATCATCTACACTATTTGTAATCGCTTCTTACATACTCAAATACACATACACTCTCTTGCTCCGTGGACGTAGATCTATTTTAAAGATCGAACCACGTTAACTCCTCGTGTTCTTTATTGCATTTATTACCTTACGAAAACCAGATCGATCAACTACACATATGTTTAACATTCATACAAATATCGCTCCATCATACAATTATAAGAGTCATTTCAATAAATATTCTTATGCCCCCCCTAATCATAGTTGGAAGTAGTTTCAAATTCAATAGTACTTTTGAAAGTTGTTGTAAATTGAATATGATCTTTAATATGCTTCTCAATTTAAGCAACAAATACTTTGTAATGTAGCTGTAATCGTAAACAGGGAGGAGGGGGGCTTGTTGGAAAACATTCGTGACTATTCTCAAACGTCGCATTCAATTTGCAACTACTCTCCATTTGTTGGATTTGTACGGCTATTTCAGCCAGAATCCAACGTGCCACGTCATTTGTATACTTTTCGGTGGTTAAAAAGATTTTGAATAAAACACCTAAAAATTTTAGTGCAAATTTTAATAAAATTGTTAAGAGTTTTGTTAGTGAAGTAAGATATCGTACTAATATTATATTAAATTAATCAGTGATGAATTATGAATAATAAATACGTAATAAAAGGTGTTATTGAAGATAATAATTATGAAAAATAATGGATCATAGGTAATAAAAAATATAAATAAAAGATATTGTTAAAAGTAATAAATAAGAAGTATTTTGTAGAATAATTTTTATAAATAGAAAGATAACAAATTTTGAAGATATACCAAATAGAAAAACTAGGAATAAATTTTTAAAAAAGGGAGAGATTAATAAAAAGTGATATTAATCGTAATCATTGTGATTATGTCAGAACATATATTAATTAGTTGATGATAGCGGCCGCCACATTATTAAGAACACCGACCTCTCATCACCAACATTTCCTTAACAATTTACAGCATTATAATTCATAATATACTGTGCACATAACATTATGAAGAACGAAAATACAAATTCTTAAACCACAAAGCATACATATATTCCTTGTGACTAGAGGGAGAAATGATGTATGAGTGTCTTATTTATTAGTTTTTTAATTAATTTTATATTAGTTATTAGGTTTTTTACTTCAGTTTATTGATTTGACATGTTTAGTTAGTCTATAGCAGATTTCTTTATTTATTTTACACTTAGATTTTGATAAATAAAAGATTTAGGTTTGTTTAATATTCTCATGTGTTCTTTCGGTATTTTATAGAAAATCAACAGATTTTCACTCTTATTAGCGTTTACTGATATTCTTTGAATCAACGAATGTATCTGTCTATGTGTCTCATGCCAATGCTGTTGCACCAATTTGTATCAGAGTCTTGCTACGATCCTCCTACGTCATGTCTCCCTGTAGATAGTTTGTGCAAATCACTCACGATGATTTTGATAGCAAATCATTGGCCTCGACTAACTATTTGCCCCGATTCACTTGATGGGATGATCCGGATGACGACACCGCCATAATGGAGAATTCTTCTACAATTTTGGACGACAATAATGCTTCATTTGATACAATTGAGGATTATACGAATCGTCCAATTATGATGATGACACATTTTCTATGTCGCAAGAGGATAAAATTGAAGACTATATGGATTCTTTAATTTAAGATGATTACCCATCTCCTATGCTACATTAGAAAATTTTACCGGGTGGTATGGCAGTGACGAAGCCAGGAATTTTGTTCTGGGGGGCCAATTAATTATAATTTTAAAAGGTAATAAAATAAAATTATAAAATAATAATAATTTAATAATATAATAAGTTTATTATAATCATTTTTTAGAAATTTGATTGGTAATATTAATTCACATATAAAACTTTATTATTTGCATAAATCTTTTATTTTATCTATATAAAATAAATTATAGAAAAAGAAAAGAAATAACATTTTATCAACATAAAACAAATTATAGTAAAAAGATAAAGGAAAGAAAAAGGAAATAAAAGAAAATAAGTTTAAAAAATAGAAGATATGTAACTAAAAAGAATCGAACCAAGATCTCTTAAATGAGAGATAAAAATTCTAACACATTAGACAATAATAGATTTAGTTATTAAATGTTAAATATTTATAGAGAGCATATATGTTTAGTTAAGAATTAATTCATATAATGTTATTATTTGCATACATATTTTATTTTATCAACATAAAAAAAATTATATAAGAAAGAAAAAAGGAAAAAGATCTCAAAATAAAGAAGAAAAATAGAATAGAGGAGACATAGAAAACACAAGAAAAAAAAAAAGCGGATAAGGAAAAGAAAAAGAAGGAAAGATAGAAAAAAAAGGAAAGGAAAGGAAAAAAAAAAGCCATGCGTTGCCATTGGGGATCGAACTCGGGTATTTTGATTTCAAAGGAATGCTACCGTCAGCTAGGACAAAGTTTTTAATATTTTCTTACATATCAAATATATACTTGTTTTACAAAAAGTTGGGGGCCCATGGACCTCCAGGAACCCTATATGTGGCTCGCCAATGATGTGACCGAGAATTTTGTTTTGTGGGGCCAATTAATTATAATTTTAAAGGTAATAAAATAAAATTATAAAATAATAATAATTTAATAATATAATAAGTTTATTATAATCATTTTTAGAAATTTGATTGGTAATATTAATTCACATATAAAACTTTATTATTTGCATAAATCTTTTATTTTATCTATATAAAATAAATTATAGAAAAAGAAAAGAAATAACATTTTATCAACATAAAACAAATTATAGTAAAAAGATAAAGGAAAGAAAAAGGAAATAAAAGAAAATAAGTTTAAAAAATAGAAGATATGTAACTAAAAAGAATCGAACCAAGATCTCTTAAATGAGAGATAAAAATTCTAACACATTAGACAATAATATATTTAGTTATTAAATGTTAAATATTTATAGAGAGCATATATGTTTAGTTAAGAATTAATTCATATAATGTTATTATTTGCATACATATTTTATTTTATCAACATAAAAAAAATTATATAAGAAAGAAAAAAAGGAAAAAAGATCTCAAAATAAAGAGAAGAAATAGAATAGAGGGAGAGATGGAAAACACAAAGAAAAAAGAAAGAAACGGATAAGGAAAAGAAAAAAGAAAGAAAGATAGAAAGAAAAGGAAAAAAAAAAGCCAAAGCTATATGCTGCATTGGGGATCGAACTCGGGTGGCCCCTGATTTCCAAGGGAATGCTACCCGTCAAGCTAGGACAAAGTTTTTAATATTTTTTTATATATCAAATATATACTTATTTTTACAAAAAAGTTGGGGGGCCCATGGATCCCCCAGGACCCTATGTGGCTCCGCCCCTGGGTATTGGACAAGTTGCATTGGCAATGCACTTGATTTATTCTCAGTATTCCGATGATGATGTTCGCCATCACTTATTTGTTTGAGTCCAGATACACTATCAATGTTACAATTTGTCGCTTTTGTCTGAATTCAAGCTCTTATGAAAACATTATGTTGTATATACTATGGATAAATTGTATTTGGTTGCGACATTTCACCATTATTTATATAGCTTAGCGTGATTTCAAGAATGTGTTGATTTTCATGTTCAAACGTTATTGCTGGTATCGTGGATAAATTGTCTCGTGGCGGCATCTCACCATCGACTATATAGTTTAGCATGATTTCAGGGATGCCATATTGCGATCGTGGATTGATATATATTGATTTTCATGATGAAAAGAGCCGACTTTATTTGTAAAAATATTAAGCACAAAGCAATTGATGATGTTTGTCATCGTTAGCTGCAATTTTTGATGTCTTTTATGTGTGATAATTATGTTAGGTGTCGGTCGGTATGCAGGAATGAAATGAGAATGGAATGGTGATTCCTGCGTCCATTCCCTTTCCGATTGCTGGTAAGATTTTTACGTCAGGAATCACCATTCCCGAAGGAATGCTCATTCCCATAAACATGAGATTAGTCATTCCTCCCGTCCCCCATGGTATTAGCTTTCCCATGAATATGAGATTAGCCAAATTTATTTATTTTTTCTGAATATTTATTTTTTATCTAGTAAAATTAATAATAATAAAATAATAATAATTTTTATGATAATAAATAAATAGTAGTTATTAATAATAAATAATTTAATATAATAATAATGATAAAAATATAGTTATTAATAATATTAACATAATAAATAACAATAAATACAATAAATAATTATATTAAAATAATAATATTATTAATAAACATAATAATAATAATAATAATAATAATAATAATAATAAACACTATTAGAAATTAATAATAATATTGACATAAAAATAATAATTAATACCAATAAAATTATATTAAAATAGTATTATTAATTAATTAATAATTATGATAATAAATAAATAGTAGTTATTAATAATAAATAATTATAATATAATAATAGCGATAAAAAATTATAGTTATTAATAATATTAACATAATGAATAAAAATTAATGCAATAAATAATAATAATAATAATAATAATAATCCTAAGTAATTACTCCATCCGTCCACTAAATTCGTGCATTTAATTCTATTTTGGTCCGTCCACAAAAAATGTTCATTTTTTTTTTTTTGGAAACATCAACTTTACATTTTACCATAAACCTATCTACTTATTTACAAAAAAACACATATGGCCCACATTTTTACACTCACAATCTATTAATATATTCATTTATTATCCTAATGGCATACATTTTTATACTTACTTACTTTACACTCATTATAATTTATTAAAACTCGTGCCACCAAAATCAATGAACGATTTTGGTGGACGGATGGAGTATATTAAAATAATATTATTATTAATATTAATCAATTAATAATAATAGTAATAATATTCCTAACTAATAATAATAATTATTATTAATTAGTAATAATAAATAATTATTATTAATTAGTAATAATAAATAATAATAATTATTATTAATTAGTATTAATAATATTCCTAAATATTAATACTAATTATTGTTATTATTATTATTATTACGATAATAATAACATAAATTATAAAATCATAATTATTTTATTTATTTTATTTCATTCTTATTCGTTCATTCCTGGTACATACCAGCCATATGAATCATATATTTCATTCCATTCCATTCCTATCATCATTCCATTCCAAAATCCATTTCATCCTATCCAATCATATATTTCATTCCATTCCATTCACATAAATCATCATTTATCTTTATAAATAGACATTCTTTCAAACACACAAATTATTAATCATCTTCATATTTTTCAAAGCCTCCAATTTCAGTATCACTACTTGTATTTGTTAAACCGTTGTATCTTGAAGACAAATGTTATAGAACTGCGTGCATTGTAGTGGAGTAAATTTATCTTGCAGAGAAAAAAAAATCAAACTCTTACCTCGATTTTTATCCTGTATTTTTTCCGTTATATTCGTATTTCTACGTATCCATTATTAACACCCTGCACCCGATTTGAGTACGAATAGATGGACAGGAGAATGATGGAGATTGAAGTAGGAGTGTTTTATTTATTTGTTTATTTTAATTGCTTGTTATTTTAGTGACTAGGCTATTTATTTATTGATGTCTTTTCTTGAGTTAGATTCGTGGTTAAAAAAATCTGATGATCCCGATTAAAAATAAACCCGGTATCCATTTTGTAAATCGGCATTTTTGTTTTTAAAAAAATAAATATAAATCTATATATTTATTGTTATTTATTAGATAAATCTATATTTTGTTTTTGTTTTTTGTATTTTTATTTATTTATAGTGTTGTAATGTTACTAATAACTATGTTAGCTATATATTTGGATATTTCCAAGTTGTTTTGCTAGCAATTTTTTTCATTGTGTTTATTTATTTTATTTTTATTTTTGTACATAAATTTAAATATATAATGTTAGCTATATATTCTCATTTGCCAAGTTATGATAGCATATCATGTATTTAAGGGTATATGCTATTTTTAATATTAAGTTATCATAAATTTCATTTATTAAAATTAAGAATAATAAAACTATATTACAATATATTAATTATATATTTAAATATATAAGAATATATAAAATATAAATATTTAAAAAAAATCGGGAATCGGGTAATACCCAACTACCCGTCGGGTATACCCGATACCCGATCTCACCTAAATAGCCATACCTGACCCCGATCCCTACACTCGATTTTCTAATAATCGGGTACGCAATACCCAAGAAATTTTGGATCAGGGTATGGGATACCCGATTATCCGATACCCAAATAATCACCCCTACTCTTTTGTTAGTCTATATATAGGAGATTTTTTTATATACTATGCAGTTAGATTTTGATAAATAAAAGAATTAGAGTTTGTTTTCATTTTCTCCTGTATTCTTTCGGTATTTTACAAAGAATATACGCAATTTCGCTTTTATCAACATTATATTTCGATATTATTTGAGTTAACGAATATATTCGTTTATTTGTTTTATGCTGGTATTACATCCTGATTTATTTTACAGTCTAAATAAAAAGAAACCCTAAATTACGAAACCCATAAATTACGAAACGTTAATTAGTTATTACCATTTATTTTACCCATTCGAAACGTTAATTAGTTTACTTTTATATATATAAAAAAAGACAAAATGTTAATGGAGCTGTGAATTAACTGGAAATAGACGTCAAATCCATTTATGGGTTTTCATTCTTTAACAGTTTTTTGAATTGAGTAATTTTTCCGGTTTCAAAGCTGTTGACCAAAAAATGTTTAGGTCACTGCAAACTTCGTACCTTCACTGCAAACATTAAATGAAAACGTCTGTGAGTGGGTTTGAAAGGGACGAATAAATACCGGAACAATATATCGATACTTTATTAATAACACTTAATTATTTAAGTTCGATATTATACTAATTGAATTCCTGATTAATAATGGGATTTTTATATGTAATCAATATATACAATATACTGTTTGGATATTAATGAAACCTGCGACAATACTGTAATGTGATCATTGATTAAAATACAAATGATTAAATCTAAGTTTATAGGGTTGATAATTTTTTCCCATTCTGTCGTATTCTATTTGTTACAAATTTACAATACCAATAGTAACAGTAATAGTAAGAGTTGAAAAGCTTTATGTAAGAAAACAGTACTGACAATATATATGTAATGAAGGGGTTGAAACCTATGTATAGGATTTGCATACAGTATGATGGGTCAGACCATCTACAGTAGTTTTACATGACATTTCACCATGTTTATAGGCACATATATATGTATGTACAGTTGTCTATTAAATTTATAAGTTCAATTCCCAGTGTTTATTTTATTTGTAGAAGAAGAGTTCCCATAGTAGGATTTTGCAAAAGGCGTACCATAAATTTGATAGAATTTGGTCAATTTTCTATCAATAATGGAGTACAAACGGCGGTAAAGAATACATGTTGGAGATAGTTCGCCGGAGTTCGGGAACTGAGAGTGATCCGGCTCGGAGCAATTCACATTGTTGTTATGCAAAATAGGACCGAAGACGGTGATCTTCGGATAGAATCTTTGGTGTTCAAGTCAATTGTTATTCAATTAGAAAATTTACTTTACTGTTAGTGTGATATGAGATTGAGAATGATAGTGAATCACAATTAATACATTCTCATTTGGTTTAATTTTAATTGGTACTAATATAATTTGGTTTGGTATCATATCATAGAATCATCAAACTGCATTTTGATGTTTGATTTGATTTAATTTTAGTGTAAAATCGCATCAAAATGGCACCGTGAACACTCCCACTTATGTGAATGTTATTTAGCTCATTTATTTACAAGTTAAGCTTATCATAAGATTTTAGTTCAAGTATTGTCATTAGATAGCAACATATCTTTCCCTCACACTCCAAAGTAGAAAAAAGAATTTGGAAATGTGTCCTAGGGACAGTCCAATGATTAAGGTGAGTTCCTGTGATCGAGAGGTCATAAGTTTGAATCCCACCAAACGTCACTATAGGTTTGAGCCTGTCACACTTGATTTTTCAAGTGTGGTTTATCTGTCCTGTGTGGTTTGCAGGCTATTGTACAGGAATGTGGGGTTTATCCAGTATATATATAAGGTAACGATAGGCTATTGCACAGAAATATGGGGTTTATCCAATGCATATCTAAAATAACGGATGCGGGTTCCCATGATAAAGAAAAAAAAAGAATTTGGAAATGTAATTTAGTATTTAAAGTAAAACTTTCTTCCTCAAATGTTTAACAATCATTTCTTATATATGACTTTTAAGTATACTTAAAATATATCAAAACAAAATTCCAAAATTTCGAAATTCTAGTGGTGACACATGCAGTGTCAATTTATTTTTCTAATATTATCATTCTTGGGGGACGAAGAGAAATCTTTTGTACACTTTGATTTACTGCAAAATTAAATGCAGTCATTATCATATATGATGTAATTAATATCTTTTTACAGGGAGGAAATCGCGTAGATACATGAGATATGGATTGATAGGGATAGAGAGGGGTGTATAAGTTAAAGCAACTGTATTTATGCAGAGTGACATATGTGTCTGTGAATCTAATAAGTAATTAAGGCATATATTCTTATACATATACATCTAGAGAGAGAATATTAATTATATGAGAAGCTAGTTTATATTTTTTGGATTAATTGGCGAACTTTATGCAACCTTTCACCGTACTTAGAATTATAACATAAATTTCAAACATCTTTTTTTTGTGTGTAGTGGAAAACTTGGGCGATAGCCACCGTTGCCGCTGAAAGCAAGAAGAGAACGATTCGAACTTGAAGTGACGAAGATAACAGAAATTGGAAAAGAGTTGGAGTCCCTAATATTTTTTTTCTACATCTACGCCTGGTTTGATGTGATCTAATAAAAATATTTATCTGATTAATCATCAATAACTAAGAAATGTAATTATTCATATGATACCCATAACTTACATTTATCATCTTTCTAACATAAATTTTCAAATAGATCGAACACGTTCATATTTTCTAAGAAAAAATCAAAAGTAGTGAAAATTATAAAGGGAGCGGTTGTATGTGTAGAAATGAAGAAGCAAAAAGGAGTCACGTTGATGTTGGATTCTTTCTTGTCATTGTTGAGAGAGACAGCCTAAACCTCTCAAAACCCTACCTTTCGCTCTCTTTCGAATTACACACATCATACAATCACGGGTGTAACGGCTTATCTCTCTCATTATTATTGGATTAGTCTAAACTTATCTAATTCTCCACTAATTATCAATTTCAATCCTCACTAGAGATGTTAATAAAGTGGTCTGGATGGCCTAACTTTTTTCAAACCACCAAACATATCGTCCAGTCCTACCTAAATACGGATTGGTTCGGACATAGGTTTATATTTCCATATTATCCATGGTCATAGGGCCAATTAATCTTCCGAATCGAATATCAATCTTTTCTTGAATCTACAAATATATTGTCAGACCCATCAATTATTCCAATCGGTCGGACGGCCATCTTACGGCCGAAATTGATAACTCTAGCTGATTCCTCTTCGCCTCCCACTCAAAGAATAAAATAAAACAACGACCCTCACTTCCAATCTGTTTATTGCTGCCTCAATCCCTATGCTAGTTCCCTTTTCTCATCCTAGCTGAGGGTGCACATCCATGGATTTTAGTGTTCTCCAAAGAACGTAAGTGAATGTCTTTTAGTGGATGAAGGTTCTAAATCTTTCAACGTACATCATAATTTATTTATTTTCGAATTTTTATTTACAAGAATACATAAATAAAGTAACAATAATAAAATTATTAAAATAAATGAACATGATTATCTGCTAACGTTACTGCACATTATCCAGAGAGAAGGGAGAAGGTCATCCATCATCATCATCATCACCAGCCTATATATCTAACTATCTGAACTCCTTTCTGCAACTTAATTTTCTTATCTCTCTCTTCTTCTTCCCAAATCAATTTCCTTCTCACCATCTGTTCGTCAAAGATGATCCTGACAGTGCAAGCAGTAGTACTGTAGCAGCCCGGTTGATTCTGTCAGAAACCCCAAAACAAAACAACAAATTCTTGTGCTCTTTTCTTGTCTTTTTTCCTTTTGTTACATTTTCTTAATCCAAGTATGTCCAGCGAGAGCACGAGCGCTATGTATGGTGGTTCGAGTTTCTACTCATCAATATCGTCTTCCTCAATGGCGTTTCCGGACTTGAGGAGCCTCTCCATCGACCACCACAATGCCGGCTTCCCGGCGTCGGAAAACTGGAGTTTCAGCTGCTCCGACGAGACGCCTGGCGGCGCCGAGGGGAAGGGTTCCGACTCCCGCGATCACCTGATCGATCTCAACGCGGCGTTAGAATCGGACGATCAAGATTATTCCGACATGCATGGATCCAACTCCACTGGCGGCAAGGATTCCGGCAATGGCGGCGGGCAATCCAAGCTCTGCGCGAGAGGCCACTGGCGCCCCGCCGAAGACACCAAGCTTAAAGAACTCGTCGCCCTCTACGGCCCCCAGAATTGGAATCTCATTGCGGAGAAATTGGAGGGAAGATCAGGTAATCAATCACAATGAGCGACAAGATCTCTCTCTCTCTCTCAAGCTACGAACTGTATTACCTCTGCATGACTGGAAACTCGAATCTATTGGTTGGAGGGAAAGCACCTTACTGTCTGAGTTGGCTTTCGTTTCGTCGTCTCTCTTTCTATCTCTAACGATTTTTTTTATTAAAAAAAAAAAAAATTAAGGTAAGAGCTGCAGGCTGCGGTGGTTCAACCAGCTGGACCCGAGGATAAACCGGCGGGCGTTCACGGAGGAGGAGGAGGAGAGGCTAATGGCGGCGCACAGATTGTACGGAAACAAGTGGGCGATGATCGCGCGCCTCTTTCCGGGGCGAACCGACAACGCGGTGAAGAACCATTGGCATGTTGTGATGGCCAGGAAATACAGAGAGCAATCCACCGCTCATCGCCGCCGGAAGATGGGCCAATTCGTCTTCAAACGGGTCGACGCCGCCAGGGCCGCGGAGGCGCCGATTTTCCCGCCGCTGGTTATTGGGCACCCCAAACATCTCTCGCTTTCTTTCAAGGTTTTCTTTAAGTTTTTGGTTACAATATATTTTAGAAGTAGGAAGCAATCAGTTATTCTTGGTCGAAATTTGTTTATGGTTGGGTTTGTACGTACGCAGGCGGTGACATGAGACAGAGCACGGGCCAATGGGAGGAGGCGAATTTTTACTACCCAACGGTGGTGAACGGCTTCCAACTATCAAACTATAACTTCCCAGTATCACAGGCGGCTTCGTCTTCGTCGACAGAGAGTGGTGCAGCAGAGGCGCCATTTATAGACTTTCTTGGTGTTGGAGCTTTGTGAGAGCAGACCACCGTGGTTCGTTGTGTTGAGAATTTGGTTACAGTTATGACTTGCTTTCTGGTTGCAACATCGTTGTCATCAGATGGGAACTGTTTCGGAATGCGTATGCCTCTATTGTCTTGTCACTTCTCTCTCTAAAAGATTAGCAACTTAATTTCGGGATCTATTAAGATTGTTAGATATAATGCACACTTCTATATATTCTGAGTATTTTGTCGTCCCTAGCTCGTATCCTATTCCCATGTTGACGGCTGCTTTAGGTTTGATCGGAGTGGATCGATTGCCTAAAGTCACAAAGTTCGGATTTGTGCTAATATATTTACGATGATCTCGTAGTTTAATAGCTGAGTGAATGAACGTCCCGGCAAACATGATGAATTGGAATTGGAAGTTCGAAAGCCTCCTTTTGAATTGTCCTACAAGGTTTTTTATGCAACTATCTCCATCTCAAAATAAGTGTTCTATTTTGTTTTTCTATGAAGTATTCTCTGGTTGAGACAATAAAAAAATAGCCATTAATAGTAGAAAAAAATTATAGTTAAATTTGCATACTTTGTCGTTGCAAAAAATTAAAGACGAAATGTAACAGCTATTATATCCAGCATCACAACTTATTTTACGACGGACTATTGCTTCGTTAATTTTTTGGAGTTACGACGGAAGGACCTTTATTTGACACTGACTTTTAACGAAGAAAAATTCCATCATTAATTTAATGGTGATTTTTTCTTCATTAATTAACAATGAAACAAAATTTCATCGGCAATTTTTTAATTTTAGTTTTTAATTTCATTTTATATTATAATGTTTAATTTTATTTTAATTTTGTTCTATTTTGATTAAAAAAATGATAAATATAAAATCGATATCGGAAAATATATATAAATGAAAAATTGAAGTCTCTTTCTCTGTTTGCTATTATCTTGACTCCCAGCTGCAAGAAATCGAACTCGTTGGAATGACATCTGGATTTGATTTGGATTGTTATGAATTCAATTCAAGTTCGGATCACTTTTGACAATAAAGCTTTAAAGAGGAAGGGGAATTCATTCAGTCAGTAGGGGTTGGCATTAAACATTAAATAAGCTCGTTGCGACGAATTTGCTCTTAGTTAGAAAGAATAGGTATGATACACTTATTTAGAAAGTATCCTGTTTAGGTTGATACTGATCGCGTTTTATGCTTCATTTTATACGTCCCTCTTTGTTGTCTTGATTATTATCACCCGTTGTTTCTTGTTTTCTCTCTCGTTTTTGTATGTTCATGATTTCAGGTTGAGAATCAAGAAACAGTATAAGTATCTGAAAGCTAGCCCTTTTGGAAGAACTTACGGTGAGGTGTTCCAACAGCAAAGGGCGGACGATCACGAGCCTAGCGGTCGCTAGCCCCCTTGTTTGTGCGGAGAAGTTCCAGCGCGATAGGGCAGCGCTCGTTGCCCTGTTTTGGTCGACACATTCCAGGGCGTATGGTCAGCGGTCGATGACTCCTAGCGACCGCTACCTTGGCGGATTCTCGTTTATATATTTAAGGGTTTCGTTCAGCCGCGCGAGAGACATCACATTTTTTCCAGTTTTCTTCTCCATCAGCAGCTAGGGTTAGACGAGAATCTTGGAAGCAAAAACAGATTTCATGTTTTCCTTTTGCTTTGTTTCATTTATTTTGATGGTGATCGCTTTTCATGTTTTGGATTGTCGACATTGATTCTACTCTGTAAGACTATCTATTGCAGTTTATCGTTTTTATTTATCGGTCTGTGAGTTCTCGTTGTTCTTTAATTTATCAATTTATTATTTCTTGTTTCCGTAATTTCTATGCTTTGGAATCCATTAGAATTTATAATCTCATGATCCATGTTTTCCAGTTTTAATCTTTCGTATTAGGTTAGAGTTTAAGCGTATTTTATTCATGCTTGCGTCTTAGGTTTTGTTCGCTTTCAGTTTAATTCTTGTTCTCGTTTTACCTGTCTAGTTAATCGGTAGTTAAAGAGTGACGTCAGCCCTAAACCGTGATTAGAGTGTTTAGTTTATTTCTGTTGATTGTGTGTGACGTCGATAAAGCCATGTTTAGCCTTCCTTGTGAATACGACTTGGGTTAGCTTATTAATCTAGAATGACCTTGTTCTATTGCGAGCAACTTAGGAGATAATAAGTTGGAACAAATTTTGGCGCCGTTGCCGGGGAAGGCTTTAGGCTTTTATTTGCGTTGTGTTTTTTCCGTATTTTTTTTTATTTTTTTTTGTTGGTTACCCTTTTCTCCCTCAGGTGTGTTTAATCTTTTTGTTTGGTGTTGTTTATGCTAGGTCGTCGAAGTTTGAAACTAACGTTAGCACCCTTCGTCGACAATATCAACAGAAGAGACAGTGTGTTTGAGGAGAGATTTCGTGACGTCTACAATCTAGCGTTACTGTTCGAAGAAAAGCTCGTGATCATGGCAAGCATCGAGATGATGCGCCTAAGGCGTTGGGGATTTTGCGGACCGCCTACGGGGTCCCGGCATCAGCTATCGTCCTCTCCCAAGCCGGGAGAAATTATGAGCTCAAGCACAACCACGTCAATATGCTGTCCACGTTCTATGGGATGCCTAATGAAGATGCCTTGTTATTTATCCGGAGTTCGGGACACGTGCAATCTATTCCGTTACTAACCATTAGTGAAGATGAACTCCTGAGGAAGTGTTTCCCTTACTCATTGAAGGACATAGTCAAGTCGTGGTATCTCTCCCTCACAGCAAGATCTCTGCCCTCTTGGAAAGACGTGAGCACGACCTTTTTGCTCAAATACTACCCAAATCACAAGACGCAAGAGATCAGGCTTCAGATAATGCCGTTCTCTCAAGAGGCAGACGAGTCCTTCCATGAAGCATTGGACCGGTTCAGAGAATTGCTTCAGCAGTATCCACATCATCAGATTGTGCCTGAACTGTTGTGGCAAATATTTTATAATGGATTGCAGCATACTTATCAGTTCATGGTGGACATAGTTGCTGGAGGAAAGATTTACGAGAAGACGGGGAGCAAGCGGTGGAGATTTTGACACTCTGGCCGCTAATTCACGACGAAGACCACTCGATCTAAGCGAGTGGAGATCAAGAAATTGGAGCGAGCTCCGATATGAGAAACAAATGGTGACATGATGAGAGAACTCAAGAGATGAAGATGGGTAAGGCCTCACTCTTGGTGAAACAAGAGCGAGAATCGAACCATGTCCTATCTGTGGAGATCCTCCCACGATGAGAACAATTGTGCGAGAATGGGAGATGACGTTTGAAGGAGGTGCGGAAGTTTTTGCCGCTCAGGGATACCCTCCTCGACAACCGTTTGATCATAATCCACCCCAACAACCTACGGGGTGGAGACCTCAGAGCGGTGCAGCTTGGAAGGGCCAGAACCAAGGACAAGGGTCGGGTTCGAATTTTCATACTCGCCGACCTCAGCAGCAGTTTATCCACCTCAGCAGTAGTACTACCCTACTCCTCAAAAAGGGTACTATCCGCCTTCACAGCAGGGGTACTACCCACCTCCGCAACAGTACTACCCGCCTCCGCCGCAGTTTCAGCAGCCGATTCCTTCTCCTCCACGACCAACTGCTCCTCCCAAAACTTCCTTGGAGGACTGTTTAGCCGCTTTCATGCAAGAGAGCAAGTTAGCAAGAGAAGCTCAAGAGGCAACCATTAAGTCTCAAGAGGCGACCCTTAAGCGCCTTGAAGGCCAGGTTGGGCAGATTTCAAATTCTATGAATCAAATACAGCAGCAGCAGCAGTCGGGTAAGATACCCGGGCAAGGACATCAACCGTACCAAGCACAAGCTATTACAGTTCTCCGTAGTGGAAAAACGGTTGATAATAAAATTAAACTCCCAGAGGTCGTGGAGAAACAGGAAGTTAAGAAGGAGACAGTTACAGAGAAGGAAGTTGAACAAGAATAATCAGATGTTAAGCTCCATAAGTCGGCCAATCCATATCGACTCCAGGTTCCTTACCCGAGTCGTTTGAGGAACGTCAAGCTCGACAAGCAGTTTTCCGACTTCTACACTATGTTGTCCAAGGTTCATGTGAACTTACCTTTGTTGGATGTGATTCGGAATGTCCCTGCCTATTCTAAGTTCTTCAAAGAGCTTTCGTCCAAGAAGAGGAGATTCGCCGATGACGAATTTATCATGGTTTCGGAGGTAGCAAGTTCCATCATGCAGCAGCCTCTTCCACTGAAGCAACGCGATCCAGGTAGCTTCGTTATCACTATTGCTATGGGAAATGGTAAGACTGCCACAGGTATGCTCGATTTAGGAGCTGGAATAAATCTTATGCCTTACTCTATTTTTAAGGAATTAGAGTTAGGTGAATTGAAACCCACTCGCATGAGTTTGCAGCTAGCTGATCGTTCTATTCGTTATCCTAGAGGGGTGCTAGAGAATATTCTTGTGAGTGTGGGGGGGTTGATTGTGCCAATGGATTTTGTGGTTTTAGAGATAGGTGAAGTTCACGAGAATGGTAGGGATCATACTCTGTTGTTAGGAAGACCTTTTATGGCCACGACTAACACTTTAATTGATGTTAAGAATGGTAAGATTAAGATGACAGTTTTAGGGGACACAGTCTCGTTTTCCATGCATAATAATAAGGCCATGCCATCGATTAATGCCATTGAAGATTATTCATTTATTGATTCGATTGATCCCTTGGCCGAGATTTCTTTTGTGCAGGATCACAGGTTGGAGGAAGTATTCGAAGGATCGACAGACATGGAAGAAAGGCTCATGCTAGAAGCCGAATTTAAAAAGCCGATCAAAGAGAAAAGAGAGACTTCACCTGAAATCAAGAATTTGGAGTTGAAGGAGCTCCTCAAGAATTTGAAGTATGTCTTCCTCGAGGACAATGAGCAGAAGCCCGTGATCATCTCTGCTGAACTTACTGTGTTGGATTTGTATACTGAAAGCAGTTTGGTTGAACTTGTATACAATGTTTCTGTTACCACTATTACAATCTCTATCTGAATTGAATACTTGATTGCATATATCTATGTCCCCTTATCTCATATATAAGTTAGATCATACGATTGTGTAGAAGATCACAGAAGTCTGTATGATTGGTCAAGCTTAATGAGATATAAAAAGTTTCACAGCTGAGACAACTTGAGGACGAGTTATCGGTGTAGGCTGCGGTATAGATAAGAAGTGACTTGACTTAGTTGCTTGTCTATGCTTTGTGCGTCGACGTATTGAAGGATCACGATGAGATGTGTTCTTCTATCGACCGTCGTGAAGAACCAAGATCTCGGTGACTTACGATGATCTAAACCTCGATAAGGTATTAGGTGAGTATGAGTTCTTGACCATCACTTTGACTTGTTATGGGTGAGGTTATATGTTCTAACCAAGATTCTCCGCATCTTGGGTGGTGGCGATCTTGTATGTCACGCTAGTTATCATGTCAGTCACCGTATCCGTTTAGGATGATGGCGTCCCTTAAGGAGCTCAAAGGTTTATTGTACTAAACCTGCGCAGTTGAGTTAGCTCAAGTACAATAATAAGGTTGAGTGGTACTACTTAAGGAATTAAAGATATTAATTATTTTAAGCGATCGAGAATGCTATAAATAATTAATGGACGTTCGATATCTTAAATACGGGATTCTTAATGTCTAAGTGCAAGCCCGACTCAACTTGGTAATAAAGGGTAAGTCGACATTTATTCTCTAGTGGCATGAATGAATGTTTATAAATTAATTTATGTTACAGTTGAACATAAGATAATTAATTTATTTGAGGCCCATCTTTATTCCTTGCATTTGATCCACAGGTCGCCCATCCAGCCCGTTGGCTCGAGAAAATCGGCGCCCATAGGTCTCTAAGGATAGATTTTATTCTCTTTATCCTATAAGGATATTATTATATTTATGGGATATGCATGGATCCTTTCCTTATGGGATTATGGTAATGCATTATAAATATAAGGTAAGAGATAAAGTCTATGTTAATCCTCAATTACACAAGCAATATTTTCGTCCATCACATAGTTCTTGTGAGAGTTTTCGAAAATATCATAGAGAGCATTGGGTGATTTTCCGAAGCATTCTCCTTAGATCGTCCTCACTCGACGTTGGAGATTGGGCAACCGGGATACAGTCCAGAAGATCAGAGCACGAGTCTCGATCCGTTCATTCCGTTCGACCCCGACAGATCCAAAGGTAAACACGAGAAAACCCCTACGTGTTGTAATTAATTAAATAGACGCATGCTAGGATTATAATCAATGTATGGTGAATTAAATATCCAAGATAGATCCTCGGGGCGAGGGCTAAACCTAGTTTTCCCTTCATACTGAACACCAACAATCTCTGTTGGTTTCCGTGTTGAGAAGACATAAGCTTGCTTTCGGGTGGAGTTTGGCAGATATCCGAGGTATCAGTCCTGCCTTGTACATGCACAAGATACAACTTGAAGATGGAGCAGTGCCGAAGAAGGATGGACAACGGAGACTTAATCCCGTGCTCAGCGAGGTAGTGAAGAATGAGATCTTAAAGCTTTTAGCTGAAGGAATAATCTATCCTTGTGCCAACAGTCAATGGGTCAGTCCGGTCCATGTGGTGCCTAAGAAAGGTGGAATCACTGTGGTCCTCAACGAGAAGAAGGAGTTGGTGTCCACTAGACTCGTCACAGGGTGGCGGATGTGCATCGACTATAGGAAGCTCAACGCTTCCACCAAGAAAGATCATTTTCCCCTTCCCTTCATCGATTAACTTTTAGATAGACTCGCGGGGAACGAGTTCTTCTGTTTCCTGGATGGGTTGTTCGGATATTATCAGATCGCCATCGACCCCGATGATCAGCTCAAGACCGCCTTCACCAGCCCACACGGGACTTATGCTTTTCGAAGAATGCCATTTGGACTCTGCAATGCACCAGGTACTTTTCAAAAGTGCATGATGTCTATTTTCTCTGACATGCTTAGTGACTTTGTTGAAATCTTTATGGATGATTTTTCTGTGTTTGGAAATTCTTTTGATGATTTTATGTGGAAGATTGAACGTGTTTTGATTCGATGTATTGAGCATAGTGTCACTCTTAGTTGGGAGAAGAGTCATTTTATGGTCGTAGTGGCATTGTTTTGGGGCACGTCGTGTCTAGTCGAGGAATAGAGGTTGATAGAGCTAAGGTGGATGTGATTGAAAAATTACCCCCACCAAAGGATGTTAAAGGAATAAGGAGTTTCTTGGGTCATGCTGGTTTTTACCATCGTTTCATTAAGGACTTTTCCAAAATATGTCAACCTCTTTGTCGTCTGTTAGCTCAGGATTCTCCTTTTGATTTTGATAATGATTGCCTGAATGCTTTTACTACGTTGAAGGAGAGATTGTGTAGTGCCCCTGTCGTTGTTGGTCCTAATTGGTCTCTTCCGTTTGAAATCATGTTTGATGCCTCTAATTACTGTTGGGCCGTTTCTAGGTCAACGGGTTGATAATATGTTGCGTGTGATTTACTATGCTAGCTTAACTCTTAATCATGCTCAAGTTAATTATACAACCACCGAACAAGAGATGCTTCTTCGTGATTTTGCTCTTGATAAGTTTCGTGCTTACATCATTGGTTCTAGAGTCATAATCCATAGTGATCATCTTTCGCCTTCGATATTTGTTGACCAAACCCCGTGCCAAGCCTGACTTATTAGATGGGTGCTCCTTTGCAATAATTTGACTTAGAGATTCGAGATAGGAAAGGTAGTGAGAATGTCGTTGCCGATCACTTGTCTCGATTAGATAGTTCCCCTTCTCGCCCACTGTAGGCCCCATCACGGAGTCTTTCCCTTATGAACATGCTTATAGTGTCTCTAATGAGCCTTGGTTTGCCGACATTGTTAATTTTTTGGCTTGTGGTGAACTGAGACCTGACCTTGCTTCCCAAGCAAGGCAAGCATTTTCTACATGTGCGCACAATACTATTGGGAAGATCCTTATTTATTCAAGTTAGGGAAGGACGAGGTGATCCGCGTTGTGTCATTGACCGGAACAATCAAAGTGTTGGAGATGTGCCACCAAGCACATTGTGGCGTAACATTTTAGAGGCGTAAGGCGGCTCATAAGGTCCTCCAACAGTTTATTTTGGCCTTCCCTCTTTAAGGATTCTCATGCTTTCTATCTTTCATGTGATCGGTGTCAACGGGTTGGGTCGATTGGTAGAAGAAATGAAATGCCTCTTAATAATGTGTTGGTGGTCGAAATTTTTGATGTGTGGGGGATTGACTTCATGGGACCTTTCCCTAAGTCGTTTGGGTACAAATACATTTTACTTGCCGTTGATTACGTGTCCAGTGGGTTGAGGCTATCCCACAAGGACATGTGATTCTCATGTTGTGCTCAAGTTTGTGCGGAGAACATTTTATGCAGTTTGGTTTTCCCGTGCAATAATTAGTGATGGTGGGAAGCACTTCGTAATAAGTCGCTCGAGAAACTTATGAAGAAGAATGGAATCACGCACAAGATCGCCACTCCTTACCATCCTCGGACTTGGGTTCAGGTGAAACCAAAGAATAGATAAATTAAAGGCATTCTCGAGAGACCATGCAACCTTCGAGAAAAATTGGGCAAATAAGTCGACCGACGCTCTTTGGGCATATCGTACCGCGTACAAGAGTATTTTAGGAATGAGCCCTTACCGTCTTGTGTATGGGAAGGCATGTCACTTGCCTGTGGAGGTTGAACACAAGGCCTATTGGGCCATCAAGGCTTCCAACTTGGATCTATCCAAAGCTGCAGAGCATCGTCTTCTTCAGATGTCCGAGCTAGACGAGCTGCGTAATGAGGCGTATGATAACGCTCGGATCTACAAAGATAAGGTCAAGGCTCTCCACGACAAACGAATTGTTCACAAGGATCTTCAGCCCGGGATGAAAGTGTTATTGTTCAATTCCCGATTGAAGCTTTTTCCCGGGAAATTGAAATCACGTTGGAGTGGTCCGTTTATTGTCAAAGATGTGAAGCCTTATGGGTCGGTGGAACTCACCATGGAAGGTTCGGTGGACTCCTTCTTGGTAAATGGTCAAAGGGTAAAACCTTATA
Source organism: Salvia rosmarinus (assembly GCA_036937905.1). Classification (NCBI taxonomy): domain Eukaryota; kingdom Viridiplantae; phylum Streptophyta; class Magnoliopsida; order Lamiales; family Lamiaceae; genus Salvia; species Salvia rosmarinus. Next base: position 52,986,903 of record CM072814.1, read on the forward strand.
TTTCAGGAGATCAATACAATCTCACCGTGGAGTCGACTCGTGTGACCGATCCACCATCATCTTGAACATCTCTTCGTCGAGCTTAAGACGTTAAATAAGCGCTTCGTGGGAGGTAACCCACGTCTTCCCTCGTTTTTCTTTTATTTCGTTCTGTTTTGTTTCCTTTATTCTTTCTCGTTCGTTTTTGCTGATATCTTGTTGTTTCGCGGTGTAGGAATTCGTTGTCACAGAGATTCATTGAAATCACACTAAAGGAAGGAGGTGTCGTTGAATTAATAGTCCAGGGAGGAGGCGGCGATCATCATGGTCACCGTGATCGCTAGCCCTCGCTATGAAGAAGCTCCGGGGAGGAGGCGCGGTCGGCCGGACTCAGCCGGTCGCCGGCCCCTCGTTCTGAGTTAGGCCGAGGAGGAGGCGGCGATCGCTGGACTCTAGCGGTCGCCGCCCCTCATTTACGGTTAGTCCGGGAGGAGGGCGCGATCGATTGCTGGACTCAGCGTCGGCCGCCCCTCGTTCTGGTTATTCCGAGGAGGAGGGCGCGACCGCTGGTGCCTAGCGGTCGCTGGGTCCTCGACCGGCCGGTCCACGCGCGTATTTAAAGGGGCTAACCCTAATTTTTGTCTCACTCTCACTTTGCGCCGCCCCCCCTGAAATTTTCTACTTCTTCTCTTTTCAGGAACTCTCCACCTCATCTCTCCACCGCCGTGCCGCCTCCTCTCCTCGGAACATCGTCGCGCCACCTCCTCTCCTCGAAACACCGCCGCGAAGCCGCCTCCTCTCCTCGGAACACCGCCGCGAAGCCACCTCCTCTCCTCCACCGCCGCGCCGCCTCCTCTCCTCTACGCCGTCGCCGCGCTCCTCAACCAAGCGCTTGCTAGGACCCAGCGACCGCTAGGTCCTCCGTACCTTCTAAGCCAGCGAGCGTTGACCCACCAGCGATCGCTAGGCCCTCGGTGATTTTAGCTCCAGTGAGCGCTGACCCCCCAGCGACCGCTAGGCCCTCGGTGATTTTAGCTCCAGCGAGCGCTGACCCCCATCGCCCGCTACGCCGTGTTTGCCCTTCTCCCCAGCGAGCTCAGATCCCCCAGCGACCACTAGGTCTCCGAGATACAATTTCTTTAGCTAGCTTCGTCGTCGTTTGATTTTAAATGACGAGGACCAAGAGACGTCCCGGTGAGAATGAGGCTAGCAGTTCAGCAGTCCCGGACGAACCCATTGATCTTCGCGAGGAATACAACTGTCCATTCCTCATTGAAACTGAGCTCGAGGGTCGATTCTACGATAGATGGACACGGTATGATATCACATCCCCTCACTGTCTGGATTGGGAATTATTGGCACAATTAAATGGCGTGGGGATTGACTAAATATGCTAAGCTATCTTTTAAATGCTCCAAGGTGTTAACTTATGAATTCTTATCTACTCTTGATGTACCTGCTGATGTGAGTTCATGTACGTTTCGCCTACGTGAGATACCTCGTCGCCTAACTGTGTCTCAGCTTTATCGAATTATGGGTTTTCATCCTACGCATGTGGGCGATCATGCATTACCCCCTAATTTTAATCCTAATGCGGCCTGGACTGCCCTTACGGGATTTCATAATTGGAGGACTGGGGGTATGCCTGCTGGGTTCTTACGGAACAATGTTGTGGCTATATTGCATAAGTTTCTTGCGTATGCAATCACCGGTAAAGAGCAAGCCAACAAGATCAATCAACAAGAGCTTTATCTGCTTCACTGTGCAGTTAACAATCTTCGGGTGTGCGCCGGGTATTTTATCCTATCTACTTTTAAGAATATGTTGGCGACATCCCGCTACCACGCCACTCTGCCGTTAATTGTGTGTGCCATCGGTCGTCACTTTCAAGTCTTCGATCCTTCTGAGCTTGAACAGAGTGATACTATCTTCTGCACACGGATCGATTTCAGTGAATTGAAGTTGGCCAAGATTATTAATGCTGATTATAGATGATGTCAACCGAGTCACCGCCCATGTGTTCACAACCACCTGAATGAACTTGCCGCTGCTCCAGCCTCCACAGCCGACCCTCCTCATGAATCAGAGAATGTTGACTTATTCGACAACGCGGCTTATGATGATGAGCATATGGCAGATGCCTTCACTACAGGCATGGCATCTGGTTCTCAGCAACATGTCCCGGTTCCTCTTCTGCTCTCGAACCCCCCCTATTCGCTACTGATTTCCACTCATTCCAAGCGGAGTTTGGGGAGCACAGAAACGAATTTCATGCCTTTCAGCAGGATTTTGGGGATTATCGGCAAGCGTTTGGGTCATTCACTTCAGATTTTCGATCTTTTCGTGAGGATTTTGGGGAATTTAGGACGGATATATATCAACGACATGAACCGTCTAGAGCAGCAAGTCGCAGCCTCTCACAATCTTCTGACAGAACAGGCTCGGTTATGGCAACTCTCTCAAGAGCAGGCTGCTCTTCACTATCAACAGGTTATGGAAAACAACAGACAAATGGCCGCTCTGAACCAGCAGTGGTCCAATTGGGCCCTTGATGATCCTACTCCACCTCCGGATCAGCAGTGAGTTATCACTGCTGCTTAGTACGTATCTTTCATTTTGTGTGTGTCCGGAGTAGAGTAGTGTGTTTTTATTTTGCTGCTTGGTTTGTTTTCCTGCTTTCTTTGCTTGGTTTGCTTTCTGTTTTGTCTCTCCGTGTTTTGGACTTGCTCGTCACCACCCACTACTCCCAAGCCGATTCCTCGTTTCTGAGTTGTCTTCTTTCTATCTTTTATTGTTTTAATAATGTGGGCATTGTTGGCTATTTTGTTGGGGAGGTGGTGTCTTTGTTTTGTGTGCATGTTTTGTTCTCGCGTGTTGTGGTTGGAATGTGAATAAATATCTCCTTGCTTGTTCGGTGCGCTTTGTTTGTTTTTGGGCATTCTTGTCTCAAATTGGTTTAGTGGATATGTTTTGATCGGAATCTGTTCTTATTATGCATTGATTTGATTTGGAGTTGTGTTATCTCATTTGGGTGATTGACTTTATTTGTGGGGCACCTCGATGCATTCTGATTGACGTAATAACTAGAGCTAATGTATGATGTGGGTATTCATGAACTTGAAATGCTAGTTTCTCGCATTAAATTGTCCGTTCTCTTTCTAGGGATTGAGTTGGGAGGTATCTGTTCCTCTGGAAACCATGAACATGGGAAACCACACGAGAACGCTTTAGATGATCTCTAATTGATTCTCTCTCGTGAAATATTGCCATATAACCTGACTCTCTCCTTTCATGTGTTTGATTTTTCTTCCTAAAATTAAAGGTGTTATTTGTTAAGGTTTCAGTTGGGAGGTCTCTGCTCTGCTGGAAACCATGAGCATGGGAAACCACACGAGAATACTTTAGACGATATCTAAATGTTTTCATCTCGTGAATATTTGGCCATATAACCTGACTGTTCCCTGACTCGAATTGCTACCCTTTAAAAAAAAAAAAAAAGAAGAAGAAGAAGAAGAAGAAGAAGAAGAAGAAGAAGAAGAAGAAGAAGAAGAAAAAAAAAAGAAAAAGAAAAAGAAGAATAATAATGGTTTCGTATGATGTTTGATGTGAGTCTAGTCTTCAAGTTTTGAAAACCCGCATCATCCCTTATCTTGTGTTATGATCTGATTGAAGGTGCAGAATGAGGAAAACACTTGGTAATGTTCTTTTACTTCTTTTGAGGTTTCGAAACGAATTTGATGTTGATGTATAATTGAGCATGTTCTATGATAGACTTTCCCTAATCGATTTGAACTAAGACTTGCTTGAGGACAAGCAAGGCATTGTGTGTGGGGGAGTTGTTTAGGTTGATATTGATCGCGTTTTATGCTTCATTTTATACGTTCCTCTTTGTTGTCTTGATTATTATCACCCGTTGTTTCTTGTTTTCTCTCGTTTTTTATATGTTCATGATTTCATGTTGAGAATCAAGAAACGAGTATAAGTGTCTGCTAGCCCTTTTGGAAGAACTTATAGTGAGGTGTTCCAGTAGCAAGAGCCGAGACCGCCGACCCTAGCGGTCACCGGCCCCGATTCGAGTTGTTCCAGTAGCGCAGGGCGGCGATCACCGAGCCCTAGCGGTCGCTAGCCCCCTTGTTTGTGCGGAGAAGTTCCAGCGATAGGGCGCCGCTTCGTTGCCTGTTTTGGTCGACGATTCCGGGTGTATGGTCGGTGATCGGCGCTCTCCTAGCGACCGCTTCCTTGGCGGATTCTCGTTTATATATTTAAGGGTTTCATTCAGCCGCGCGAGTGATATCACATTTTTTCCAGTTTTCTTCTCCATCAGCAGCTAGGGTTAGACGAGAATCTTGGAAGCAAAAATAGATTTCATGTTTTCCTTTTGCTTTGTTTCATTTATTTTGATGGTGAACGCTTTTCATGTTTTGGATTGTCGACATTGATTCTACTCTGTAAGACTATCTATTGCGCTTATCGTTTTATTTATCGATCTGTGAGTTCTCGTTGTTCTTTAATTTATCAATTTATTATTTCTTGTTTCCGTAATTTCTATGCTTTGGAATCCATTAGAATTTATAATCTCATGATCCATGTTTTCCAATTTTAATCTTTCGTATTAGGTTAGAGTTTAAGCGTATTTTATTCATGCTTGCGTCTTAGGTTTTGTTCGCTTTCAGTTTAATTCTTGTTCTCGTTTTACCTGTCTAGTTAATCGGTAGTTAAAAAGTGACGTCAGCCCCAAACCGTGATTAGAGTGTTTAGTTTATTTTTGTTGATTGTGTGTGACGTCGATAAAGCCCTGTTTAGCCTTCCTTGTGAATACGACTTGGGTTAGCTTATTAATCTAGAATGACCTCGTTCTATTGTGAGCAACTTAGGAGATATTAAGTTGGAACATATCCATTTCTGGCCCTAAGTCAGCTGGGTTGGAGTATCCAAATCCAAACACAAGTGAAGATAAATTATTTGTTACACACGTCGTAAATCAGATGGGAGGGGTGAATACAGACATATCAGAAGGAGGCGTGAATCCAATATGCGTCCTAAATTTTTATTGGATTTGTATACTGAAAACAAAATGGTTGTGATTGTATACAATGTTTCATGTTACCACTATTACAATCTCCTATCTGAATTATTTACTTAATTGTATATGTATGTCCCATTATCTCATACAAAGTTAGATCATACAGTGTGTAAAATATCACAAAAGTCTGTATAATTGGTTAAGCTTAATGAGATATAAAAATGATCACAGTTGAAACAACTTGAGGACAAGTTGTCGGTATAGGCTGCAATATAGATAAGAAGTGACTTGACTTGGTTGCTTGTATATACTGGCACGTCTTGACGTATTGATGGATCATGGTGAGATGAGTTCTTCTATCTGACCGTTGTGAAGAACCTAGATCTTGGTGACTTTACGTTGATCTAAACCTTGATAAAGTTTTAGGTGAGTATGAGTTACTGACCATCACTTTGACTTATTATGAGTGAGAGTTACATGAGATAACCCAAGATTCTCCGTATCTTGGGTGGTGGCAGTGCTTGTATGTCATGCTAGTTACATGTATCGAGTCACCGTATCCGTTTTGGATGATGGCGTTCCCTTAAGGAGCTCAAAAGGTTTATTGTACTAAACCCTGCAGGTTAAGTTAACTCAAGTACAATAATAAGGTTGAGTGATACTACTTAAAGAATTAAAGAGATTAATTATTTTTAGCAGTCAGAATACTATAAATAATTAATGAACATGCGATATCTTAAATACAGGGATTCGTAAGTCTAAGTACAAGCCCGACTCAACTTCGGTAATAAAGGGACAAGTCAACATTTATTCTCTAGCATAATAAATAAATGTTTATGAATTAATTTATGTTTTGGGCTGAGCATAAGATAATCAATTCATTTTAGACCCATCTTTATTCCTTGTATTTGATCCCTGGGCTGGCCCATCAAGGCCTCTTGCTGCTGATATTTTCGCCACTTTGTAGAGTCTCACTGGGACTCTATTCTGATTCTCCTGTATCTAGATAGATATTATATGATATTATTAGATATCAAAAGATATTATCTGATATCATTAGATATCAACATATATTATCTGATATTATTAGATATCAAAAAATAATTATTCTAGATATATTTTATCTGCAAAGATATGATCGTATTTATTAGATATATAGTGATCCTATATAAATAGGATTCTAAGAATGCATTATAAATATAAGGTGAGAGAAAATTAGAATTAATCATTATTCATTTGTTGAGATTTTTCGAAAATCTTACAAAATAAGGAGGAGAATTTTTGCATTATTCTCCATAGATTGCTCTCATTCAACATTAGAGAACTAGCATCCGGGATACAGTTAAGAAGATCAAAGCTGGAGTATATCATTGATCTTTTATCCGAGAAATTCGTAGGTAAACACGAGTAAACACCAACGTGTTGTAATTAATTATATAGATACATGCTAGATATATAATCAATGTATGATGAATTAAACATCCAAGATAGATCATCGGGAAGAGGGTAAAACAGATTTCCCTACAAATTTACATCATCGTCGCCATATTCCTTTGCATCTAGGCCATGTCTTGTGATTGATGCTGCAGGTGACCCCCCATCTCAGCCTCTTTATGCCGACATTCGTTCAGTTGAGTCTGTTATTCACAATCTCAGAAGTACAAGCATAGTGGAGGGTGTTGGTCGACGTCGTACTAGGTATAGGTTGGATGAAATAATTTGTGACATCATACCCATCCCGAAAACGTGGCCATTCTGGTCACGACTGACCACCTCGTGAAAGATCTAATTCACATCATGTGGTGTAACCTCTCGTTCCTGAGTGGATTTCAACATCCACCTGTCTGGCCACCTTATCCTACAAATCAAACCAAATATTATCATATTTATATATTTAAAAATAAATACATATTATTGCAAAATTAAATATATATCTAAAATACACTTACCCTGTACATATGTGGTTGTCCGTCGGTGTATTTCCCATCCTTGTAATGCATTCGGAAAAGTATCGTGAGTCGCAATATCCATAGGGATATTCTTATCCCGAGACTGTTAAAATACAACAACAAAATAAGTTTCAAAATATGAGGCATATTGAGTACAAGTACATAAAGTGCACATTTCACCTACTCAATGTGGTCAAGAGCATTGTGTGACCCACCATGGTGAGTAGTGATCCTCGCATCGGAACAAGTAAGCTCGGAGAGGCATTTCTAGCTCGCTTGTGTAAACTTGGCCAGAAAGGTCAGTGTGCCCCAGTAAGCCCTAACCTTGATCTAAGCTATAATATAAGCGTGCCCATTCACATCGTGAGATTTCTCTTCACCGTGGAGATGAAATCTTTATACGCGAACCCCGAGATGACTTCCCACGCTTTGAAAATCATGGTCTAGTTCCAATTGAAACATTTATGCTCAAGAATTATTGTTAGTTAGTAATTATTCAAAATTTATGGTAAATTAAATTGTTTGTTACTAACTTACCTCGAACACGCTAAAATTACATTGACTGTCGACTGAGTAATCGCCTTTCAAGAAACGCTGACGACATCTACATGCGTTTGGAAGCTACTGGTGGCATTGTGCCGGACCTTACCAAAAGGCTCAACTACTTTCATTTCATTTTGAAAAAGTATAATCATTCACATTTATGTTATAATTTGATTCTTTAAGCTTAAACTAGATTTATAACTTTTCCGTCTGTCATGTAGGATGTAATTCAGCCATGTTGTCCACCTAATATGGCTCGTGTGATCGGGATGTGCTAGTGAGTGTTAATTCGTTTCCTGAATGAGGTTAGGTGGCATGATAGTCATCGTAAGGCCCACTGATTCCACTTGAACCAGTTATAGACATTATGCCCCTCAATATTGAAATCATTTTTTTATGTAGAAGTATTAACCAATTAAGTTTATTGCAATAAACCCAACTTCCCAATACATAGAATATTTTACCAGATTTTTCTCTATAGGTAGAAGATTTTAAAAGATTATGATTATTTTGGAGGTATAAGATGATATTGGACTTGAGTTTAAGTATTTAGGGTATTGGTGAATTTATCACCTAACGATTTAACCCTAATTAATCATGACTCAATCCTAAATCATCACAATTCATCAAAATGTAATGATTTTACACATAAATGTGTAAATATTAGTTAGATTAAATCGCGATTCTTATGAGGCAGAGAGAAGCACGACAACGATTGCCAACGACGGTGAGCGACAATGGGATCGTTGACGACAGGCAGCATCGAGAGAGAGAGAGAGAGAGAGAGAGAGAGAGAGAGAGAGAGAGAGAGAGAGAGAGAGAGAGATGTGTCAACGACGGTAGTGCAACGGGGGATTCAGCGGTAGGCGATGGGGATTTTGGGGGGTTAGGATTGCACCATTTAAGTTTTAGGCGTTACAGGTTCTAGTTATATCATAATTTAACAGCAGTACGAACTAACGATGAAATAATAAAATAATAATAATTTTTTTTAACGATGGATAGATGACGAAAATTAAAATAATTAAATTAAATTTTAAAATTACACATTTTAACGAAGGAATAACAACGATTTATTTAAACAATCAGTTAAACATAACTACCGTGATGGATTGACGACAGTTGTTCACGTAGTTAATTTTTCGTTATTGGTATGGGTGATCATTCGGTTTATGGATCAGATTTTTGCCTAATCCGAAAATCCAAATTTTAAGGAAAAAAATATCCGATCCGAGCCATATTATGCAAACCCAAAAATAAAAAAAATTCATTATCAAACTCGATCTGAACCGAAAAATTCAAAAATGCAAAAAATATGATTTTTTTTTTCAAAAATCCGAATATGTTTATTATTTTTTCATTCCATTTTAAAAATCTACAAAAATATATACCAACCTAATAGATTAGACAATCAAAATCTTCATAAAAACATAAGTACCATATCATTCATTACAATCAACCAAGTTTCAAGATAAATACTAGATACTCCATTGCCCCCATCCCCTCAAAAAAAAAAAAAGAATTTCAAGAGATCCACCAAATCATCAAGTCACCATATTAACCACATAACCATAATTTTCAAAAAAAATAAATAAAAAATCAAGAGAACCACCAATTCTCCAATAGCATCCAAATTCCAACATATAATGAAGATTGATTAATATATTGAAGCTCACAATGCTAAATTTTTGAAATCTATAAAAGAAAGTTAGAGTTATATATACAAAGTAAATCAATTACGAGAATAGTTAATTTATTTTCATACAAAAGATGTAGTTTAAACGATTAAATACATTCTACCATTTTTTTATATCTTGAAGAATTTCCTCAACATTAACTGGAGTAGAGGACTTGCGAAGCCAATCTTGACTACAAACGAGATACTCTATAACTTTAAGATTTAATGAACTCCTAAATGGATCAAGTATGCGTCATCCTGTGATAAATATCGACTTTGATGCAACAGTTGAGATGGGTACTTCTAGATTGTTATCAAGGCATTGTATCCAGATCCAGATTCCGATCCATATGCAGGTACGGAGGAAGCATACGAAGTGTACCCCGACACTACCACACTCGAATTTACAGAGGTCAAAATTTGGCCCACCACTCTCAGTGTCTTCCTTAAGAAATTTATGAACATCATCACCATCATTATGGTGAAAAGTTTCATATATGGACCCCAACATCCTTCATGGTCGTCAATATTTTCGTAACAATTGATTGCTTGTAATCACCACACATAGCAACCAATTCATCTTCAACTTGTTTTTGACATGAAGTTTCCCAATGGAATACCATACATACTCGACAATGCGAGTTTCACCATTAGGTAGGAACATCTAAGCACAATAAACTCTTACTTGATATTTTCTCTAGCTCGCAACAATCCTTAAACCTCTTCAACCTAGAAGATGCGTGTCTATCAAATCAAACAACATTTCTAATTTCTTCATAAATGACCAATCTCTTTTAAACCACCTAGCACCACTAAATTGAATACATGAGCAATTCATCTCATATCCATATGGTGACAATTTCTAATATTCTCCTCCCCTCCTATGTTGGCTAATATTTTCTTTCATATAAACCAATGCAACATCATTTGACAAAGCAATTATCAACAGTAACAGTAAACACCCTCTCATTTCCCAATCATGCAAGCATTTTTCAATCTCCCAACCAATATCTCTACCTCTATGACCAGAAATTGGACAAAAATTAATACTCAATTCGTCCACTAAAAGCTTGTATTTAATTTCTTTTTGGGACGTCCACCAAAAGCTTACATTTTCCATTTTTGGACACCCACCTCATACTTTTTATCCTCAACTTATCTCTCTATTTAAAAAAAAACCCATTGTGGCCCATCCCATAATTAACCTAAATCTATTTAAAATCCAGATTTAATTAACCCCCCAGCCCACCAACCCACTATCTATCTACCCATTTTACAATGGTTCAGTTTCTAAAAAATTCTCTCAAGTCTTGAAAAGGAAAAACCCTAATTTTGCGCAGCCTCCATTCGTTCTTCAATGTCTCATAATGCACATCTCCCATTCGATTAATGTTCTATACCATTCTCTCAATTCTTAAAAGAGACAAATCCTAGGGTTTGCACCGTCTCCATTCTTTCTTTCATGACTCAAAATGTGCCACCCCTATTCGATTCATCCTTTGATTCCTCTGTTGATACTACGACCTTGAGCCAAAGCTTGCATCTTGAAACACTGGTTGAATATTCATGGGAGCAAAGTTTTGATGTTGTGGTTCCAGAAACTAAAGATCTACTTGAATCCTATGAGATTCGTGAAAGATCAACCGGCGAAAGAGGATGCATTCTTCGTTGGCTAAGGATTTGGTCTCCTAGCGTTTTGACGCTTCTATAACTAGGTTTTTATGTTAACGTTGCGCCTTGACTTTTTAATTTTTTATGATGGCGTAGTTGACCTGACTATATCATTTTTTATGGGGCGTAGTTGGCCTGATTATGTGTTTTTTGTGGGGTGTAGTTGGCATGCTGTGTTGATGATATTACACTTGATGTCTTCATGCTGATGAGCTACTGTGTTATGAAAATATTTCCAATTGTTTCTGCACTTTGATATGAATGATGCTTCACTTGTGTCGTTCATGAGGTTTAGCATATGGCTAGTTGTGTTGTGTTGTGTTGTGCTTGGACCAAGGTCACAAGTTCGAACCCCACCAAATCCTTCTATGGGTTTGAGCTTGTCACACCTGGTTTTTCAAGTGTGGTTTACCTGTCCTGTGTGGTTTGCAGGCTATTGCACAGGAACGTGGGATTTACCCAGTGCGCACCTAAGGTAGCGGCTGCGGGTTCCCAATGATACCTAAAAAAAAGAATTGAGGGTTAAGCTAATAAATTATACTATGCCATAAAAATAGCCTAGGAAGTTAAATGCCATAGATTTGGAGGTTTAAAATGTAGGCAGAGCTAATAATGGATTTGATGGTTATTTGAGTAAGTGATTTTATTGGCCTAATTATGTGTTCGGTGATTCATTGGTTGTTGAGGGTTAAATTTTTAGCCTAACAAACTGAAGCTCTGCCCTATTAGCCACCATATGGACTTAAAATTCCTAGTTTTGGAGGTTTAGACTGTGCAATAATGAAGTGATTAAAAGGTCGATGATACAAATAGTTTTTTTCAAAAAAAAGCTGAGACTAGATAACAAAATGACAATTTACATAGCGAAAATCAGCCAAGTTACATGTTAAACAACCACTAAAACAGTTTAGTATGCAACTTATGTTGTAACTGGTGCAAAAAAGTCTATTAAACTAAACAAATACCCCAAAAGATTCATGAGAGCTCCAATATCATAGTTGGAACCAGAGTAATTCCCAAGCCGACTGAAATACTTCAAGCATTCTCTTACTAGCCCTTCCTCCACTTGAATGCATTCAAGCAGTGTTCCAAACTTAGACAATTTTGTCTTGTTCATGTGTGGGATTTCTTAGTTGTTACCTCCCTTGACCTTCATTATCTCTATATAATAACCTTGCAATGTTAGAAAAACATTGTTAAGTGTTGCTGCAAACAGTTCATCAAACGATGTAGTTACATTGTTTAAAAGATCATCCACATTCCTTGCCAACTTATCATCTTGCAGTGACTGTAGGCTCTAAAAAAATTAGATCATTACCGTTTGTGTCAGGAGAATTGGGGGTTGACAAACTAGTATGATATTAAATCCATTTGAGTTAGTTTCAACATTAAAATCTGGATCATTATGAGACATATGAGGTTAGACATTGTCTTGTTGAATGAATATCCTCTTACTTGTAGTACTTGCCCATTTAACTTTTATTACCGATATAACCTGACATTTGAGATAAATTAAATGATGAATTACATGTGTTCTGATAGTTCAAAGAGTAAATAAACAACAATGTAAAGAAATTCATTATCTGACTTATGAGACATTCTTTAATGACTTCTTTTGTAATAGACTGTATAGGTTTGATCTCAAGAGTACCCTTTGATCTGTTTTTAGAATTCTTCTTTGCTGGAATGCATAGTCTTGAATGGAAAAATTCCAATCTTTCCATCAAAAGTAATTTCTCCATCACATGCAATAAGGGGTCTACCAACATCACACATGAACATAACTTTGGTGATAAACATCTTTGACTTGCATGCTCTGCATGGTTCTAACTCATCTGGGAGTAGGTAATATCTATCCACAGTTTTGGTCATATAAAACCATTTTTCGTCAACGTGGATTGTGTTGTGCATTGTCTGAAAATTTATGTGCTCACTAGAATTATGATCAGACCTCAAATGGCTCAAGCTAAACCTAAGTCTAGCAACTATGTTTGCCTATGAAAGTACATGTTTGATAGTACTAGTATGTGGCGCATCAGTTTCAATGTAATCCATTTCCCCAACAAGCTTTGCTGATTTCTAGTTTTACAACCATCTTTCTAAATATTGATCTTTCAAGCAAAAAAAGTGACTTGATTTTTTCTACATCTACAATATTGCTATCTTTATGTAAAATACCTATCATCTTTGAATGAAATTGCACTGGAGTTCCTCTTGCAAGATGTTGTTTGCTTCTTTCCAAATGTTTCAGATTGTTCTCATGGCTGAATCAAAAGCAATTGCTGCCTCACGTTGTGCTCCTCGATTTATAAAACCTTTGGTGCACCTTTGAAAAAGAAATTTAGCTATTTCATCCTTTTGGTGGACTGTTGACTCATGGGCGTTTTTTTAACTCCCATTGCTGCATATTTGAAGTTTTTTGGAGAAAGAAGGATTTTGCAGCTCCTTTTTGCTTTGTTATTACGCCTTTTATAAGTTCAATTTGGTGGGAAATTGAAGTTTCGTAAATTTCCCTCCACTAATATGGAGGATGGAAGTACTCCTTAATTATGTACCGCCTTTTTTATTTTACTGTGGATATTCCGTTTTTAAAGTCATCTCCAATATTAGTGTATGCATTAATTATTGAATTTAAAATTCTTGTGGGACCAATCAACTTGGAAAGATTTGCAAGAACTAATCATCTACAATTACTTTACATTATACAGCTAACAATGTGGACCCCTTTCTCCACTCACCATAATTTATTAAAAATCATATCACAAAAAGCAATGCAAGCTTTTGTTGGAAGAATGAAGTATTTTTTTATGCAATTTCCAATCAGTGTCAATATAATGAGTTATTGTTCGAGCTAAAAACACACTCAAATTTACTCGCAATCGTACGAGGTAATTGTAGCGTGATAAGTTAACCCAAGTCGTTGTTCCGACCAAATTGTTCTTTTCAGTCGCTCGCAATAGCACGAGGTCCCTATAGAGCGGTAAGGTCGACCCAAGTCGAATCTCTCAAGGAAGGCTTAACAGGGCTACGGTTTTATGTCAAACATGAAAAGCAGAAAAGAAATACTAACATCCTAACATAAAGGGGGACTGTCACGGAAAGGACGAAAGCAGGAAAAAAAATAAAGCAGGGAAAGCGGATGCACTAGGACAACAATAGGAATTGTGACATACGTAATTGGAGGCGGTGTTCTAGGGTTCGAATCTATCCTCATAATCAATGAATCAAGGACCAACGCACAATGCATAGAACACCCACACCTCTCACCAAACGGACAACACTAACTAATCTCTCGATTACGTCAACGTTAGACTCGAACTTAATGATAGGGGATCTCTCAATCAACCAACCATCAACTACGAAGGATATTTTATTGCAAGGCACACGATAGAAAAACCACAACCACATATATCATTTATTCAACAACAAACCAATCTCTCGATCACTTTCATTGTCAAACTTATATTTAATATAAATCTGCTCTCGCATATCTTCATAATCAAACATAAGCATACAATCAACCTACACTATTCTTTCGAACACCATGCATGAAGATCATAAAATAAACAATTTATACGGATGAGAAATTCGCAAATCATCAATCTAACAATCACGATTCAAGATACGAACAACCTAACATGTATTACTCAACAAATCGATAATTCATCTCATAGCAGAAATCATCCCCATCACAATTACATAGACATAATCAAAATCAGGAAAACTTACAACCATTCATAGACAAATTCGTCTTCCAAAATCTAGAATCGTGCAATCCTAATTGTTAATCCAAAGTACAAGAATAATAAAAAGGAAGGGAAGAGAAAAAGAGAGGAAAAGAAATGCGTCGAAACTGAAGAAAGAAAATAAAAATGAGGAACTAGGTTTTTCAGCGTGCGTTTCAGTATTTATATCAGAAGAAATTTCACGCCTTGACGGAGGCGCCTTGACGCGAGTTTACGGGATCGATCGACCTCGGCCCCAATACGGACGAACACCGCGCGGACGCGCCAAGCTTCTGGAGAACGTCCAGCGCCGTGAGGCGCAGCGCCCAGCCGAGTGGGCGGCTGGGCGTTGGAAAGCTAACGCCGGGCGCGTTGGAGAGATAAACGCGGAGAAGCGCAACGGAGGTGAGGCGTGGCGTGGCAGCGTTATGAAGGCCGGCAGGGGCATGGCGGCCGTGGCGCATTGTGAAGCTGGGCTGGGGCGTGAGGTGCGGCCGTGGCCGCGTTGTGAAGACGCATGAGGCGCGGCCGTGGCCGCATTGTGAAGATGCATGCGGCGCGGCCGTGGCCGCGTTGCGTAGAGTGAGCGCTGGAGGCATGAGGCGAGCTGAACGTCGGGTGGAGGAAGCCAAACGCACGCTGGGGCTGAAGATGGAGGCCATACGCACGCTGGGAAGGAGGCCAAACGCACGTTTGGCTGAAGAAACGCGCGCTTGGGCGTGTGCAGCGCCGGACGGCGCGCAACGCCGGACTCGTGTGCGCGTGCGCGTGCGCGACTTCGCGGTTTCGCTCCGTTCTCTCTCGTCCGAACTCCGAATTGAGATCCGTTTGCACCTACGGACTTCTATCAAGATGCTCTTCAATATAGAATAGATCTTGGTAGATAAATTTTATCCTATTTAATGCCATTTTTCTGCAAAACCTCGAAACAAATGAAGTGAGTTCAATTCGATCAATACTAATCAAACCAACGACATAAATAGGACAAACCATTGAAAATGATATGCAAAACAATATCAAGAATACGCACAAATTCATGTTAAACAACTCCCCCACACTTATCCATTTGCTTGTCCTCAAACAAAGTCTATACTCGTAAGAATAGGAAGGATAATTCATGCAACTTCACTCTTAGTCTAATCAATCAAATCTTATTGCTTTCCCCCACACTTGGTGTTTACGTATTCAAAGATAATGTGAAATAAATCTAGGACGGCAATTGATTTTTAATAAATAAAAAGGTAACCTCTGCTCAGACCCAACTCTCCGTTAAGGGTGAACTAACTAATGTGGTCACCTTTAGCAACAAGTTTCTTTTTTTAAGCACATAGAATGTTTTATGATTTTGGAACAATGTTGAAGGTGAACCCTCGATGAACTCGAGTTTCCCATCGTGGTTTCCATGTCCATTTCTCAAATTACGAGAAGAGGGATGTAATCCCATCCTCCATTTCAACAATCTCATTTTCTTCTCTTTTTCACACATTTTTTTTTTTTACTCATCAATAGATGAAACAAGTACATAGGTAACCACAATGTTAACACTACCCCTAACATTAGCCGGACAAATCACATCAATTCCCTCTATTCATTTTCTATCAATCACAATCTAGTCAATTCACATTAACATCGAATCATATATCACCAAAAGTTTTGGAAATTAAAAACAGTTTGACCAATACCACAGAGCTTAGTTGCACAAATCAGAATCCCAACTTACTCGCATATACGATACTTGATTCTAAGAAAGCAAAATAAGCATAGATGCACATCACCAAGCATACAAATAGATAAGATACACACACAAAACTGAATAATCATCCCCATTTAATCCGAGACCTTGTCGATGCTCTAAACATTTATAACACAAAATGACCATAGAGGATGATACTTCCCTGATAATAAACGAGTGTGCGCTGTAGAGTTGGAGCATCATGGCTTCACCACACTGATTAGAAAGTCCCAGAACTCAAAAATGATAAACACGAAACGCACCACGAAAACCAAAACAAAGGCGAAAACCAAAACACAAGCAAAACCAACAGAAACAAGAACAAAACAGAAAAAGCAAGAAAACTCGTGGGTTGCCTCCCACGTGGCGCTCGTTCAATGGTACGAGCTCCACCAATGAAAATGGACTATCCATAGTCCTTCACTGCAGAATACCATCTCAACGAGCATCAGTAGTAACAAGATAAGCACAAAGGACAGTTAAGGTAGCAAATAATGAATTAATTAAGTTCAAATCAAACATCCTATTCTTCAAAGCAAAATAGATAACTTCAACTCCAAAAGCACAATACTTTGGAGAATTAGGATATTGAAAAATTATAGATGCTACCTCAATGTATGTCCTCTCTTCATCCTTCAACTGGATCGGGAAGATATCTGTTTGGTCACACTTAGTCTCGGCTTGATGAATCCTCGACTCTTCACTTTCATCAACTTCCCTGATTCTCCCCTCAACTTCATCATCTTCATAGACTATGATAGAAGAAGTTTGCTCCAATTTTCTCGGCATGTCCTCCACACTTTGGTTGTGGACCAATTCTTCCTCTATCCCGGCTAACTGATTGACCTGAGTCTCTAAATGCTCGATAGATGTTTCCAAAATCTCGAACCTTTGTTGACTCGTCTGCATCGAAAGACGCGTCGATGTGTCTTCCAATGTCGGCTTCACCGCGGAATCGCTTGAATGAGCGCCGCAATGACTCCTCCAATGTCGGCTTCACCGATTGCTTTCACCGGTGACTACGCTGAATGAGCGCTGCAATGATTCCTCCAATGTCGGCAATCGGTGGCTTCGGCAGAATGAAAGCTCTGCACTTATTCCTCCAATGTCGACTTCATCGGTACATTGTTGGAAGAAAAGGTCCTGACTATATGAAGAACTCTGAGGATGCCTCCAGTAGGGATCATAGGCTTGATGCTCACAGCCTGACGGGTATCCCTCAAAATAGTCGAATTGGGCTCCTTCTTCAAAGGAAGAATTTTCCCAATACGACGAGCTTTCCTCCTCCAGTCCTGTATGACCATATTCGTATCGCCGGTAACCCTGCATTAACAGACACCAACTACAAAAACAAGATCACACGCACCAGTTGGAGAAAATAGAAACAAAGAAAAAGAAAAAGAAAGAAATGGAAAGAAGAAGCATGGGGGAAGAAACAGAAAAACAAAACGACACAAAACCAAAAGCCTAAAGCCTTCCCCGGCAACGGCGCCAAAATTTGTTCCGACCAAATTATTCTTTTCAGTCGCTCGCAATAGCACGAGATCCCTATAGAGCGGTAAGGTCGACCCAAGTCGAATCTCTCGAGGAAGGCTTAACAGGGCTACGGTTTTATGTCAAACACAGAAGCAGAAAAGAAATACTAACGTCCTAACATAAAGGGGGGCTGTCACGGAAAGGACGAAAGCAGGAAAAAAAATAAAGCAGGGAAAGCGGATGCACTAGGACAACAATAGGAATTGACAGATACACAGAATTGGAGACGGTGTTCTAGGGTTCGAATCTATCCTCACAATCAATGAATCAAGGACCAACGCACAATGCATAGAACACCCACGCCTCACCAAGCGGTCAACACTAACTAATCTCGATTACGTCGGCGTTAGACTCGAACTTAATGATAGGGATCTCAATCAACCAACCATCAACTACGAAGGACATTTTATTGCAAGGCACACGATAGCAAAAACCCTAACCACATATATCATTTATTCAACAACAAACCAATCTCTCGATCACTTTCATTGTCAAACTTATATTTAATATAAATCTGCTCTCGCATATCTTCATAATCAAACATAAGCATACAATCAACCTACACTATTCTTTCGAACACCATGCATGAAGATCATAAAATAAACAATTTATACGGATGAGAAATTCGCAAATCATCAATCTAACAATCACGATTCAAGATACGAACAACCTAACATGTATTACTCAACAAATCGATAATTCATCTCATAGCAGAAATCATCCCCATCACAATTACATAGACATAATCAAAATCAGGAAAACTTACAACCATTCATAGACAAATTAGTCTTCCAAAATCGGAATCGTGCGATCTAATTGTTAATCCAAAGTACAAGAATAATAAAAAGGAAGGAAGAAAAAGAGAGGAAAAGAAACGCAATAAACCGCGAAAATAAAATGAGGAACTAGGTTTTTCGTGCGTTTTCATTATTTATATCGAAAGAAATTTCACGCCTGTGTACGGACGGACGGAGCGCAGCACGGACGCGAGGAGTTTCTGGTCGATCGACCTCGGCCCCAGCGTCGGACGGAGCACCGCGCCGGACGCGCCAAGCTTCTGGAGAACGTCCAGCGCCGGCTGGAGGCGCAGCGCCCGCTGGGAGTGGGCGAGAACTGGGGCGTTGGGAAATCTAACGCCGGACGCGGTTGGAGAGATAAACGCTGGAGAAGGCAACGAGCGCTCGGAGGTGAGAGGTGCGGCCGTGGCCACGTTATGAAGCCGGGCGCCGGGCGTGGCGCGCGCCATGGCGCGTTATGAAGACCGGGCGCCGAGGCGTGAGGTGCGGCACGGCCGTGGCCGCGTTGTGAAGCGCATGAGGCGCGGCCGTGGCAAGCATTGAAGACCGCGGCCGTGGCGCGTTGCGTAAGTGGCGTTGGGCATGAGGCGAGTGAGCGTCGGGTGGAGGAAGCCAAGCGCACTGGGGCTGAAGATGGAGGCCATACGCACGCTGGGAAGGAGGCCAAACGCACGTTTGGCTGAAGAAGCACGCGCTTGGGCGTGTGCGGTGCGGACGGCGCGCAACGCGGGACTCGTGTGCTTGGCGTCTTGCGACCCGTGGTTTCGCTCCGTTCTCTTTCGTCCGAACTCCGAATTGAGATCCGTTTGCATCTACGGACTCATTTCGAGATGCTCTTCAATATAAAATAGATCTTGGTAGATAAAGTTCATCCTATTTAATGCCATTTTTCTGCAAAACATCGAAACAAACGAAGTGAGTTCAATTCGATCAATACTAATCAAACCAACGACATAAATAGGACAAACCATTGAAAATGATATGCAAAAAATATAAAGAATACGCACAAATTCATGCTAAATAGTTGTCTCTCAAGGAAAACTTAACAGGGCTATTGTTCGTGTCGTGCACAGAAAACAATTAAATCCTAAACATTCTAACGCAAACAAGGGTTTTGGAACATACGAGAATTGAAATACGAGAAAATAAACAGCATCCTAAGCTAGGGGTTGTCAATCCCGAGCTAAACTAATAAAACAATAAATCTAAACCAGAGGTTGTCAATCTCTAGTTGAACTATGAAAGTAGGATAAATCAAAGCAATAAACAAAAGCAATAGCAATCCTATTCATAGGGTTTGTCAAGCCCTAATCTGAATCTAATTACAAATAAACCATAATTATCAATCATCCAACAAGAACATTAATTAATCGAAAGCAGGAAATCATTAAGCAATGTAAATCGAAGGAACATGAAAATTCAATAATAGCAATCGATGAAGTGAACAGATTAATCCAATAGCGTAAAACGATAAACTAAATCGATCGAATGAAAAACCACAAGGAATAATGAAATAAAGTGCTAAATTGAAAAGATGAAAAGCAAGAATCAATACTGTAAAATTATCTCTATCGTTGTCCGGAAGCTCTGAAGAAACCTTGAGGAAAGCGGCGTGGAGAAAAGAATTGGCGAGAGGCGTCGCGGAAGAGAACTGAGGACTCCGAGGAGCTTTGACCTAAGTGCACATATATATATTAAATGAAGGTGAGCGCCGGTTTGGAGGGAGCGTCGATCGAGAAAATGTTCTGTATTGAATATGAACGCCGGTTGGGGGTGAGCACCGGCGGAGGAAGTATTCTGTCTCACAAATGAGCGCTCGCTCAAGGTGAGCGCTGATAAACGCGCATTTTACACGTTTATTGTTGATATTTAAAGATGAGTTTAGATCATTTAATGTGCGTTTATGTATCGATTCTTAATGTTTCATCTATTTCTAGAAGATCTTGCTCTTGGGTGTTCCTTTGACGCGTTTTGTAGGTTTGTATGTTGATAATCGAAGCAAGGAGCGAAGCGAGCCAAATTGCAATTACGCGGTTTCTAGCGACCGATCTAGCGGTCGCTAGGCTGGCCGCTAAACAAGCCAGTGAGCCGAGAGCCCAGAGAGAGCGGTCATGGTCGCTAACACGCCCAATGGCAGAAGCTCTTGTCGATTTCGCGGCCGCTTGCTAGCGACCGCTAGCCGGCCGCGAGCTACCTGGTGGCGAGGCGAGACCGCGATCGAGAGAGCAGCAGCATAAGTTATTCCTCGCGACCGAGCTAGCGATCGCTAGCTATGGTCTCGGTAGGCGACAGAGAGAAAGTGGGGTTCCACCCTTTTCTATAAATAGGGGATCGCCTCGCTCGCCCTCCTAAGCCCCGCATACCCTGAACAGTTTATTTCAGTTTTCCTCAGCTTTTTTTGTCTTTCTTTCACTTCCGTTAAGTTCTAGATTAATTCTTGCATTGTTTTAGTTTAGTTCTTCGATTTGTTATCGATCGGAACGTTTTGTCCGATCGTTTTCCGTTGTTCTCCGTTCTTTCGCTTGGCATTGGATTCAAGACCAACCATTGTTCATCCAACGCTTTATCACGGGTTTTATATATTTATTTTCTTTTTTTATGGTTAAATCATATTTTATTCCGTTTATTATGTCTGGCTAGATTTCCGTTCTAATCCTAGGGTTTGCATAATCCGATCCTATATGTTGTGATTTCTGTTATCGCTATTTATCTTCCAGGCATTGATTCATGATTCTTGGTGCTTATTTATATGTGTTGATTTCTGATCAATCTTGATGCATATCTAGTTGTTGGTTAATTACGTAATTTTATTAATTGTCGATCGATCTCGAATGCATGATACTGAATAAGCCGTGAGTCGTGGCGAGATAGGATATTCGTAGGAAGCATATTCTTTGTGATCCTTTTGGAGTTACTTGTTTTCACCTAGAATGGTAGGAAAACTCGTAATCTCTTGCGCAATTATCGTAATTGAAGTTGTTGGTTATATTTGTGATCTTCCATCTTATGCGGATTAAAATGGTTAATAGGAGCAGGATAAACATACATTGTGGATAGGATTAATGCATCCCTAGGGTTAGTCGTTCTTATCTGTTTTTAACACCCGTGATTTTATTGCTTTATTTATATTTACGCATGGTTACATACGCTTTGGATTAATTTCCGAAGCCTGTTATATCATCACCCGATTTACGTGGCGAATAATGATGAATTATCGTTGAGCTAACTTACGTGTTTTCGTGATACAATCCTTGTGGATCGATACTTAACACCTATACTTACACTTTTTAGTGTTAGAAAAGTGAGCGATCAAATTTTAGCGCGCTGTTAAAGGATTATTAAGATTGCGTAGGAATAATTTGACGATTTGGATTTATTAATTCAAGTTATATATATTATTATTTATTTTTATCGGTGCTAAATTCTCTCTTTTCTCGGGTAGTTTATGCGTACAAGATCTCGGGGACCTCACGAGTATTATTAGATCCCAAGATCGAAAGCTCTCAAAGGAGAAAGGACGAGAGAAGAGACGGGCTGCTATGGCCGCCAATCCACAGAACGGGGGGCATTCCTCCCGAGCAAGCTGCACGCATGGTAGCTGACTTTGCAGAGATGCAGCGTCAGATGGTGAATATGGTTATCATTGTCCCTGCTCCAGAGGAAAGACCTCTGAATCACATGTACCGACCTCCCACCGAACAGTTCCAAGGAGGTGGTTGGGGCCCGCACGTAGATGCAAACAATTTTGAGCTAAAACCGTACGATCGGTATGGTCCAAGGAGAGCAGTTTGGGGAAGGAGTCACGGAAGACCCTAATGCGCATCTCGAGACTTTTCTCGATATTTATGACACCATCAAGCAGAATGGGGTGCCACAAGACACGATCCGGATGCGCATGTTGGGTTTCTCGTGCTGTGACGGTGAAAGATTGGTTCAAGAGTTTGGACCGAATCGGCATCGACACTTGGGGAAACTTTATGAAGTTTCTTCGAAATACTTTCCGCGTGGCAGAAGATCATCGCGAAATCTCTCATTTTGCCAAAACCACGACGAATCGCTATTCGAGGCATGAGAGAGATTCAGAGGTCTATTGAGGCGATGTCCACAACATGGGTTCTCCAACAGCAACATCACACAGTTCTACAAAGGTGACATGGCGGGGCGAGGAGCATGGTAGATCGTCGGTGGCTATTTATTGAACCGACAAGTAGGCGAGGCGAGCCGTATTTTAGAAGAGATGGTCGCCAACAATTATCAATGGCCAACGGAGAGAACACCGGTGTTCAAAGCGGTTCTGTTGAGAGTGATTCAAAATATGACGATCTCATGAAGAAGTTCACCCTTTTGAAGAGTCGAGTTGAGACGAGAACGTCGACCACATCAATCGGAGGAATCTTGGGGAAATCGGTGCATAATTCGAACAATAGAGTCATCCGAATTTCTCATCGCCAACTCCGATAATTTCCAACAACCTCCAGCGAGGCTTCACCGCGTGCGAATGGTGTAATTCAAGAGCCAAGAAGCCAAATCTAGAAGAGTTGATCGGCGGTTGGTTGTGAGCAACCGCAAATGACGACGAATCGAGTTCGGCGGCGCGGCAGAATTCGTTCATCAATACTCATCGCGGAGGATAACACGGTTAGAATCCTTTAGCGACCATGGGCAAACACATGAAGATAATGGAGAACCAGATCGGACGGATAGCGGCTCGGCAAAATGCACGGCCGAAGGCGGGCCACTTTCCGAGCAATACGGAGGTGAACCCGAAAATCGGTGTTCGCCATCCGGGCGAGGTGGGCGAGCCTACCCGAGCCCCGCCAAGGAAGAAGAGCATGAAAGCACATCGAGCGAAACTTCGCGATCGAGCTCGCGACACGATGAGCCCGACCTCGAGAGTCCGTAAAGTTGTCCTCGGCTCGCGATCGAAAGCGCGCCTGCGCGCCATCCATCGAGTCTGCGCGCGATTTGTTCGTGGCGACCCAGCGCTCACATGCCACCCACGAGCAATCGTGCGGAAGCGGTGCCGAGAAATCACATGAGCTCGCGCCGCAAGCTTCACGCCAAGAAGGAGTCCATCGCCCGGCAGATACCTCGCGACCTTCCAGTGATCGTGAGGTCGACCGCGAGTGCCCCTGAAGCAAATCGTCGCACATACACTCCTCCGGTCCGTTTCCGAGTCAACTTGTCAAGTCAAAATATGACGAGGAGTTTGCTTGTTTCAAAGAGATTTTCAAAAGTTGAGATAAATTTGCCTCTCTTTGAGCTGCGCGAAACATCTTACCGGATACATGAAATTCTTAAAGACGCTTGCATGCAAGAAGAAACGGGAAATTTGAGAAAATTACCCTCCAGAAGAATCTGAGGTGCCGTCTTGCAAAGCTCCTCTGAAGCGAAGGATCCGGTAGTTTTACATTAGAGTGCGAGATCGCCGGCGGAGTTTTCCAAATGTTTTGTGCGACTTGGGGCGAGCATCAATCGATGCCGTTGAGCGTATTCAACCGGCTACACCTAGGAAAGATGAAGCCGATGAAGATTTCATCGATGATGGTGACCGGTCGATCACATATCAAAAGGTATCGTCGAAGGCGTGTTGGTAAATTCGAGTTTTGTTTTTCCCGCCGACTTTGTTATTTTAGATATTCCCAATTCAAACAACAACCACTAATCTTAGGTAGACCTTTTCTAGCAACCGGTGCGTGCGTTGATTGATGTGCGGGAAGGCAATCTCACGTTTCGTGTTAACGATGAGGAGCTCAAGATTTCCATATATGGCGCCATCAAGCAACACGATGGTGGAAAGCGGAAGTTGCTACTCGATCACGACTGCTGCCGCCGCGCGTCGAGCGCTTAGAGGGTACTCGACCAATCGAGGATCTGCGAGAAGGAAGAAGTGGACTCGGCATGGAACTCCGAGTGTATCATTCAAGTTGGGGGGGGCACTTCCATAGTCAGTGGTGGTCATCCGTGAATGCTAAGTTTAGGAGGATCCACGAGTTGAGAAGGATTTCTGTTGCCACCAAAACGCCAGATTGACAAGGTTAGTGATGGTCTAGCTAAAGGCGTTAAATTAGCACTTGTTGGGAGGTAACCCAGCGGTTTCTTATTTTGTTTTGTGTTTTGTTTTGTTTTTCGTTTGTATTGCTTTTGTCGGGTCTTTTATCATCTTTTTGTGTTGTGTCATCGATCAACGAGTTAAGTGAAGTGTTTTAATCTATGTGGCCAATGACGATAGAAATTTTTCGTGTGGTTTAATGATAGTGCACATGATATGTTAGAAAATGACGATGAATGATGTGAGAATGCTTAGAACATTATTTTCACCATTTGCTTAACCCGTGAGACTTGAGCTTCATTTGTATAAACATCTTGATCTGAGCTACATTAATTGTGTGATATCGTGCATGTGATTATCTTCTAGAACTTGCCATTTTACGTGTCGAGGCCGCAATATGTGTTTGAATTTGGAAATGATAAAAGCCATCTTTGTTAGCCACATACTTACCCAAACACTAACCCGATAATATCTATCATTTGTTGCATTCTTTGAGCCGTTATTTGACTTTATTCTTTCGATTAACCGGATGATAGGAGGTGAGGATGGATATGGGAATCAAAAGGGTTGAAATTTTGATGTAGTTATGGCGAGAAACATTAGTTTTAGAGAAATACATACGTGGTGAAAAATGGTACCCGTGTGAAAATAATAAACCCTATAAGCTCTAGAAAAGAAAAGAAAAAGCAATGATAAGTTCACTATGTGTTACGAGCATAAAGGGTCATTAATCAAAGTATAGGTACCTTATGAGGCATAAAACGTCGATTTAGCACGTTGGGAAAGAAGAGGAAAATGGACAAAGTCCATATGTATTGAAAAGTATAAATGGGAGTGCTTGGAATATTCTTGAGTCACTTAGCCATATTTTATCCTACCTTAACCAATGTGCCTGCATTACAACCTATGAAAAGACCTTTTGATCCTTATTTGAACACATTTGACGGTGGAGATATTAGAGAAACGGCAAGCCTATGGTAAGATGTTGCATTGCATTGATCGTTGAGTGTATACCGTTCTACATTTCTTTATGAGTTGAGTGTATCCTATATTTTACACACATACCGTTGTGAGGGTTGAATTAAATGAGTTTTGCCCTCGATGGTTGTTTGTGTTGAGTTAGCTAACGTCGTCATGTGCACTAATGTTTTAAGTGTTAATATGTTTAAAGGCTTATAATGGTTATCCTCTTTGCTACGCTCGTTGATCTTTCGTTTGTCTTTACATTACATTTTTGTTTGAGGACAAACAATGCTTTAAGTTTGGGGGGTTTGATAAACGCGCATTTTACATGTTTATTGTTGATATTTAAAGATGAGTTTAGATCATTTAATGTGCGTTTATGTATCGATTCTTAATGTTTCATCTATTTCTAGAAGATATTGCTCTTGGGTGTTCCTTTGACGTTTTGTAGGTTTGTATGTTGATAATCGAAGCGCCTGGCAAATTGCAGAGAGAGGTGGCGACCGAGTCGTCGCTAGGCTGGCGCCGCGCGAGCCAGAGAGAGCGGCATGAAGCGGCGAGCGAGCTAGACGCCAAGCTCTTGCTCTTGTCGATTTCTCGCGGCCGCTTGCTAGCGACCGCTAGCCAGCCGCTACTGTGGCGAAGCGAGCGAGACCACGGCGAGAGAGCGCATAAGTTATTCCTCGCGACCGAGCTAGCGATCGCTAGCTATGGTCGCGAGGCGGCGCGACAGGAGAGAAATTAGTGTTTCCACCCTTTTCTATAAATAGGGGATCGCCCCCCTCGCGCCTCCTAAGCCCCAGACACGCCCCAGAACAGTTTATTTCAGTTTTCCTCAGCTTTTTTTGTCTTTCTTTCGCTTCCGTTAAGTTCTAGATTTAATTCTTGCATTGTTTTAGTTTAGTTCTTGATTTGTTATCGATCGGACGTTTGTCCGATCGTTTTCCGTTGTTCTCCGTTCTTTCGCTTGGGATTGGATTCAAGACCAACCATTGTTCATCAACGCTTTATCACGGGTTTTATATATTTATTTTCCGTTTTATGGTTAAATCATATTTTATTCCGCTTAGTTATGTCCGCTGAATTTCGTTCTAATCCTGGGTTTGCATGATCCGATCCTATATGTTGTGATTTACTTATCGCTATTTACCTTCCGTGCATTGATTCATGATTCTTGGTGCTTATTTATATGTGTTGATTTACGATCAATCTTGATGCATATCTAGTTGTTGGTTAATTACGTAATTGTATTAATTGTCAATCGATCTCGAATGCATGATACGAATAAGTCTTTAGTCGAATGGCGAGATAGTATATTCGTAGGAAGCATATTCTTAGTGATCCTTTTGGAGTTACTTGTTTTCACCTAGAATGGTAGGAAAACTCGTAATCTCTGCCGCAATTGTCGTAATTGAAGTTGTTGGTTATATTTGTGACCTTCCATCTTATGCGGATTAAAATGGTTAATAGGAACATGATAAACATACGTTGTGGATAGGATTAATGCATCCCTAGGGTTAGTTGTTCTTATATGTTTTTAACACCCGTGATTTTATTGCTTTATTTATATTTCTGCATGGTTACATCTGCTTTGGATTAATTTCCGAAGCCCTCTTATATCATCACCCAGATTTCTGTGCTTGAATAATGATGAATTATCGTTGAGTTAGCTTCTGTGTTTTCGTGATACAATCCCTGGGGATACGATACTTCGCTTACCCTATACTTACACTTTTTAGTGTTAGAAAAGTGAGCGATCAAGCGCGCTAGGAAAATGATGAACACGCCTGAAACCCGGTAACTTGATGGCGAGCGCTGGTTGGGGTCAGCGTCGCGAGCCGAGTCTGAGCTGGGGCTGGGCGGGCGCTCATCTTGGCGCGGATGAGGTGACGCGCAGTCGGCGCCGGAGGCGGCGCTGCGCGGCGGTTGACATGGAGCGGGCGCACGGTTTCTGGGGAGGCTGGTATTTGGGCGGCGGCGAGGTGGCGGTCTTGGTGATCCGAGAGTCTTGGGGCGGATCGGCGTGCGGGCGGGCTGGAGGCGGCGTGGAGTGGCGCTGGTCCCAGCGCCGGACGGAGCGTATTGGAGCAGCTGGAGACTCAGCGGGCATTGGGGTACCGAGGCTGGGCGCGCGGACGTGTGGCGTTGGAGGGGCGATGCGAGATGGCTCTCGACAATGCACGCTGGATGAGGAGGCGTGGGTGCTGGACGCGGGTGAATGCCGGCTGAAACTGAATGCGCGCTCGAAATTGGATGAACGCGCTCTGGATCCCAGCGCCGGATGGGCGCGCGCGGTGCGGTGGGAGCTGGCGATGGGCGCTGCTAGCCGTGCGACGGGGCTGGCGCGCACGCATGTGCGCGACTTCGTTGTTTTGGCCCGTTCTCCTTCGTCTGAACTTCGATTTACGCAAGGTTTTCGCCTACAAACTTCTGTCGAGATGCTCTTCATTATACTTGATCCTTGGCAGATTCATTTTATCCTATTTAATGCCGATTTTGTAAAACATTGAAACGAACCAAGTAAGTCCGAATCGATAAATAATAATCGAACCAACGACATAAATAGGATACACTACTGAAAATTACATGTAAAACAATACCAAGAATAAGCACAAATTCATACCAAACAACTCCCCCACACTTATCCATTTGCTTGTCCTTAAGCAAAGTCTATACCAATAAGAATAGGGAAATTAATTCATGCAACTTCACTCTTTGTCTAATCAATCAAACTTTATTGCTTTTCCCCCACACTTGGTGTTTACGAATTCAAAAATAATATGAAATAAATCTAGGACGGCAATTGATTTCCAATAAATAAAAGGGTAAACTATGCTCAGACCCAACTCTCCGTTAGGGGTGAACTAACTAATGTGGTCACCTTTAGCAACAAGTTCCTTATTAAAGCACAAAGAATGTTTTAACAGATTTTGGAACAATGTTCGAAAGGTGAACTCTCGATGAACTCGAGTCTTCTCTCGTGGTTTCCCATGTCCATTTCTCGATTTACGAGAAAGAGGGACATAATCCCATCCTCCATTTCAACAATCTCAACAATAAACTGGAGTTTTCATTCTCCTCATTTTCATACATTTTTATTATTATTAAGGATAACAAGTATATAGGTAACCACAATGTTAACACTACCTCTAACATTAGCCGGACAAATCACATCAATTTCCCCCTATTCATTTTCTATCAAACACAATCTCGTCAATTCATATTACACTCTATTCATATATCACCAAAAGTCTCGGAAATTCAAAATCAGTTTGACCAATACCACAGAGTTCAGTTGCATAAATTAAAATCCTAACTTACTCGCATATACAATACTTGATTCCAAGAAATCAAAATAAGCACAAAGGCACATTGCCAAGCATACAAATAGATAAGGTATGCACACAAAACTGAATAATCACCCCCTACACTTAATTCGAGCATTGTCCCCAATGCTCGTAACATTATAAGATAAAAGGCCATAGAGGACGATACTTCCCTCGATAAAAAAGTCTTGTTGTAGAGTTGGAGCATCACGGCTTCATCTCACCGCTGAAAATCGCAAAACCTTTCTTCCCACATCCGAACAAAACAAACAAAGACACACGGTAAAAAAAATCAAAAAGAACAAAAACAAAGCGAAAAGAAAACGAGAAGAACAAGAAATAAAACCGTGGATAAACTCCCACGTAGTACTCGCTTAACGTCATGAGCACGGCGTGTTTATTAGAGCGGTGGTGGTCAATGTGGCGGTCCCCATAATCGAGTGCCATGAGCTCCACCGGTGTCCCGAAGGACTAAACCAAGTCTTTGCTCCAGATAGGGCATAGACATCCCTTTATCGCCTTTGAAAACCGCCTTCACCACTCTATAAGCAAAAGTCGACTCCATTTCTTCAACAATTAGAAGTTTGGCTAAGATGATCACCGACTTCCTTGCTCATCCTCCAAGAACACATATTTCATCGGTGGTTCCTTCACTATCATTGTGGAGTGCAGGCATGCTAACACTTTCCTTTTCCCAGCCCTCTTCATCAACCGAAATCGCATGAACTACTTGACAAGATTCTCAAAGGATGGCTCATACTCATGGAGTCTAACTCGAGACTACCACCTCTTCCTCCTTTTCTTGTAGTGGCGAGAATATTTTGGATGGCTCTTCCACTATCTCGGTCATCTGCTCGATCACCTTGAAGAACAATGATCGCTCAACCTCGCGGGGATGGCTCGAAATTTCTCTCATTGCAAGTTGTTGTTGATACACAACCAACTTCTCAGCCATCAGTCCCACACGTGCTTCTAAACGCTCAAGAGTTGCATCTCTAGCATCCAATCCTTGACTGGTAATCTGAATGAACGATGCACCCATATCCTCCGACGGCGAACTCTAATGGTCGGTGGTCGCCTGAGCCTCATAGGGTGAGCTTTGAGGCTCCTATGTTACATCTTGTTGCAACAACTCGTTCGACTTCTCAAGAATCAATTCCAATCTTGCCTCTAAGCGCCTAATTTTGGTGTCGTCGACATCCAACCGTTGGTGGCGAGTCGACTCAGTCTGCATCCATATAATCCAGCGGATACCTGCGAGGTGGTGGTGGGTGTGGTGGTGAAAAATACTCTTCTTTGCGGGTGGTACCACCGTTATTCTTGTGGAGGTTGTGGTGATGTGGATCACACCATCCATAATCATGTTGTGGTTCCTACCATCTCGAGTCGGGCGGCTGAGGAGGCTGCTGCTCTGTGGATCCCAATAATCTGGTCGGGTTGAATCCACATTTACGAGTTGGGTTGGTTAATCCACCACGAAACATATTGTTGCTCATAAGCAGACGGATATCCTCAACATGGTCGAACCGGCTCCTTCTTCGTGAAGAATTTGCCCAATCTGACGAACTTTCCTCCCCGGCTGTTTGACCATATTCGTCTTCTTGGTACCCACGCATTATGAGACACCAACAACAACAAAAAATCACACGCACGGGGAGAAAATAACCAAGCAGAGCGGAAAGAAATACGAAAACAAACAACACAAACAATACGCCTAAAGTTTTCCCGACAGCGCGCCAAAATTTGTTCGAGCTAAAACACACTCAAATTTACTCGCAATCGCATGCGAGGTAATTGTAGCGTGATAAGTTAACCCAAGTCGTCTCTCGAGAAAAACTTAATTGTATATTGTTCGTATGGGTGCGTAAAGCAACTAAATCCTAAACATTCTAACGCAAACAAGGGTTTTGGAACATACGGGAATTGAAATACGAGAAAATAAACAGCATCCTCAGCTAGGGGTTGTCAATCCCGAGCTAAACTAATAAAACAATAAATCTAAACCAGAGGTTGTCAATCCATAGTTGAACTATGAAAGCAGGATAAATCAAAGCAATAAACAAAAGCAATAGCAATCCTATTCATAGGGTTTGTCAAGCCCTAATCTGAATCTAATTGCAAATAAACCATAATTATCAATCATCCAACAAGAACATGAATTAATCGAAAGCGAAATCATTAAGCAATGTAAATCGAAGGAACATGAAAATTGATAATAGCAATCGATGAAGCGAGCAGTTAATCGATAGCGTAAAGCGATAAACTAAATCGATCGAATGAAAACCACAAGGAATAATGAAATAAAGTGCTAAATTGAAAAGATGAAAAGCAGGAATCAATACTGTAAAATTATCTCTATCGTTGTCCGGAAGCTCTAAAGAAACCTTGAGGAAAGTAGCATGGAGAAAAGAATTGGCGAGAGGCGCCACGGAAGAGAACCGAGGACTCCGAGGAGCTTTGACCTAAGAGCGCATATATATATTAAATGAAGGTGAGCACCGGTTTGGAGGGAGCGCCGGTCGAGAAAATGTTACAGATTGAATATGAGCATGGTGAGGCGGCGTCATTGCGAGTCGGAGAGCTGGTGGAGGCGGGCGCTCATGCTGAGCACCGGATGAGGTGACGCACGCGGTCGAGCACTTGAGGCGGGCGCTGCTCGCTGAGCATCGGTTGACACGGAGCGGGCGCACGGTTGTGAGGCTGGCGGCGAGCGAGGCGAGGGCGTTGGTGATCGAGAGCGTTGGGGCGTGATGGCGTGCGGGCGGCTGAGGCGGCGTGGAGTGGCGCTGGGTCCCGGCGCCGGACGGAGGGCGCGCTGAACGCGCTAGTGACTCAGCCAGGCGTTGGGGTGCAGGCCGGGCGCGCGGACGTGTGGCGCGAAGGGCGATGCGAGATGGCGCTCGGCAATACACGTCGCGTGAGGCGTGGGCGGCGGACGCGTGAACGCCGGCGCAACCGAACGCGCTCGAAATGGATGAGCGCTGGATCCGGGGCGGATGAGCGCAAGACGGGCGAAGGGCGCTGGCTGCGACGCGACGCGCGCGCGGTGCGGTTGGATATGGCGACGGCGCGCCGGCGTTGATAAACGCGCATTTTACACGTTTATAGTTGATATTTGAAGATGAGTTTAGCTCGTTTAATGTGCGTTTATGTATCGATTCTTAATGTTTTATCTATTTCTAGAAGATACTGCTCTTGGGTGTTCCTTTGACGTTTTGTAGGTTTATATGTTGATAATCGAAGCAAGGAACGACGCACGAGAAAATGAGCAATCTGTCAAGTTTCTAGCGACCAGCCTAGCGGTCGCTAGGCTGGTCGCGAGGCAAAACCAGCGAGCGCCCAAAGGAGTAGCGACCGCGACCTCGTGCCCGCGAGCGAAGCCTAGCGCCGAGAACTCACTGGACGATTTCTCGCGACCTGTTCAGAATTGCTAGCGACCGCTAGTCAGGTCGCGAGGTACCATGCGAGCGCAAGGAGGCGAGCGCGAGCGAGACGAGCGCGCGCGAGACTTACCTCGCGACCGCACCTAGCGACCGCGAGGAGTGCTCGCGAGACCGAGCGGCAGAAGGCAAAATTAGGGTTTGGGGTGTGCCTATATATATGGCAACACCCCCTTGCGCCCCAGGGAGACTCTACACGCCCCCAGACCTAGTTTATTCAGTTTTCCTCAGTTTTTACAGCTTTTAGTCTTTAGTCTTCATTTAGTTTATTTCTAGTATTGATTTTCCGTTGTTCTAGTTTAGTTTATCGTTTCGTTATCGATCGGAACGTTTTTGTCCGATCGTTTTCCGTTATTTTCCGTTCGTTAAGCTTGGGATTGGATTCAAGACCAACCATTGTTCATCAACGCTTCCCTACGGGTTTTATATATTTAATTTCCGTTTTATGGTTAAATCGTATTTTATTCCGTTTATTATGTCCGCTAGTTTTCTGCTTCTAATCTAGGGTTTGCATGATTCGATCCTATATGTTGTGATTCTCGCTATTGTTATTTATCTTCCGCATTGATTCATGATTCATGGTGCTTATTTATATGTGTTGATTTCGATCAATCTTGATGTATATCCGGTTGCCGATTAATGGCGTAATTGTATTAATTGTCAATCGATCTTGAATGCATGATACTGAATAAGCCTCGAGTCGTGGCGAGATAGGATATTCGTAGGAAGCATATTCTTAGTGATCCTTTTGAGTTGCTTATTTTCCTCTAGAGGCGTAAATGTGATATGGAAAATTAGTAATCAATCGCCGCAAATTGTCGTGGCGAAGTTGTTGGTTATATATGTGATCTTCCGTCTTATGCGGATTAAAGCGGTTAATAATAACCGGGATAAACATCGTTGTGGATAGGATTGGTGCATCCACAGGGTTAGTCTTTCTTCATAGTTATCTTCCGTGATTTTATTGCTTTATTTATATTTACGCTGGTTACCTTTGCTTTGGATTAAGTTCCGAAGCCCCAAAACCTCTCATCCTTTATCTGTGCTTGAATAATGATGAATTGTCGTTGAGCTAGCTTCTTTGTTTTCGTGATACAATCTCTGTGGATACGATACTTCGCTTACCCTATACTTACACCTTTTCGTGTGGAAAAAGGAGCGATCAAATTTTGGCGCCGTTGCCGGGGATTGTTAAGATCACATAGGAATAATTTGACGATTTGGATTTATTAATTCAAGTTATATATATTATATTTATTATTATTTATTTTTGTTAGTGCTAAATTCTCTCTTTTCTCAGGTGGTTTATGCGTACAAGATCTCAGGGACCTCCTGAAGTATTATTAGATCCCGAGATCGAAAGCTCTCAAAGGAGAAGAGGACGAGAGAAGAGACGAGCTGCAATGGCAGCTGATCCGCAAAACGGGGGCATTCCTCCCGAGCAAGTTGCACGCATGCTAGCTGACTTTGCAGAGATGCGTCGGATGGCGAATATGGGAATCATTGTCCCCGCTCCGGAGGAAAGACCTCAATCACATGTACCAAATCCCACCGACAGTTCAAGGAGGCGGTTGGGGCCCGCACATAGATGCAAACAATTTTGAGCTAAACCGTACAGATCGGTATGGTCCAAGGAGAGCGGTTTGGGGAGGAGTCATCAAGACCGAATCGCATCTCGAAACTTTTCTCGATATTTGTGACACCATCAAGCGAATGGGGTACCACAAGACACGATCCGGATCGCATGTTCGGTTTCTCGCCTGTGACCAGCGAAGATTGGTTCAAGTTTGGACCGAATCGCATCGACACTTGGGGAAACTTTATGAGAAGTTTCTTTCAAATACTTTCCCGCCGTGAAAGCTAGAAGATCATCGCGAAATCTCTCATTTTGCCAAAACCACGGCGAATCATTATTCGAGGCATGGGAGAGATTCAGAGGTCTATTGAGGCGATGTCCACAACATGGGTTCTCGAAGGAGCAACAAATCACACAGTTCTACGGTGGACCGACATGGCGGGCGAGGAGCATGGTGGATGCATCGGCGGGCTCGCTGATTGAACCGATGAGAGACGAGGCAAGCCGTATTGTAGAGATGGTCGCCAACAGCTATCAATGGCCAACGGAGAGAACGCCATTGTTCAAAGCATTCTTGTTGAGGTGATTCAAAATATGGCGATCTCATGAAGAAGTTCACTCTTTTGAAGAGTCGATTGAGACGAGAACGTCGACCACATCAATCGGAGGAATCATCCGAATTTCCAACAACCTCCAAAGAAGCTTCGCCGTTGTAATAGTGTAATTCAAGAGCCGAGGAAGCCAAGTCTCAAGACATGATGCGCAGCTTGGTTGTAAGCAACCAACAATTGTAACGAATCGAATTCGTTCATAAGCAACACCGGCAAAAGATAAATCATTTGGAGTCCACCGTGACGGCTATGGGAAGCACATGA
The DNA here is from genome assembly GCA_036937905.1 of Salvia rosmarinus. NCBI lineage: Eukaryota > Viridiplantae > Streptophyta > Magnoliopsida > Lamiales > Lamiaceae > Salvia > Salvia rosmarinus. The sequence continues at coordinate 53,021,768 of CM072814.1, forward strand.
AGATGTTGGAGAATCAAATTGGTCAAATAGCCGCACAAGTGAATGCACTACAAAAGGCGGGCCAATTTCCGAGTGTCGGAGTGAACAGAAGAATCAATGCTTCGCCATCCAGACATAGGTGGGCGAGCTTGCGAGCCCTACCAAGAAGAAGAGGCTGAAAACACACCGGGCGTAAACTTCGCGACCGAGCTCGCGACCATGAGCCCGATCTCGAGGAATACAAGAATTTTACGCAGATGCTCGCGACCGAGCACGCGGCCGAGAACCCGTCCGCGAGCCATCGTGTGCGCGCGCGGAGCTATTCGCGGCGACCCGGCGCTCGCATGCCACCCTCGAGCAATCGAGCAGGAGGCGGTCGGTCGAGAATCAGCCATGAGCTCACGCCCATAGCTCGCCTTGCCAAGACGGAGTCCAACAAGCAATGATACCTCGCGACCTTCCCGTGGTCGCGAGATCAACCTCGAGCGCCCCGAAGCTAATCGTCGCACGTACACTCCTCCGGCCCCGTTTCCGAGTCGACTTGTCAAGTCGAAATATGACGAGGAGTTTGCTCGTTTCAAAGAGGTTTTTCAAAAAGTTGAGATAAATTTGCCTCTCTTTGAAGCGCTGCAAAATATGCCGGGATACATGAAATTCTTAAAAGACGCAGCTTGCAAGAAAGAAGAAGCGGGAAAATTTGAGAAAATTACCTATCCAAGAATGCGGTCTTTGTCTTGCAAAAAACTCCTCTCAAGCAAAAGGATCCCGGTTTCACGTTAGAGTGCGAGATCGCCGAGCGCACTTTTCCAAATGTTTTGTGCGATTTGAAGCGAGCATCAATCGATGCCATTGAGCGTCTTCAACCGGCTACACCTAGGAAAGATGAAGCAAGAAGATTTCATCGATGATGGCTGACCGGTCGGTCACATATCAAAAGGTATCGTCGAAGACGTGTTGGTAAGAATTCGAGATTTTGTTTTTCCTGCCGACTTTGTTATTCTAGATATTCCCGAATTCAAACAACAACCACTAATCCTTGGTAGACCTTTTCTAGCAACTGGTCGTGCATTGATTGATGTGCAGGAAGGCAATCTCATGTTTCGTGTTAACGATGAGGAGCTCAAGATTTCCATATACGATGCCATCAAGCAACACGACGGTGGAAAGCCAGAAGATTGCTGCTCGATCATGACTGCTGCTGTCGCACACGTCTCACGTTTAGAGGGTACTCGACCGATCGAGAAAGCTGCGAGAAGGAAGAAGTGGACTCGGCATGGAACTCCTAGTGAATCGTTCGAGTTTGGGGGCACTTCCATAGTCGATGGTGGAGATCCGTAAATGCTAAGTTTAGGAGGATCCACGAGTTGAGAAGGATTTGTTGCCACAAAATGCCGTTGAAAAAGGTTAGTAATGGTCTAGCTAAAGGCGTTAAATTAAGCACTTGTTGGGAGGTAACCCAACGTTTTCTTTTTTTTGTTTCGTGTTTTGTCGTGTCTTTCGTTTGTGTTGTTTTTTGTCGTGTTTCGCTTTTTCTTTTCGTTTCGTGTCATCGATCAACGAGTTTAGTGAAGTGTGTTAATCCATGTGGCCAATGACGATAGAATTTTTTTGTGAAATTTAATGATAGTGCGCATGATATGTTAGAAAATGACGCATGAATGACGTGAGATGGCTTAGCTTGTTGTTTTTCACCATTTGCTTATCCTGTGAGACTTGAGCTTCACCGTTGTATACATATCTTGATACAATTTACATTAATTGTGTGATATCGTGCATGTGATTATCTTCTAGAACTTGCCGTGTTTACGTGTCGAGACCGCTAATATGTGTTTGAATTTGGAAAGGATAAAAGGCCATCTTTGTTAACCACATATTCACCCAAACACTAACCCGATGATATATACCATTTGTCGCTTCTTTGAGCCTTTATTAGGCTTTTTCTTTCGATTAATCGGATGATAGGAGGTGAGGATGGATATGGGAATCAAAGGGGTTGAAATTTTGATGTAGTTATGACGAGAAAAGTTTCTTTTAGAAAAATACATCCGTGGTGAAGAATAGTACCTTTGTTGTGAAAGTTAAACCCTATAAGCTCTAGAAAAGAAAAGAAAAACAAAATGTTAAGTTCACTATGAGTGTTGAGCATAAAGGGTCTTTAATCAAAATATAGGTATCTTCCGTGGCATTAAACGTTGATTTAGCACGTTGGGAGAGAAGAGAAAATGGACAAAGTCCATATGTGTCAAGATGTATAAATGGTGGTGCTTGGGTATACTTGAGTCACTTAGCCATATATTATCCTACCTTAACCAATGTGCCTACATTATAACCTATCAAAAGACCTCTTTGATCCTTATTTGAACACATTCGTGGTGGAGATGTTAGAAAGCGGCAAGCCTATGGTAAGATGTTGCATTGCATTGATGCGTGAGTGTATACACGTCCTTAATTTCTTTATGAGTTTGATTGTATCCTCATATTCTACACATGCCTTTGTGAGGGTTGAATTAAATGAGTTTTTGCCGTAAATTGTTGTTTGTGTTGAGTGGACTAACGTCGTCATGAGCACTAATGTTTTTGAGCGTTGATATGTTTCTGAGGCCTAGAATGGTTATCATCCTTGCTACGCTCGTTGATCTTTTTGTTGTGTCTTTCTGTTTTGGTTTTGTTTGAGGACAAACAATGCTTTAAGTTTGGGGGGTTTGATAAACGCGCATTTTACACGTTTATAGTTGATATTTGAAGATGAGTTTAGCTCGTTTAATGTGCGTTTATGTATCGATTCTTAATGTTTTATCTATTTCTAGAAGATACTGCTCTTGGGTGTTCCTTTGACGTTTTGTAGGTTTATATGTTGATAATCGAAGCAAGGAACGGCCTTGCGAGAAAGTATAGCAATCTGTCAAGTTTCTAGCGACCGACTGGCGGTCGCTAGGCTGGTCATGAGGCAAAACCAACGGCGCCAAAGGAGTAACTACCGCGACCTCGTGCCATGAAGCGAAGCTTCAGCGCCGAGAACTCATTGGACGATTTCGCGACTGTTCAGAATTGCTAGCGACCGCTAGTCGGTCGCGGTACCATCTGAGCGCAGGAGGCGGCGGCGAAGCGAGACGAGCGCGCGAGACTTACCTCGCGACCGCGCTTAGCGACATGCGGAGTGCTCGAGACCGAGCGGCGGAAGGCAAAATTAGGGTTTGGGGTGTGCCTATATATATGGCAACACCCCCTTGCGCCCTAGGGAGACTCTACACGCCCCCAGACCTAGTTTATTCAGTTTTCCTCAGTTTTTACAGCTTTTAGTCTTTAGTCTTCATTTAGTTTATTTCTAGTGTTGATTTTCCGTTGTTCTAGTTTAGTTTATCGTTTCGTTATCGATCGGAATGTTTTGTCCGATCGTTTTCCGTTGTTTTCCGTTCGTTCGCTTGGGATTGGATTCAAGACCAACCATTGTTCATCAACGCTTCCCTACGGGTTTATATATTTAATTTCCGTTTTATGGTTAAATCGTATTTTATTCCGTTTATTATGTCCAGCTAGTTTTACGTTTCTAATCACAGGGTTTGCATGATTCGATCCTATATGTTGTGATTCCTGCTATTGTTATTTACCTTCCAGGCATTGATTCATGATTCATGGTGCTTATTTATATGTGTTGATTTCTGATCAATCTTGATGCATATCTAGTTGCCAGTTAATGACGTAATTGTATTAATTGTCAATCGATCTTGAATGCATGATACGAATAAGCCTTGAGTCGTAACTGAGATAGGATATTCGTAGGAAGCATATTCTTAGTGATCCTTTTGGAGTTGCTTATTTTCCTCTAGAGACGTAACTGTGATAGGGAAAATTAGTAATCAACTGCCGCAATTGTCGTGAATCAAGTTGTTGGTTATATATGTGATCCTCCGTCTTGTCTGGATTAAAACGGTTAATAATAAGCAGGATAAACATCGTTGTGGATAGGATTGGTGCATCCCTAGGGTTAGTCTTTCTTCATAGTTATCTTCCGTGATTTTATTGCTTTATTTATATTTCTGCTTGGTTACCTTTGCTTTGGATTAAGTTCCGAAGCCCCAAAACCTCTCATCCTTTATCTGTGCTTGAATAATGATGAATTGTCGTTGAGCTAGCTTCTATGTTTTCGTGATACAATCTCTGTGGATACGATACTTCGCTTACCCTATACTTACACCTTTTCGTGTGGAAAAAGGAGCGATCAGCCGTGCGACGGGGCTGGCGCGCACGCACGTGCGCGACTTCGTTGTTTTGGCCCGTTCTCCTTCGTCTGAACTTTGATTTACGCACGGTTTTTGCCTACAAACTCCTGTCGAGATGTTCTTCATTATACTTGATCCTTGGCAGATTCATTTCATCCTATTTAATGCCGATGTTTGTAAAATATTGAAATGAACCAAGTAAGTCCGAATCGATAAATAATAATCGAACCAACGGCATAAATAGGATACACTACTGAAAATGATATGTAAAACAATACCAAGAATAAGCACAAATTCATACCAAACAGTTATCAAACACATGTAATTCACTTTTTGAATAGAAGACCATGTATCTGTGGTAAGACACACTCTTTGGTTGGAGGATTTTAGCAATGCCATGAGCAAATTCTTTTCCTCCTCGTACAACCTAAAACAATCACGTGAAACTGTCCATCTCGATGGTATCTTAAAATATAGGCAAGCCTTAGGAACAAGGAGTTGAAACCCCTCCTGTTCAACAAACTTAAAGGGCAGCTCATCAACAATAATCATATGAGCTAAGGTATTCCTAACCTCATCTTGATCAAAACTCTAATTTCTATGAGTTGAATTTTGACTTGATGATAAAATCAATTGTGATTGCTTAAGATCTACAACCTTGTGGAGTTTCCCATTTACTCAAATATAGGTTAAGTGTAGTGGTGCCATTCTTAGTATTACCCCAAATGTAGCCCCACAAAGCACACACTTAGCTTTCTGCTTTTTATCTTTTATCTACAAACTGCTTAAAATGATTCCAAACATGTGCCATTTTCTCTACAATTTTCCTCTTCTTAGGTTGAGTGTAGGGGTGGGTAAAAATATCCAAAAATTGAATAACCGAACCGAAATCAAATCAAAATATTAAATTTAGTTCGATTAATTATTTATTTCGGTTAAAATCAAATTAAAATTTGGTAATTCGATTTTCGATCGGTTCGAAAAAATTTAACCAAATAACTGAAAATCGAAATATATGTATATATATAATATTATTTATTTAGAATTATAATTTTTATATATCAATACCCTTAACCATATTCATTTCTCTCTCCCTTCCTATTATATCAATATATAATATTATTTATTTATTATATAAACATTATTAATTATTTGTTTGTAAAATATTTTGTATATATAACATATAAAAATGTATATTTTTTAATATATTATATCAATATATAATACTCCATCCATTCACGAAAATATCCATAATTTCTATTTTGGGCGTCCATAAAAAGTATCTCAATTTCCATTTTAATACATCATTCTACTTTATCTCCTATTTTACCCTTAAACTTCTCACTTTATCCACTCAAAAGCATATACCAACTATTTTCTTAAAATATGTGTTGGTCAAACATATGATATTTTTCGTGGACGAATGAAGTATTATTTATTTGTTTATTTGAAATATACATATATTTTTTAAAAATTCGGTTTAACCGAAATATATTTATTTATTTTGGTTGGGTTATCGAATAAAATTTGGTTAAGTTATTTTTTTGAAAAATTCAATTAGTTCGGTTCAATTATTTTTTTCATCCAAAATCGACCGAATAACTGAATACTCACCTTTAGGGTGGGTCGGGAAGGCCCACCTCTATCATGGAAAGTATCTCTAGTTGTATCTCCATCTCCAGATTCATGTTGATGGTCCATGGGAGTACGTACCGGTAAATGGAAGTAGGAGTGGGATATACCAGTTAGACACAATTAAAACGTTTTTTATAAGACTGGACTGGCTACTAGAGTAGTAGGCATTAGCTAGCGGTGGCGATTTAGAACGATGTCGATGTCTTTGGTCGATTACGAAAATGAGAGTCTTGTTCAGAGTGATTCCGGTTAATTGAGATAATTGGTCAGTCAGACTGATAACAGATGTGCTTGCAGAATATGATGGTTACATGTTTGTCTTACTGAAAACTTAACATAAAACACTTAGTCAACTATAGACTTAGTCAGTTTTTAAGTTTTATCTCTTCAATTTCAGTTCTTCAGTATCAAACTGATACTGACAGAGTGTTTCAAAACAATGATGTAGTGTTGTGTGCTGGTGATATCAGTTTAATAATATGCAATGTAAATACGGTAATGAAAGTAAAGAACTGAAGGTAAACAACACTTGATTTTTACATGGTTCGGAGGATTGATCAGTTAATCCACTAACTGAGATTTGGTCTTGTTTACGGGTACAAGATATAAACCTTAATGCAGACATAACATTTATGTATCCCACCGAACTGGGCGTTCCACCTACTCTTATTGGTGCTAGGAAACCTCTCACTGCTTACGAGTGCAGTCTACCTAACCTCTTGCTTACAAGGACAAGATAATCAAGCTTTCAGCAACTAACTTCAATTCCTACTTGTCCAAACTTCTACTTAAACTGAGGGTTTTTAGTTGAAGGGTTTCCAACTAAAAGATGAGTTTTCACATGCGATAAACTCAGGAATTCTAAATTTGAGATATACAAAGAAGTATCCAAGAACTTAAAGGTGTGTAGGCTGAAATCTTTAATTAATACATATATTTGAACTCTTAAGATTAACTGATAACATTGTAAACTCCTTTTTTCGAAATCGCTAGGTATAAGTTTTGAGCATTGAGCTTTGAATGCTTTAGAATATTCGAATACGCAGCATGTCGGTAGCATTCAAAGGTTGAATTTTTTGTGCATATTTATAGAATGAACGATGAATAGTGTCATTGGAGGGTGCACCAATCACATCCATTCTATTTGTCGTTTGAATTCTTCCCATTCAATCCTCGTACGTTGCTATTAGGGTCTGTATTATCATACACTGTAGCTCTGCAATTCGGAAAATGTGATCTGACATGTTAGGATCTTTTGATAGCCAGCTTTGACTTGCATCAGCCAGCTTTGGCTATCCAGCTGCTGATATGACATCCATATTCCTGACGTCTTTGCTTTCACAGCGCCGAGTTTTCAGTCGCCAATCTTCAACCTTTGGTCTTCCGACGTAACTTCAGTCTTCGACTTCCCTCATCAGTAGCTATGTTCATTGGCTTCGCTGTATTTCAGTCTTCAGACTTCAGTTGGCATGATTTCAGTCTTCAGTCTTTAGTATTCGATCTTCAACTATTGCTTTCTTCAGTTGAGCTGGTACTGATACTCCTATCAGTATGATTGATTCAGTACTGCTTGAACTCGATATATCAGTCTGAGCCTATCCAAACTGAAATTTTTTCTGTTGGAACTTATAACCAAAAAGTTTAGCTCTCTAACATGTGAGCAGCACTAATTACATCAGTAGGACAATCATCATAAGGTTTTGAGATTTAATTAAAATACACAATTAAAATAGAATTTTCCCGATACATCTATATCTCCAAACACTTCAAATTCATTTGAGACATCTACAAAAAAAAGAAAGGACGATATTTAGCATAGAAAAATTATAGCACAAAATCTTTGAAAGCTAATATATGAACTTACATTACAACTTACTACTGAGGAATCTATTTTGAAAGTTGGAGAAGAGTAGAGCATAGAGAGAGCCTCATCCCTTCTAATTTCAACAATACTTGTAGCAGTGACAGTTTTTAACCATAATAAAATTTCATAAAATTTTCCATGTGTCAAGTCGATGCAATCTTATGATTGTTAATGAAATCCACCGAGGAGCATCTTCCAACTCATATTCTCATTCCCATTTTCTCAAATTAAAATTTACTCAAATAATAGCCAAAAACCAAAATTTCAAGATGGTAGTGATAGGATATGGCCCAACCTCTCGGGCCCAATAGCGTGCCCCAAGCAGTGGGCCTAACCTAATGTTGCCCTACTCGGTTACGCTAAATGACGATCCCCAAACCCTAATTATGGGTAACGATAATGAGGTAGCAGTGAAATCATGGGTAATAATGGTGGAGATCATGGTCATTATAGGAGAATCATGAGCCCGCCAATCAAGGATTGGTGGCAAGGTTTACGTTTGTGTATAAATAGGAGTTAGATTGAAGGTAAAGGGTTAGCAAACTACTGAATACTAGAGCCCTTTGAGATACTTGCAGAATCGAATTATAGTAAACATCTTGAGGATCATCTCCTCCGTGGACGTAGATCTTATTCTTGATCGAACCACGTAAAGTCTCTTGTGTTCTTTCTTTGTTTTCATAAATCTACTTTTCTAGATTTATCATTGGCGCCGTCTGTGGGAAAACTCTTGAACAAAAGCTGTGTTTTCTACAATCTAATAGCAGGACACGTGCAAGCTTAATCTTGCGGGCGATGTTAGTAACAATCGTGCGAGAGGACGATCGGTGGTCACACAATGCGGGGAAAGGGATTGCGGACGCCACCGGTCACACACACGAGGTTACATGGAAAATGCTTCCATACACCCTCGGGATCGCCGCCCAACGAAGAGGAAGACATCGACCTCGATGCCGGTGAGCAGGAGGTTCACCGCTCCCACGAGTCCTCGGTCGGCGGTGTCCGAGTTCCTCAATGCCAACCTCAATCAATTCGAGTTTCAACGGAGGACAAGCGGAGCGGGCCCTCAAGAGTACCGAGTGGTGATTACAGGCGATCGAGGTCGCTTACCTCTGCAAAACAATCAACGTTCACCACGGCATAATGATCGCCCGATACCGGGTTCGTTCGCCTCATACTCCGCGGTCATTCTCCACCTCGACGTGATACCCGTGAAAATGGGCGGGAAAGAAGGAGGAAAGACGGTCGAACTCCCACTCGAAGAGACGACGGATGCGTTATCGATCTCCCACTCCCAGAGGGATGGTAGCGAGCTCCCTGATTCGACCGACACGGACGAATTATCTCTCCTTTCAAGGAGATTGGATACACCCTGCCACAAATGATACCGGACTCCGAATATTGCTGCATCGATGGCCTGGAGATCCTTCCGACTTCCTATTTGCTATACCACCAACATGGCAAACCAAGGATGGAAGATTTCCATATGTGTAGGTCTTTCGTATACTTACAGATGCAATCTTATGATTGTTAGTAATATTTTATTTAATTGCTAATATGAAATCCAATCCTTCATTGCTCGAGGCCCCACTCATACCTCGGATACCCTCACCCATGAAAGAAGTATCTATTTTGCCGATGGGATACCTTCATGGGAAGCTATTTTAAACTTGAGGAGCATCTTCCAACTCATATTCTCATTCCCATTTAAGTCTCAAATTAAAATTTACTCAAATAATAGCCAAAAAAAGTGTGAAGAGGAATTGGGAATTTCCAAAAATTTCAGTATGGTAGAAATTGACATAATAGAGAAACATATTATACATCATTATATACACAAATTAAGAATAGCAACTACACCATCTTATGAACAAATTTAGCTCATACATTGTTACAGAGTAGCATGAACAAATTGAGCTCATACAATAAACTAATGAATAAGAATTGATAACTATTGACTAAGTGGGTGGTCTCAAGGTTTACGTGCGCTAGATACTTGCGCACATCTTGAGGATCATCTCCTCCGTGGACGAGATCTTATTCTTGATCGAACCACAAAAGTCTCTTGTGTTCTTTCTTGTTTTCCCTAATTAAAATTTATTAATTAGTATACTAATTAATTATTAGTATTTAATTAATACTAATTATTAAATTGAATTAATTCTAATTAAAATTTAATTAATTTTAAATAAAATAAATGAACCATAATTTTGTATTGATAACGCTAACTTTGAATTGTTAATTTTGAATTAATAAACTTTAATCTTAAATTAATAAGTTCTAATTTTAAATTAATAAGTCCTAATTATAAATTAAGAACCCTGATTTTGAATTAATAATCCTTAATTAAAATTAATAAACCTTAACTAAAATTAGTAAACCCTAATTTTGAATTAATAAACCCTAATTGAATTTGATAAATCCTAATTAGAATAATTAATAAACCCTAATTGAAATTGATAAATCCTAATTAGAATTAATAAACTTTAATTGTGAATTATTAAATACTAATTTTGAATTAATAAAAACTAATTAAAAGTAATAAATTTTAATTAAAAATAATAATAATTATTGATAATTAATACATCCTAATTAATAATTAATAAAACTTAATTATCCTTAATTATCTAATTAATACTTAATTACTATTAAATGCTGCAATTATAATTGTGAGCGCGCACGGTGAGCGCGCGCTCACACAAGTATTTGTCATTGACTAATCCATAATTGAAAGCCAATTTAAATATGAAGGATAATGAAAATCTGTTCACAAATAAATTATCTTACGTTTATTCATATCTTTAATGTGAGCCCTTTATAATTTGCATCTTTAATGTCTTGACAAGGTATCGGCGTATGGTAATAAAAACTCTGCAATATAAACTAATTAAAGCAACAAAACAATTTGCATTTTCAAACTCAAGCACTCAATTCCCCAATTTGAATTAAAATAAACTTCATATTCAACGAAATTACAAAGAAAAATAAAAAATAATTTACCTCAGATCCGATGGTAGGAGTTGAAAGGGAGGAGAAATGACAGCTACTGGATCGAAAATCTAGAAAAAGAAAAAAAGAATGACATGCACCGAAGTAGGAAAAGAGGGGCGGCATAGGTAAAATTAAGCGTTGTCAGAAGATGGGACGATGGGGCGGCATGCTACTGGTGAGATGAGTCAACGATGATGAAATGCAAAGAGGTTGCAGAGATGAGATATGAGCGGGGGCGTTGCCGCTGGAGGAGTGGAGTCTGGCGGCGTGATGCTTTGCTTTGAATGTGAGAGTTTACTTCAATTTAATAAGTAGTATTACCTCCCTCTCATTCAAGATATTCATTTCTTTTCGACGCGGTTATTTAGGAGAAAGGTATATAGTGAATAAAGTGATAAAAAATAAGTAGGTCCCACAACTTTTAAAGAAATGATTATTTCCTAAAAATGAAATATGACATCTTTGGTGGGACGGAGAGAGTATAAAGTAGGGTTAGAAATAAGATAAAATAAGATTTTATCATTTAATTAATAATATATATATATATATATATATATTTATATATATATAATTGATTTATGATTTTTTTGGTTTTAAAATATATTGATCCGATGTGAAAATCAAAAATTCGGGAAAAAAAATCAATTTGATCCGGTCCAAAAATCCAAGCAAAATTTTAAATTTTGGTTTGATTCAAATCGGATATTCGAATTTTGAGCTCACCCTTAGTTATTGACGACGATTTTACAACACCCATATTTCCACCGTAAAATCCATCGTTAATGCCATTTTTTTTAAAGTGCGAGTGTTCATGACATAATCCAATGCAAAACCAATCGACACAAAACCATATCTTGCTCAATATTTTAATATTACTAAAAATTTGCAAATTTTTCATATTTCTTACCATATTTAGTAGAGACGGAAAAATAGGAGGCAAAATAGGCCCTGCTCGACACTGTTTTAGACTGGGTTGGTGATCACTAAAATCCTAGTAATATAATACCGCAACTAAACGATGTCTATTACAGTAAAATAACAAACAACATATCTTATACTCAAGGACTGATATTCTGAAAATACAACAACTAATTAAGCAAAACGTTTCAAATTATCTAGGCAACAAAATAAAGAAGTAGATATTTTTTTAAACTAAGAAAACAAATAATAAGAACAAACAAAAACAAATCTAAAAAATTAATAAGATAAAAGATTGATCCCATGGAATGTAATAATATTACAGAAAATCACATAATCAATCTATAGCCATACTCACAAAAATTAAGTCAATTCAGATGAAGAATCACACAGATAGTACAATCTCATGGATCAGACAATCTGTGATAGTAGATTAATATATGTTTTATCTCCTCTAGGTCTCAAGAACACATAAAAACTCCCAAAAGCACATAAGATTTATTCTCCTATAATTAATTCTAAAACCGCCAAGTCTTTTATTAATTGTATTATGAATTCATGGATTCGATACCTAATTAAAACTGTTAAGTCTTTAATCACACAACTAGCATGCATCAATATTGATTAATTATCTACCATAAAATAGCATTAGAAATCATAAATTGATAGGTAAATAGGTTTCATAGATCAATCACATAAATTCCTACTATGTTATACAAATCTTAGAATCAATAGGAAATAAATTATTCATAACAAAAATTAAATAGGAAGAAATAAAAAAATTATAATTGAAATACATAAATAAAACCCATGTAGATGAATTCACAATGAAGATCTTGAAGATAAAACATAAAAATAAATTTCTAAATTATTGCAGGAAGATCTAAATAAAGTAAAACTATAAGAAATATGAAAAATGATGAATGAGAACTTGAGAATTGAATGGTCCAAAAATCAAGCATGTGAGATGTGTATTTATAGGACGAGAAGTCATCTTGAGTGATAGGTATAGGAATCCAAACATGATTAATCATAGTGGAAGAAGATAATTGAATCAAACTAGAAATCAAAATACACAAAATAGTGAAAATTCGCAAATTCTCGCCACAGCTCGAGGCATATTGCGTGACTTTCTTGTTTTGGTTCGTTCTCTATCGTCCGAACTCCGAATTGAGATCCGTTTGCGTCTATGGACTCCTATCAAGATTTCCTTTAATCCTATATACTCTTTATTTTTTCTCCAACATTCCTAAAAAATGGTAAAAGTTGTCTACGAGTATCAATTCTTCAAATTAAAACAAAACTAATTAAATACTCATTCCAAACATGATTTCCACTATTGATTAAGTCACATATACGTTTTAAAAACGATTAAAATCCTTGTTTGTCAACTCCCCGAAACTTAAACGGTTGATTGTCCCCAAACAAAAAAAAATAAAGTCTCAAACATGACAAATTGGATTGGTAACGATAAATAGTCTCATAAATTTTAAAAATTTCCACATAAAACTCTTACATGGAACATTAAATCTCAACGTCACACAAATCAAAGAACATCAATACGTAGCCCTTTCAAAATCAAATTCTCAAGACATGGAAATATATATCACATAAGTTCTCACTCTCAAGTGTATATGAAATGGATGTGTTGCACTCGTATTCAAATTACACATAGCATCTACCATATGCTTGCATATTATCTAACTTCTCCATCATTTAAATGTGTGTTCTAGAATTAAAATAAAAATGGACTTTATTTTTAGTTGTAATGTAGGCTATTTGATAAAGGTTTGATATTTTTAGGTTAAGTGACCCATTATTCCCAAAATATATTCATCAAACACTTCAACAAGTCAATGATATCCAAAATTTTAACAAAGTCAAGCTCATCCCATCAACCATACAATTCCTTTGGATTTTTCAATGTCAAACATCACAACTTATGAGAATTTCTCAAATTTTGCTACTACCACACTTGCTCTTGTATTTTTTTTTTCTTTTTTATTCATTTTTAAGCTTATTCTGCTAGTAGCATTCATTTTTTCTCTTTAGATTTTTTTTCTCGGTGCATACCAACTTCTCACAACTCATCCTCTTTCACATCATACCCTCTTCCCAATAATAATCACTTTCTAACCCCATCCCCAAAGTTTAATTAAAAGAGACTGTTCAACCTAAATTGCACCTTTAGGTTTTCTCAATAGTACGAGGCATATGTAGTGTGGTAAGATCAACCCAAGTCGTATCTCTCGAGGGAGACTTGCAGGACTTGTATTTCATATAAAAACTAAATAATAAAGGAAATTCTACGTCCTAACATAATTGTGGTTTTGTCATAGAACTTTGAAAAGAATAAAATAAAAAAATTAAAGATGACAAAGCGAACGCTTGGATTTAAGGACTAGGGCTTCGGGGTTCTCTCCTCGTATGTCAATTAATCAGATATCATCACGCATAATAAGAATTAAACGATTCTATTATTCAAAACCTAACCTAAGCTCTCACTCCCGAATAGGTATTCAATTAATCAATTATTCAATTCCAACAATGAATCACTCGTTTCCGATAAGATTCACTCCGATTAAATCACAAATACAATATTGAAATAGTCTCTCGACCTTAATCAACATCCACTAACAATTAAACAAGTAATCAATTCATTTAATCGCAAGTAAAACAAATTTAATCGGATAAATATGCTCAAGATGATATGCAATTCATCAATATACGATTTGATTTCTCCTAATCCTAGATGAGAAATTAGTTCATCAACATAATCCCACAATTTATACACATCAATTGGCAAGAATTATTCATCCCGAAAACTAAAGAGAAAGAGAAGAATTCTTACTAATTTTAATGTTGAATCTGTAATCCAATGTTGTTACAAGTGTAGATGAAGTGAAATCAATCATTTTCTAAGGAAGAATTTGAGAGAAAATAAGCTAGGGTTAATGAGAGGTGTGTGTACTATGAAGTGTCATGAAAAATGAGAGACAAACCTATTTAAAGGCGTACCTAACGTCGGTTTTGCTCCGTCTAATGCTGGGGTGCTCTCCCTAGACGTGCGCGACAAATCACGCCCAGCGCCGGTTTTACTTCGTTCGGTGCTGGGGTGCACTCCTTGGTCACTCGATTTTATCATGGCCCAGCGTCGGCGTCGGCGTGTTCGATGCTGGGCCTCTCTCTCTGTCCAGCTCCGCACTATCCACCCAGCGTCGGCTTCCCCGAGTCCGACACTGAGGTGTGCTTTTTGTCTCTCCAACAATGTTGCACCTAGCGCGAGCTTTGCGAGTCGATCTTGAGGTGCGATCTCTGTTTACGCAGCGTAATCAGTTTCAAGATGCGGACTCGACGAGTCCGGTGCTGGGGTACCTATTATGTCCTCCAAAGTAAGCGCACCCAATGCCGACTTCGTCGAATCCAGCGATAGGGTAGGTATTGTGCTTCAAAATGCTCAAATTCAACCTGAACCAAATCTGTGAAAACTAGAGTTAACTTGATTCCATATAAAATATATCCAAAAACTATTAAAAACGGACACCAAGTTAACAACTCGACTCACGAAAAACATAACAAAAATATACAAAACATAGACGAACAAGACTCAAAGGGGCTATCAAAGGTTATCAACAAATAAGGACAACGATCTGGGATAAAGAAAATGGCTATGAAAGAATGCCTAAGATCATATCAAATTCCTAAGCACATGATGCAACCTCTAAGTAGAAGACAAAGCAAGTTCTAGAGATGTACATATAAATTTGAACAGTCTCACTCAATAAGGAAATAAGACTATCGAAATGTCATAGTCACAAGTTCAAATCCCACATAGGCTTATTTCATGATTTTCATTCTTAGAGGCTAACATATTAACACTTATCAAATCATGCCCAATCAATCAACAAATATTAACATACAAGAATTCATCAAATAAATTCAATTTCTTTTCTGATCTCATCCTTGGCTTCAACAACAACTACTAGCACATGCTTCGACACTTAAAACGATAAAAATGACTCAAACAAAGCAAGACTCGAGACTCCAACAAAAATAAAATAAAGACTCGAAAAATTGACTTTGAAAAACAGATAGATTCGACCACACTTCACACTCCCCAAACTTATTCAACTGACAAAGGGAATAAGTTTTCAAAAGAAGGTATGGGTGAACTAGAACTGACCAACCTGGATTAAAACAAACAAACTAGATAGCAGCTCTGTAGCAAATGCAAGGAATAAAGATGGGCCTCAAACAAATTAATTATCTTATGTTCAGCCCATAATATAAATTAATTCATAAACATTTATTCATGCCGGAGAGAATAAATCTTGACTTACCCTTTATTTCCAAGTTTAGTCGGGCTTGCACTTAGACTTCACGAACCCGTATTTAAGATATCGCACGTCCATTAATTATTTATAGCGTTCTGACTGCTTAAAAAAATTAATCTATTTAATTCCTTAAGTAGTACCACTCAACCTTATTATTGTACTTGAGATAACTCAACCTGCATGGTTTAGTACAATAAACCTTTTGAGCTCCTTAAGGAGACGTCATCATCCTAAACGGATACAGTGACTCGATACAGGCAACTAGCATGACATACAAGCACTGTCACCACCCAAGATGCGGAGAATATTGAGTTATGATAAACAGTGCAAGCAAGCCACACGTGTGGATGTTTACTCACAATGCGTACCACTTTGTTTAGAGATCCGAAAAGTGGAGGTCTTGACATCTTTAATTTAAAAAATTAATATGTCGGGTTTGTTGCTTACTCTTTTGTTTCAAAAGGTTTGTCCATGCAGATCACGTAATCCTAGCATGCTTTCTATAGAACTCAACATGTAAAACATGCTCGCAGAATTCTAAAACATGCTTCAAAACGCGATAAACCTAGCATGCTTGCTATACGCATCCAATCACAAAACATATTAAATGTTTATCTACGTAATTAAACATACATAGCATGCTTTTGTATAATTTTAACATCCACGACATGCTTTGAACGATAAAAATAAAATAAATTCGTTAATCGCGGCCCACTAGTAGATCATGTACTTCCCTGCCTAATTTATTACATAAATTTGCAAAGTACAGATCTTTTAAAAATCTCAAAAAATGGGTCTCGCGTGCACAGGCACGGACCGACTTGTCAAAACTGGATTTCGGCTGAAAAATCTGAAAATGGGCCGGAACAATGGAATGGGCCAGGTCGGGTCAGAAATCTGAAAATGGGCCGGAACAATGGAATGGGCCACACGCTAGGGCACAACCCACAGCGCGCCCAGCCGTACATCCGTCGCACAGCCTCCTGCCTTGCCAGTCTGGTCGCGCCGCATCATCGTGCAGCCTGCCGACTCGAGCTGGCGAGGCGTGCTGAGCATCGTCGTGCAGCCTGGCCGAGAGGCCTTGCGCGCCGTACCGCCCATCCCTACCGAGAGCTGCCGGAAGATCTCTACGCGTGACTCAAACGCTTGGCCTGCCCGTGCGCTTCGCGCGACGGGTACCCGCTCGTTGTTTCCCGTCCCGCTGAGGAGTTTCCGCCGAGGACACCTGCGCGCATCGCGCGCCTCGCGCGCCAGGCCTGCCCGTGTGCTTCACGTGATGGGCACCCGCGTGCGAGGGCGCTGATGCCGCGCCGGCCGGCTACCGAGGCGCCGGCACCGCCGCCCGCCGCGGTGCCGAGCTGCCGAGCGCGCCGATGTTTGCCGAGAAACTCGCACGCGCACGCTCAGGCCGTCGACGCCTGCCGAGCCTTCTCGTCCCACGCATCTGTCCGTTCGTTGCCGCGCTGCACGCCGAGACATGCATGCGAGCTGCCGACGACAAACCTATCTATCTGGACTGCAAACCTACCTATCTGGACATATGTTAGAAACCTTCACTAAATAAATGGTTGAACTGCAAACCTACCTATCTGGACATGCATGTTGAATTTTTATGTTTAAATAAACACATAAAATAAACTACAAAAGTATATATCTCTGAATTAAAATCACTACAAGAAAGTTGACTTTTTGCGACATGAAAAATGTGTCGCTAACATTTGTTTTCATGTCGCAAAAACTAACTTGCGACATTTTTTGCGTCACTTTATATTGTATAGCAAAAGGTCGTGTAGCATTTTTACAAAACTTTTTTTCTATTTATGTCGCAACATATATGACACTTTGTGCATCGCTAACCTAATTGTCGTATAAAATTCACGACATATTACGTGACTTTAGTTGTAGTGACACATGTTAGTTTGCATCATATTTAATGACATTAGTCGAATTGATGCATCCTAATTTGCGACACTAGCTTGTGACATTATTATCAATTGTAGTATAATTTTTACGACATTGTTTCCATTAATGTTGCAACATATACATCATTTTGTGCATCACTAAATTAATTATCGTCTGAAATTTACTACATATTACGCGTCATCCGTGAAAGTGGCATATGTTAGTTTATGTCACATTACATGATACATAAATGTAAACAATTTTATTGTTGTATTTCTTTACAACACATTTTAATTAGATGGTTTGTAACGACCCGACTTCCGGATTGACGGCTGACCCCACGGACCAACACGAGTCTTTTCAGTGTTTTTTCCTCACTCACACACTCCCTGTAAATACTTCACAGGGGGTCACCTATCCCACAATTGCTTCAAGCCAAACACGCTTAACTTTAGAGTTTTTATGAGATGGACTCCCGAAAAGAAGATGCATCTTGTTGGTATGAGTAGCACATATCAAATCCTTTAAGCTCTCCTCAAATATGCAGTCTCATACCTACATATTCTCGAAATCCATCTCACTTCGATGCGTTTCGATTCATTCATGTACCCCTCCGCTT
Organism: Salvia rosmarinus; assembly: GCA_036937905.1. NCBI lineage: Eukaryota > Viridiplantae > Streptophyta > Magnoliopsida > Lamiales > Lamiaceae > Salvia > Salvia rosmarinus. Next base: position 53,040,230 of record CM072814.1, read on the forward strand.
TGAAGACTTAATCAGAGCCGCTCCTTGTCCATGCCTCCGCACCGGCGATCACTCCGTACTTCTATCCCAGATGTCACTTTCCCACCAGCTTCCGCTTGGGTCGGCTCTGATACCATCTATAACGACCCGGCTTTCGGATTGATGGCTGACCACACAGACCAACACGAGTCTTTTCAGTGTGCTTTGTCCTCACTCACATACTCCCTAAGAAAACTACCTAGGGGATCACCCATCCCACAATTCCTCCAAGTCAAGCACGCTTAACTATAGAGTTTTTATGAGATGGACTCCCGAAAAGAAGATGCATCTTGTTGGTATGAGTAGCACATATCAAATCTTTTAAACTCTCCTCAAATATGCAGTCCCATACCAACATATTCTCGAAATTCCTCTCATTTCGGTGCATTTCGATTCATTCATGTACCCCTCCGCTTTGAAGTGTCAATCGGAGTCGCTCCATGCCTCCGCACTGGCGATCACTCCGTACTTTTACCCCGAGCATCACATGGTTAATGTCACATTTTTCTTTTTATGACAAATATATTGTATATTAAACTAATAATATAACAGCGAAACATAAACACTTACAAAATTTATGGTTAGTATGATTATTTTTATTATATTGATTCTTTTGTAAGCTTTTTTGTATTAAAATAATGACATATCTTAAACTAATAATACAGACTGGCACAATTTCTTGTGTTAAATTATTATTATTATTATTATTATTATTATTATTATTATTATTATTATTATTATTATTATTATTATTATTATTATTATTATTATTTATTTGTAACCTTTGCAATTTTATTGAAGGTGTATACAATATTATAATAGCTCATATTTGATTATTTAAATATTTTGAATGAATAATTAGCAAGTGTAATTTTGAGACATAAACTATGACAAATATATAGATGGCACATAACCAACATAAATATACAACATTGAATGCAACAATATTCTAAATATGTGATATAATTATGACATTTTATTGAGGTGTTGCAAATAAATTGTCGTAATTTTAAGACATCAAAATGAGTGTCGCATATGTGTCACTAAATTATGCCACAATATGTAGATGACGCACAATTGACGTAAATATACAATACTAGATGCAACACTATTATAAATATGTGATATAATTATGACATTTTATTGAGATGTCGTAGATAAATTATCGTAATTTTGAGACATCAAAACGAGTGTTATATTTTTGTTACTAAACTATGACACAATATTTAAATGACGCACAAATGATATACTAGAAGTATAAGTGTGGTAATTTTACGGCACATACATGTAATGTCACATGTATGTATGTCGCAATAAATCTATTTTGTTGTAGTGAATATATATGTGAGCACAAATTCACACACATATTAAATGATAGCAGGCAGGCATGCAGACACCAAATAATGTGTATTAGTTAAGGCTCTTAATAAATGAGCAGCACTCAAATCAAATTGAGCAACTTCATCAAAAATTATCATTTATATATTTTGTAGTCTCAGTATAACTATAATTGTTATTATCAAAATAAAAATAAAAATAAAAATCTTAAATTTTATTTGTTCTTGAATGTTATAGATATATCATTCTTGTAAAATGAATATTAACGTTTACTCAAATAAATGGTAAACATTTATCCCAAATGTTTTTTCTGACTTCATTCGATAGCTACAATTAATTAACGGCGGATTGAAAAATTTCCTTAATACTACCAACACACTAATCCTTACTATCAATCGCAATTCAATTGTGGATCGAATGACTATTCATCTATTGTATTTTTATACAAATAGGGGGCAAGAAAACTCTATGGAAAGATGATGGTTTAATTCGTATTTTTCAAATTTTCCAAAAATTCATAGCCAAAGACGGTCACATGTTTATATTATCAATTTTGTTAAGTAATGCTTATAAACCACCATTATTTTAAAATCATCATAAATTCAAATATTGCAATAGTAAAAAAAACACAATCAAATAGAAAAAAAGGTTATTACATAATAATTAGTAACATGTTCAGACCACTTGCTACAAATTTCGTTCATATAATTCAAAAATAAAAGCACCTATTTTTTTCCTGTAGCCATATACATTCTCATTACCCCATGAATGCCCGGGAAACCTTAAATGTGTTCAACGTACATACACAGAAACGATACACAACTGGTGTTGTCTTGTTGATGGAATTACTCATCAGGATCAGCCACTTTAAACGCCACCTTATACGGAAAGCCACGGACACCGAGTGGGTTATTTTTAAACTAGTGAGATTTGGTTAAGAATTGTGGCCATAGCATCTTGAAGCAATAAAAATACATTAATCGTTGCTCTTGGGCTCGAGGCTCTAATATATAATATATCGAATCAAAAATTTCACACACCCCACTCCTCATGTGCATTCAACACAAAATGTAATGACCGCTAACAAAACAAGAGATGATGATCTGTAAAAAGAGTTTCAATTTTGTAAACACACAAACAAAATTCTATTTTATAATTAGTCATTGTATAAGTAAGTTACTTGTTTAGCATTAAGCATGGTCTATGATATGGCCTACCTTTAGGCCACGGGTTGCCCGATTCCAATCAACAGTTGTAACCCACATAGATGCAGCATCTGTTTGTGACTGTTGTGATTGAAGTGTCTCAAATACTTGAAGCCATGATCGATGGAGGTACAATTGTTCAGCAAGAAATACATATTCGCATTTATAAGATACATAAATTGTGATTTCATAAAATATATATTCACATCTATAAGATACACAAAATATATACTTACAAAAAAAATTCGTGTCTAATATAATCGTGTTCTCACAATTGACACCATCCAACAAGTCTTGTCCGTTTATTAATCTCGTCCTCAGATGCATCATGTACAAATCAACATCCTACAACAAATAATTTGTTTTTAAAATAACGATTTCATATATGAAAAAATAAATAGTCTCTACTTACCCCCACGTCAAGTCACTAGAAGGGTCTTCGATACGAAAAAAATATCTAAAAGTAAGCGTGCATCCACTCTCTTTAATAATCATAGCACCCTCCTTTGCCTCAATAAAACTTTAATATGAAGCGAATACACTATCGGGGATAGGACGAAGCATCAGACTATTCACATATGATGACCTCAATATAGTCGAAGCAAACCTTACTCGTTCGCTTCTACGAGTCTCATAATTTTGGGTTTAAGCAACAGAGTTAGAAAAATCAAACATATCAAATATGATTCAATAATATAAAATAAGATAATTTACCAATTGTCTCGTTTGTTCCATGAGCTCAAGTCCTTGCATAGTCAACTGATGATGCATCTTGACATGGAATGACAAGTTGGAGCCTGACTGTATGATGGGCTGATGCCTCCAGAGCTAGATCCATAGACCTGTAGAGAGTGACGATGGGGTGTAAAATATGACTGGGGTATGTCCAGTGAAACACTGGGATGTACCGGAGATGTTTGATCTGATAGATGAATCTACTGAGGTACATCTGAACCCGACACGAGAGTACGGTAGAAGGTTTCCATCCCTGATCATCACCACGCATCGGCGGTGGGGTAATTCCATGTCGGGAGGGCGTATACACCGTAATACTATGCAAACATCTACATCGAGTCTTATCAAGCATAGACTCAAACCAAGCCTTAAGTCCTTGAATATTCTCTCGAACCACATTATGGATAGTGTATGTGATCCAACGACGATCATGATGACTAAGACGTTTGTGGTGCTCACTGCCACTGCTTATGAATGAGGAATGTGGCTGTCTCGCATGCTTCATGTATCCTAACTTTGTCCCTCATCCGATCTATGAACAGACCCACTCTGTCTCTCCACAGACTGACATCGTAGCTCCTCATGCTCTGTATCTCATCAATAATAGAAGTATGTGCCCCGTACTATGTAGCTGTCACCGACTAACCACCACATCATCAGGACAAGACTCTACTCTAGAAAGACATTGGGGCTGTGCTATAGTGCGGGGCGGGGGTTGTTCCCCAGGCATACAAATATGAACGGGTTTCTTGTAGGTCATGCCTAGCGCACCGGGATATAAAGATGACGTATAGTACGACAAGCTCTCTCATAGTCACCCGAGATTAACTCTAAAAATGGATATCCCTACAATAAACCAAAACTTATTACTATATATTTGAATAAAAAACATATAATATAATAAATAAATAAAATTTATTGAACAATAATAATACCTTACGATCGAACAAGAGTTGTTTATCCTCTTCAATCATCTTTGTGAACTTCCCTCATGCATCTGGGATATGCATCCCCCCGGACATATTTCGCAACCGTCGCACCAAGATCTAAAATGATCTCTAGTGACCAAATACAATGTCCACGAGGGTCCGTAGAAGTGGTATTTCGCCTTAGTCTTGATATTCCACATGTAGCATTTGAGAATTTTATATGCATAGGCAGTCCATGAAAATCTGGCAAATACGTCCAAATCGTCAACTAAGGCACAAATCCACGGATCCAAAGGTCCTCGCAAGTCGATTCCAAGCACAAATGCGTAGAGAACAAAGACGTGGTCCATGCGAAGATATAGATTACCGTCTTCATCATCAATCGGACGGTCCGTATCAAAGAATTGCACACCTAGATTCTCTATACTAGTCCCCCCGCCACCAACAAACCTTTGGTAAACCTCACTATGTCGAGGATCGTACTCAGCCGTAGGATCGAAAGATGACGTCCCAAAACTCAAACCTGTTACGAGCACAAAATCTTGAAAAGAAAAAACAAATTTTCCTTCCATTGATGAAAAACCATAGCTCCTGATCTTCAGCATTGGGGTTCTTAATCTGTCGGGAGACCATATGGTGCAAACTCATGTTAGACTTGGATCCAGGTTCCCAACCAAATAAGTGACCGAAATACTATCCGTCGACTATTCATCACCCATATCTTTCAATCTCATAATGACCATTTTGAAATAATTGGACTTGAAGTACGTGCTGATTGTGGACGGACGATTGATGGTCGCGGGCCTTAAGAACTCGATCATTTCATATTTATTAAAAAAACGATAACGAATATGCTCAATTATAACAAATTTATGAATATACTCAACAAATATACAACAATAATAATTCATATTCGATTATCTAAATAGTTTCAAATTTACCACACTACGCTTTTCGACAATAATAAACTGATTAATCGTTCATTTTAATTACTTCTTTCAAATATCAATACTTTAAAAACCTAATTTTGTGCATATTAAAAGTAAGAATCACATACAAAATTCATTAAAAATATCGCAACAATGAATTCAAAAGTCCAATTCAAAACATATTTGCAGTAAAGAATAAATAAATTATCAACTAAACTTATCAATTGAAACAATTCAAATTATTCCTAATTTTACAACATATTTTATGCTGAAACTATGAAATTTTATTACTGGCCGATGATATTGGAATTTTTATTTGGTAAAATATGGTGATGTATATTTACTACAGTAAAATTATATATGAAGCAAAAAAAATTCATCTCTATTCATTAATTTATTCTAAAAACTCGACCTAAAATATATTAGACTTGAAATTATAATTTAATATTTCGTAGCCAAATCAACTTGTCGTTTCATATTTTATCTTGGCTCAAACCAATTTACATAAATAAATATAATTTATAACTTGCTACTCTATACATACTTATATCAGTGCATGTGAAAAAATTATAATTATTTCAATTTGTATGACACTTGTAATATCCCAAACTTTTAATTAGTGATTAATTAACGATTAAGGTTAAATAGGGCATTACATCCTTAATAAGAAAGAAAATAGATATGCTTAAGATCTAAATTATATAATTTCACTTAGTAAAATGAAATGTGATCGACAATAGAATTCTAAAATTTTTGAGTAAAAGATTTTGGTTTAGAAATTTAAAATATTATGTAAATTGATTATTTGATCTTAATGATCAAATAAATGCTATAACTATAGAGAAGTTTAAATTATGTATTATATGTGCTATATTCACATGTTATATAGTAAATATAACTTTATGAATATGAGATTATAATGTAATTAGTGTTACTTCCTAAAGTAATGCAAACAAGGAAATAAGTAATACATATAAAGTTATTATCATTAAATAAAATACATATGCATATCATATTATTAATATAAAAGGGATAAATATGAATTCAATGAGCATTTAATGAGAATGCTCTAGAAAATGATGAATAAGCATATATATTAAATTAGCATTGGTGAATAATCAAGCATTAAATTAAAGTAAAAATAAATAGAATTTGTTATATAAATAGAACACCTCCATACTATTCAATACTTTCTAAAATCCTCACTTTGCTCCCAATTTTTTTTCGAAAACACACACACATACACTTGAAGAAAAACTTTGATCAAGAATTTTAATTTCAAATTTTCATCCTTAAGCTTGATATTAAGTTGGAATTTAAGGTATGTTTCTATCTTTCCTCAATTTTTAAGCTTAATTATTGTTGGTAAATATGTGATGATATTGATGGTATGAAGTTAAAGGATTAAGTGATAATTGATGAATATTGATGATATATAGTGATAATTGATGGATTAGTGGTGAAATAATTGAAAATTTATGGTTTAATTGTAAGATTTAAGTTGGAATTAAAGTGATGATATGTTAATGTTATGTTGGAAATTAGTTTGTAATTATGTGATTAAACATGTTTAGGTAAGAAATTTGAAAGAAAATCTAACAAAAATAAATTTAGAATATATGTGTATATTTTCGAAAATTTCAAAAATTTGAAGAAGTGATATGTTGATTTTATTTTCTTCAATTAACTTGATATATGAGTTTAATATGATGATTTAAGCATTATGTGAATTAATTAGAATTTTCTAAACTAATATGTTGAAAGTGGAAAATTTTAGTTTACATGTTTAATTGACATGTTCATGCTAAAATTGATATATGCTATTGTTATTGTTGTTTGAGGTGAATATATGATAATTAGATGAGAAACTGAAAGAAAGTTGAAGAAAAATATGGTTTATACATATGATAGGATTTTCGAAAATTATGAAAGAAAAAGGGGAAATTTAAAGATTTATGTTATTATTTATAAATGATATGGATTATGAATTTATTATGTAAGTAAGGCCTAATGAAGCTTATTTGAGATTTATAAAGTTGAGAAGGTGAAAATCTAAAGTTTATGTACATGTTCATGTTGAGGTGAATTCATGCTTTAAATAAGTTATGTTATGTGATCTTAATTAGAAATGATTTATAAACCTAAAGTATAGTAATAGTAAGAAAAATGCTATTTCAAGTATGTTGATGGCCTATTACTTGAATGGCAATGAAAAGTTTAGTTAAGTGATTAATTGAAAAGTTATATATAAATAACTTAAGAAAAGAAATAAAGTGTTTATGTAAAGAAAAGAATGTGAATTTAGTTCACTAAAGTATAATTACAAAATAATTATCAATCGTTCCCCTGATACCAAAGTAGACTCGTGAGAGTCGAATAAATAAATATGTAAAGAAAGTTTAAAGAATAGAAGGATGCAATGACCCGAAAGATTTAAAATTCTTATAGGTGAAAGTTTAGACAAAAGTGTCTAAACACAACATAAGAGAATAAAAGAGTGAATAAGAGGAAATTCATGTGTTTGATAGATAAGAAATACCCTTTACGTGAGTACTGATATTATCGATTAACTTAAGGTACATCGAAAAAGGGCAAGACGATTAAAGAGGATGAAGAAGAGAATGGGAAGTTTATTAAACTTATCGAGTAAGGTTTACAGATGGGCTTTCTAACGAAATATGGCACGTGCTAAATTTTATAATTTCATTATATGTTGCATGTCATTTGAAAAATATTGACTTGCCAAAATTTTGAGCATGAGCATGATGCATTACCTATCCACGAAAAAGAAAGAAAGAAAGAAAGAAAGAAAAAAAAAAAAAAAGAACGAAAAAGAAAGAAAGTATGAATGAAAGAATATACCGACGTCGGTTATGATATGGACCTTCGGGTCAAGGTGTGTTTGAGAAGGAGGCCTACTTCTCAACACAAAAAAAGTACGTGGATATGAGAATAGAAAGATGTCTGCAGACAAAGATCATGCATATGCATTTGTTTTAATGCTATGAAAATGAAAGCAAGTAAGTGTTTTATTACGAAAAACATGCACAGGTTTTTCACTAAAACCCGTGTGCATTGCAAAGTCATGGCAAGTCAATCTTATAGCTCTAAGAGCAAAGTTTTAAATGTTTTCGACATGTGTCCACTGAGTGCTTATGTACTCACGCCCTGCATGTATTTCTAAACATGCAGGTTGAGTTGAGACCGTGGAGATGGAATTGGAAAAAAGAAACACTGTGGTTGTCATGGTTTTTGGTTTCTGTCGTATATGTTCCAAACATCACTTGTTATTCCGTCTATTTCTTACGTTTGGTTGTGGTTGTTGAGATTGAACTCTTAGATATTACTTGTTGCTGAAAACACTTTGAAGTGCTTGGTAGTCATGATTTGGAGTTGAACTCCTTGATGTCTTTTGTTGCTTGAAGAAAACTTGGGTTGGTTGGTTATTATAAGACATGTCTGAAAACGTTGGAGTTAAACTTGTCTTGATACTATGTTGTTTAAATGTTTATCTTGAACCTATGTTGATTGCCTACTTCGTTTTTTTGTTAAGTGAAACGTTGGTGCTTGTTGTTATAAGTTGATGCCCAAAGTTATAGTCCTCATACATGTAACTCAACTACCATTTCTGTTGCCACACTCTGAATTGAATGATCGTTATGTTGTTGTTGTAATTGTAGAAGGAAAAACCCTTTGGGTCAAAAAGTCGAATGTTTTGATTATCTTTCCACCATTGTTTCTTTTATTCATTCGACTTCATGAAAACAAATCATTTCGTTCTATTTGAAATTAGTACATCATTTGACGTCATCCATTATTTATTCTCCATACATTATTGTCATATCCCTTATTGAATTCTTTCTATTGTCATTAGTCCCAACAGTTCATGTAAAGTCATTAGTCACGGCCTAATCTCTTGATTAAGAAGTTGGGTTGTGACAACACTACACCCAAATTATCTTAAAGAATGAAACTTATCTTTCCTAAACTATGAATATCATCAAATATAAATTTTTAATTCGAATATAACATTCAATTAAACTACTATTAAAGTTACTTTCTTGATTTAAAATGGGTGGAAAATCTAAGACCCTCAATTATTTTGGTTTTGGGTGATTAAATTAAGGATATATATCCCATCCAAAGAGGAAGGATATGATTTATTCTTCTCTTTCTTCACAATATATCAAAGTATACAAAGGATAGAATAATTATTTTTATCATATCTTATCATCTATACACTAAACTGAAAATCTACCAACATATATATCCTTCAAAGTAAACTAGGTGACCAAAAAAGGATCAACGGTGAACAGCATATCTGGATAAAGGACAAGCTTTTCAGGAAGTTGACCAGGTCTAACGTAGGAAACCTTTAAAAATAACTCATTTTCGAGTTTCACCCAACACATTAGCTATTATTTCGTAGATATTGATTGAAAAAAGTGTAACTTTATCTCTAATCTCAACTGACCAAACAAAATATAAGATTGTAATTAAACTACTATTAAAGTTACAATAAAGTTACTTTTTAATTCGAATATAATATTTGATATGCAATTACTATTAAATTTACTTATAGTTAAACTAACATCCAATTAAACTAAACAAAATTTGAATTAACTAAAAACAAACTAAATCCAACTAAAATAATTCAAATTGACATAATAATTTTTTTTATTAATTCAAATTAAATCTTGATTATAAAGTATAAACAAATAAAAAAATCATAAAAATATACAAATAAAAATATAAACAAATAAAAAACCACAAAAAATTACCTGTGAAGAAGAAGAAGCCATAAATTTGTGGCCGTGTTGTTGCCTCCGGGGAGAGAGGGTTGGTCGTCGTCGTCGTCGTCGCCGGGAAGATAGGGCCAACAGCGAGAAAGAGAGATGGTTGGCCATCGGGAAGGGCGCCGAGGAAGCAGAGGGGCGGGAGGAGGGTGGCCGTGGGTTAGCTTGCGGGAAGCAGATGGGAAGGAGGAGGTTGGCTGGAAAAGCAGATGGGAAGGGGAGGAGGAGAGGTTGGCACGGCGAGAGGGATGGAAGGATGGTTGGCCACCAGGAAACAGAGATGAAGGAATGGAGAGTTGGCCGCTGGGAAAAGGGAGAGGGATGGAGGTTGGCCGCCGGCAAAAGGGAGATAGGGATGGTTGGCCGCCGGGAAACAAAGAGGAAGGAAGAGAGAGTTGGTCGTCGAGAAAAAGGAGAGGGAGGGAGCTTGGGCGCCGGGAAACAAGGGGGAAGGGATGGAGGGTTGGCCATTGGGAGAGGTCGGTTGGCCGGGGAAGAGATAGAGAGAGATAGGAGCTTTTTAGGGTGAGAGAGAGAGAAGGAGAAAGAGAGAGTATAATTCGAATTAAAATAAAATATCATTGAAATTTGAAAACAACATTGTGATTGTGTCAGTGTGCCTGTGTATCAGTATGTTTTGTCTTATGTTTTGTCTTATTTAGAGGATATAATTGTACAATTGATTAAAGATGATAGCAAATTATGTGATAAGAAAAATATCAAAATTAATATAAGTCCCTAATCATACATAGATACTAATGGAACGAAATACGAGATATAACATTTTAACGATTAATCGAGGATCAACGAAACCTAGCAGAGGCATTTCTCCATGAAACTCACAAACTCTTGGAAATCAATCAAATCATCTCCATTAACATCAAAACGTTTGATCATCTCCCTGCATTCAACCAAACTACAACCTTCCTTAAAACCTATGCTATGCATAACTCTCTGCAAATCTGCAGCACCGACAAAACCATCCTCGTCCACATCAAACACCTTAAATGTTTCCTTAATCTCCTCGAAACTAGGCTCTTCCTCGTCAAACAACCTCTCTAAATCTTCTTCATCTAAATTACTTCTATTCTCGCAGTCATCCAATCCCACTATTCCCACTCTATTCAACATAGAGTTGATTTCTGCGAAAGGGATCCTTCTTTTTTCATCCCTTACAGAATTTTCTATGCAGCTGTGGAGTGGCACAGAAGCATTGGATTTTTCAATATTTTCCCCAGAAAATATTCCATTTTCCTGATAAAAACTTTGGAAAATTATGGAGGAAGAAATGGATTCTTGAAAAAATATCCTCGATGTCAGTGAGAAGAAATTTGAACCCGAACACCAGCAAATTTGAAAAAATGTTTGCCAGTCTCAACTCCATTGAACTGAAATTTTTATTTTTTTTAGTTTTTTTTTGTGGGATGGGGGTGGGCGTGGGGTGGAGGTGGTGAATTTGCTCTTGGATGTAATGATCCTAAAATATGTTCGTATTTATAACATAAAAAAGTGGCTCATGTTTGAAGTTTAAGGTGACATTAAATTTTCAGAAGTGTCGTGTGGTTTGAAATAAATGCTATATTTAGTATTTAGGAAATTTTGGATTTGATTCTGCAGAATTTCTAAGAAATTTTTGGGGTTAAATAAGCTGGAATGGGGTTGTTAAGAGTGTAAGACGATATGAAAAAGAACTGAGCAATTTGCTTAAAATTTGTTTTATATTTTATATTTCAAATATGGATACTATATATGTGTTTGGCATTAATTAAGAAATTAATAATTAATTTATTTTACTTGAACCGACGTGAAATGCACTTGTAATATATATTTTAATTGTGTAGGAATAAAAAATTAAAACATTAGTTGTAGTAGTAGAGGAGTGAAAGGAACATGCGAGATGTGGAAATGTTTTAGCAACTTCCTCGAAATTAGTACGATGATATAATGAATTAAATCCGAAGATTCCAAGAAATTTCTGTATCGATTCCTTTTCGGAGATATTGTGATTTAAGTTGAAAATCACACTGACACACGTCTTAAGCTCTTACTTTTTTTTTTTTTTTTGGTTAAGATTTACGAGATTTAGATAATTGAGGATTGAACAATAGGTTTGATTACGGCATCTGGGATGACGACACGCCCGTGAAATTACTAGTGCATGTCTGGATTTTTCACTCAACCTTTTCCTTTAAATTAAGAGGAAAATACTAATAATTTTCAAAGTGTTAGTAAGAGTTGATTAAAAGGAGTTCATATTTAATTTTGTTTTTTAGTCAACTCTACATTTATTGATGATTTAGTGATTGCATTACGCCTTAATCTTTTAGGAGTTAGCAGGCTCAAGTTTGGGCTAATTTTATTTTTTGTTGGATTGTTAAAATTCATAGTTGGCACAACGTGAAAAATGCGATCGAGTTGAGTCTATACTTAATTATTTAAATTAAAGTGTTTCGATATTTCTGTTAAAGTAAAATAATTGACGAAAATATCAATGATTTTAATAAAACAATAAAACCTTCCTTAGAAAAGAATAAAAACTTTAAACAATAGAAGAAACTCAAGAGTCTATTTAAAGAAGAAATAAAGTAAGATTACATATAGTAGTAGTGATGGAGGGAAAAACATTAATCGAGTAGCTACTAATCGACTTTCATATACAAATACTAAATATTATATCAAATGTTGAAGAAAAAAAATAATTTGGAGGGGGCTTCAGCATAGACCAACCCCTGATTACGCCCCTTAATAGTAGTCAGTGGCCGAACTTGGGGTGCTGGGGAGCACAAGTACCCCAACCATTTAAAAAAATTATTTTTCTATCTTCTAGTTACTATATTTTAGATTTTTCTAAAAATCCTAGCACCTTTCGTCGTTAAATTTTTATTTTAATTCCCTCACATTGTTTTCCTGTGTCTACCTTTGATAGTATTTATATTCACTCTTCATTAATATTATTAATTAAAATACCATCCTTCTCAAATTTATAAATAGAGAGAGTAGGATTCAAATAAGAATTATTTTTAACGTGGGAATTAAGAACCGCGAAAATTCGTTATGAACAAAATGAATTCACTATGAAAATTAATGCATCCGTTGAGAAAGTTACTGAATTCAAATATTCAGAATTTTTACCGAGGTTCGAATTTCATTAGGGACGAAAATTTTATTTTTTAGATTTAGTAACTTTTCCAACGGATTCATCAAATTTCTCATTGAATTCATCATTTTTTGGTTCTCACGTTCTCATAATAAAAATAATTCTCATGCTAACCCTATCATATATATATATATATAGAGAGAGAGATGGATCAAGTAGGAATAAAATTATTTGTAAGAAATAAGAATAAATCTAAGTCATTGGTTTTAGTAAATCAATGAACAATATTAATTTACATTGTGTTACAGTACATTACTATATATGCTATACTTTAATTTCACATGATTTATTTAAATGTTATATTAGTAATTTTGTTTTATGTTAAAACGGTTATTTCCTTGGTCTTAGGGATTTATTGTAATTTATCTTGTAACTTCTTATTTTAGATAGATTATATTTTTTTGTTGCACGAGTATAATAAATTCGTAGCATTTGTTTTACAATAATAAATTATGCGGCATGATGTGTAATGTGTGTCACATATTTATTAAATATGTACATTGTTTGTATTATATATGAGCTATAGAAAGTGTAGGTAGTGCAACAATAACTTGTGTTGCGTGATATGTAATGTGTGCCACATATTTATTAAATATGTGCTATAGAATGGTTAGTTTATGAAACATTACATTGAGCAAATTATAAAATCCCTATTTTTTGAAAAGTGACGAGATTATCGGGAAGTGCCGAGATTTATGTCTATTGTGACAGAGAAAATAATTTTTTTTATACTAAATTTACCCTTATTCGAGTAATTTAATAAAATAAAATATGAAATTATTAACTAAATCCCCTTCAATCTGGACAGTTGATATGTGTTAGATGTACGGATGTGATACATTCTTATTGCTTAGATTTATAGACATTCTTACCAAAACCACCTCTCTCTCTCTATCTCTCTATTATATAGGGGTTGGATCCAGTGAGAACTCATCTTTTTTGAGAACTTGAGAACTATGCACAAACGTATAAAATTGATGAATAAAACCTATAAAGTTGTGCATAACGAAAACATTCTAAAATTGTTACCCAACAAAATAATTTTAGAAAGTTTTTGTTATGCACAACTTTATACCGTCTTGTGCATCATCTTTAACGTCTTATGCATGGTTCGCAGAGTTCGCAAAAAAGATGTGGTTCTCATTTGATCCACTCCCTATATAGGGGTTGGAATATATATATATATATATATATATATATATATATGATAAGTTAAATAAATAAGACTTTATATAAAACATCTTATATGTGTATTTCAAAATCAATTGCTTTAAATGTTGCAATTTATTTAACCTTCTATGTCATTGAAGGTAATAAAGATGGGGGCAATATGATATATCTATGTTTTCTATCCTAATAAAGACATACAAAATTAGGGACTAAATAATTCACCAAACATATTTTAGTAAATAAATTTGGAAGTACTACCTAAATACCCCCAAATTCCCATAATATCTACCTCCTACACCCATTTCTCAAAAGTATCTACACTGCATATCCATTTATTATTCCACCTCACTATTCATCACACTATTCCACTATTTCAACAAACTAACAATTTTTTTATGCATTAAATTACATTTAAACAAGATCCACACAGTTAATGGAGATTAAACATGCTCAACTATCAGGCCCAACATATTTCCGTACATCAAATTAAAATAATCAACCGAGTTTTTGCCATTATACATGTTGACCGTAGTGCTGCCAGGACTCCTTCGGATCATTGGATTTTACGGGCTTCTGAGCTCCTCCCGAGCTTCTACCAACCACACGATCTCAACCGATGGACTCCTACCATCGGACCTCCTTCAGCAACACTCAACACAGCTCTCATTTCTTTCGATTCGGGCATAGATATCAGGGCGATATCTGTTGAAGATTATTTAAACAAGACTCTGAAATAGTCGGGAAAAAGCCTTCGTCTTTTATTGAGGAATTAGGAAATATTTAATACATATGTGTATCTCCTTTTGGGATGAGATAAACTCTTTTAGCTACCTATGGTAGCTGGGTGCTCTCCGCACATACAACTCTAAAAACTTAAAAATAAAAAGGAAAGAAACTTGAAACTGGAAAAACTATAACACTATTACAGAGAGAGAATTATTTTGCTTGATTTTTGAAGGAAACTATGAAAATGCTCGATGATCAAAGCTTCCTTCTGCTTGGGTTAATATAGAGGTTTGATCCCATCTATTATTGCTTTGAAATATTACCTCGGATGCTCTTTCCGTGACAACGTGCTCACATGTGGACTTTGGGTCCCTTGTCTCATGCCGACACTTTCTTTGTGGTGGAGAGTAAGATTCATGCGTCTTCACATGTCAATGGGCCACCTTCTTTTGACAATGGCCTGCATGTACACTCCATTTCTTCTGCCGGCGCTTTGTCGTTTGCTGATGAGTGGAGTTACTTTTGATTTTCCCACTATCTTTATCTTAGTGGGAATTTTCATGTTATTTCACTCACCCATGTCGTTTTCTTTTTGGTGGGTGATTTCCCGACTTAGAGTCACATGACACTTTTTACTCTGTCGGTCACCTTACTTTTTTGGAGGTGCCCGAGGTGTCCTTTTCTAAGGAACCCTATGCTCTTCATGCTCGTCGGATCAAAACTTCTTTTTGTCTTGTTTTGGAAAGAAGCTATTTCTGAACTCCGGTTCCTTCTGGTTCGGACAGTCTGAACAGATCCTCGATGTCCAGTGCCCAAAGTGAGCCATGTTGCAAAATTTGCGACGAGTCTCCTTGCTCGCCGCAACCTTATTTTCCCAGAGTAGTGTCATTTTTTTTCCGAAGAAACTCTCTGCGAAGCTTGTTATTTTTCATGTCATGGTGTTTACTTGGAAAGTTCCATCGCCGAATTCTGGAAGAACTTGAATGGAAACTTGACTTTGTCCATCTCCATGAGATAGACCCATAGACCCCATGCTCGCCTTGTAGTGATTTGGTCTTTTGAAAATGTGGCCACCAATGAGAAATTCGATGAAGGGGCCTTGATGTTGTTGAGGGCCCTAATATCGGGCCGTCGAAGCCTGATGTAATGAAAGGCTTCGTGACTTCATTTGTTGACGGGTTCTGGAGATGCACTGATGAAATATAGCTCCAACACATCTCCTCTGCTGAGACCTGTGTTATTCACCCAAGAATCGTGCACCGCTTCTTGGATCTATATTGGTAGACCCTTGATCTCGGTGAAAGCTGGCGTGATAGTATAAACTGAGACGAGTGCCCCAAAATCATACCATAACTTGATATCCTATGGATTGGCTCCGGTGGACATCCATATTCGGGATATTTGCTCGAGATATCAACCCTGATGTGTTCAGGATTGACACATTTCCTTGTCTTTAACTTCTCCCAACTGGACTGGTATGTCTACCATGTAGGAGAAATATCAATAATGTTAGTATTAACCTTAGATTTTTCGGTCAATGGCCTAAGGCTGATCTCTCTCTCTTTTTCCCCAGAGGTGCTAGGTTGACACGGTGAGTCAGGTTGTGACACCTGGTCATCGTCTTTTGCTTGGGCCGACGATTCCGAAGAATCCACCAACTTAGCACTCGTGCTAAGGGTAATTGAACCCCTTGCTACAGGTATACCGCCATGTACGGGAAAAGACTCCTTGCCCAGTCTTGTACTGGCAACCCGGAGTAGTGGTTGGTGCATTACAGATTGGAACAAACTCTGGCTCCATATGCATGCTCTGATTCATTCGGTGACACAAGTCACATCACTGTCTTAAAGCCTCCCTGCCTATTTGGCATGAAGGACACATTCATCCCAGTCCCTCAAGAGCATTTTTCCAGGTTTTCCCGGAGTTGCCTTTAGATTGTGATAATGAATTCAATATCCTTTGGCTCCATATCTTGTCAGGAAATCTGCAAGAATATTTTCATGAGATTTAAGAACGATAATATCATAAATATAATATTGGCATTCAGCTTGCTATCTTAATAACCTAGCCTTTTCGGGCTTAGATTCAATCTTATTTACTAAAAAAGCTTTAACTTGGGTGTTATCAAAGTTTAAAGTAAATTTTTTGGCAAGTAAAAATATAGGACATTTCTTAAAAACTTGTCGAACTGCAAAAAAATCTTTTTCATTGATGTGCCAGAGCACAATAGTTTCTTTGGGGAAGAGGCCGCTACAGTATTTGCATGCTTCTTCTCCCAGTGTGGTGATCTTTGTAAGCACTGTTGCCCACCAATGACCACTCGCATCTGTGAACAGAACCAGATCATCCTCGTCCCGTGGTATCGAAAGTTTGGGGAGGATTTTGCAGACCTCTTCAACCATTTCATTCATTCTCGATGTTCATCTGTCCATATGAAAGGATCATCTCTCTTTTGCAATGGGCTAAAGACTTTCCTATGCTTTGCAAGATCTTTGATGTACATTTCTGCAAAGTTAACAACTCCTAAAAAACTTTGGAGCTGCTTCTTTCCTTGAGATCTTCTGGGAAGTTCTGCACTTTCTGCACAATATGGTCTTGCATAATGATCCTCGTCTCATCAATCTCAATATCAAAAAACTCAATCTTTCGGGTAGCGATGACTGCCTTGTTTTCCGACAGTATCAATCATTTATTTTGACAGACATATGCAAATATCTCCAAATGTCTGACATGTTCATCCATATTTTTTTAAGTTATAATGATATCATCAATATAGACAAACATAAAAGAGAAATAATCTTTGAAAAGACTATCCATTTTTCTCTGAAATATCTGGGGTGCATTGGCCAACCCAATTGGCATCACGTTCCACATGTAGTGCCCTTGCGGAGTGGATAAAGCTGTGAACTTCTTAATCCATTCCTCCATGCAAATCTGGTAAAAACATGACTTGCAATCAAACTTGGAAAACACCTTAGCATTTCTAATGCGGTTGATAAGATGTTCTTTATTCGGAATAAAATATCCGTCAAACTCCAGAATGTCATTAATCCCTTTATAATTAATGACCAATTTGGGTTACCTCTTTTGACCTTACCATGATTCCTTACTAGAAATCCGGGACTACTGTAAGGCGAGTTCCCTGGTTCGATCAACTTCAATTCAAGGTGTTCCTTGATTATCTGTCTTATATCCTTCTGATCCATGAGGTTCATCAGGATCGGTCGAAATATGACAAACTCGAATTCCTTGCCTGACTTAACCTTCAGACTAGCTTCGAGTTGGTTCCTATTCCACCATGCCAAATGATTATCACTATAACATTTAATGATTTTCCTCTTGACATCCTCTAAAGCAACATATACTCCTTCTCCAATATCTTGGTTAGATATCAGAGACGTTTTGAGGATTGAATCTCCTCATCATCAAGATCTTGGAAAATTCTGAAATCCTGCAACTCAGCAGTGCTTCGTTGAACCGCATCTGATCCTTCATCTTTGGGTGTCGAAGTTTTCCTTCATCACCACGCTTGCTACGAAATCTGATTGGTATTAGTCGGTTAAATGTCCATTATAGTCGTTGAACTATGATTTTGTGATCACAATTGGTTGTGAACACCAATTGTCTCATTTCATTGTCCTGCATGAACTTCTTGAACTCTGTAGGAAATTGTTTACCAACAGAATATCAGTGACGACGCTCGGATTACCCGTCGTTAGAGGTACCAAGACACGTTAAGATACATTTATAATCTCCTCCAACTTGAACATATAGTTCCGTACATGGCAAGTTAAGGGGTCGAACCCAAGAGAGCTGGTTGTGTTGTTACTCGAGTTGTCACAGTTTGAGTAGGAAGTTGCCCAGAGGACAAGGTGTCAGTCAGGCTGAAGGTCTCAGTAGAGATGTACTGAGAGATATATCTTGAGCAGAAAGTAAACTGAAACTAAACACAAGGTAAAGAAATTAAATAACAAGTAGTTGGACCAAAGGTTCTGCACGTTGAGATATTGGTCAAGACGTCGGTCATAGGTTCAAGGTTTTCACCATGAGTGTATGTCGCGGTTAAAGGTACCAGGGTAGATGCCCTTTTGGTTGTCACGTACTCCAGCCCCCACCCCCAGCTTGCCGTAGATTTTAGGACTAAATCTGAGGCCCCGCGCCTTGCCCCTTGCAAGACGGTCTCCAAGATTGGTTCTTCCGCCCCAACAACTTGACTCACTGACAGTCCCAACTAGCCACAAAGGTCGAGGGAGGCTCTCAGCCCTTCGCCAAAGGCCGACGGCTACAATCACCCACTCTAGCCACACTTCCGGGATAAAGAGACACTCGATGTCTTACTCGGCTATTGCTTGCGCTACCCTCCTCCCAAGGCTACCGGCGAGTTAACGCTCGAGAAAGGAATAACATGTGTATAAAGGCTAGAGCTTGAACACCCACTCAAGGTTCTAAGGATATTTAGACCTCACGACTTGTATGACCTTGACTCAACGTGCTTCACCCCGAGCCCAACCGAACCGACTACTCACGCATAATCGACATAAACATAAAAGCAATAAATAAGAACATAATCGAAACCATACTTGAATAGAAAATTAAACGTAAGCGAAAAGCATTCTCTGCCAAGCAGTTGCTCAAGTAGAGATAACCAAATACATAATTTAAATTGTTTGCCCGTAGGACTTGTTTCTTCCTCACCAATCGCTCATGAAATGCAAGAGAAATAAAAGAGAGAAGTTGAGAGAGAAAATCTGGACTGATGCTCTCTCCCGAATGTTGTGTCGTGTGTTCCGTATGGAGTTCGAATTGTTATGGGAGCCTAAGTAAACTCCACTTTGTCTTGGTCAGTGCACGCATCTCGAGGCAGCAGGTGGTGAGGACAGCAAGCTGGCTCGGGCTCTGGACCCCGACAAGAGCTCCTCTGGCTTCAGTCTGGCAGATTTGTCTCATCTCGGCAGCTGCAGGTTGACCTTTCCCTTTTCGGCAAAAATCAAGCAGGCGGCAGAGATGAATCTTGCCCAGAATCTCCCCATTTGCATGCAAGTCTGCCAGAGTCCTCGTCTGCGTCACCCAGCTGCATCCTAACTTGCTCCTCTGTCCCCTGCATCACTCCTCAGCCTTTTTCCTCTCTTCCTTGTCTCGATTACTTTCTTGGCTTCACATCAGCTCGTTGACCAGGCTCAGCTCCCATGCGGTACAGTGTCTTGGCAAGATGTCAAAATGCCTTGCCAAGATAGTCTTCGGGATTTTTACCTCTCTCACGAGAGGTGGCCTGATCTTGCCCAAGGTCCGGATCAACCTGCAATACCCCAAAACGTGTCCTCCCAGACACAAACACACGCAAAGAACACACACAAAATGAACTCTTTCTAGGGCAAGGATTACCCCAAAAAGAGCACGAAAAGCAGGCTCATCACACTCACACACTTGGACCATGGTTGTCCTCAAGCGTGCAAGCATTCCTTGCCCCAAAAGAAAAACAAAACACACAAACAACACACGCAAAAACCAGCAAGGATAAGATGATAACATGACAAAGATAATCAGGCATAGGCGATGAATACAGCTATGCATCAAGGTTAGTCAAGATCGGGGCAAAGAAAGTTTGTGGGAATTCCTCTCAAGCACTCAAACTCTCGGTGTTTAAGGTTTCACGCTCGGTGATGACTTGATCAAGGAAGTTCCATAGGCTTGCCTGCCGTCCACTATCTCTGCCCTATAGCTTGGTCTAAGTTCTCTATCCTTAGGTCTTTAGGGTTGTGTTGAGTGGCTTCTTGGCTAAGTAGGAAGGATTTAAGCTTGGGTAAGGTTGTCTTGACTTAGGTCTTGGGCAGAATGTTTTCCCATTTTCCTCGGCAAGATACTTACGGGCCTGAGCACACTTATATTTTTCGGGGGAACTTCTTTTTCTTTTTATACCTTTAAACTTTGTTCCCCCCACCCTTTTTCTTTTCTTTTCTACACATTTTGAATTTAAACTCATTATGTCGGCCGAAGGTCAAGGCATCTAATGTTGTGTTTTGCCCAGAATGATACCCAAGACGTACATATCCCTCCCCTATTCTTCTTTTTCTCTCAATCCCCAGGTCAGGGAAGAGCACGAGATAATTTAAAAGAAAACGAACAGCTCAAAGGGGGCTAGCAAAGGACATATATATCTGGGTTTATTTTCATTGTTGACCATGGCTATGAAAAGAAAGCCTAAATCATCTAGAGCACTCAGACTTATAGCAGTTGGGCCTTGATCAAGACAGCAGGCAAGTTCTAGCACAACCAATTCAAGCATCCGAATATCACACGTAATAGAATTCATGCTTGCAATGATTTAGCATATCTGAGCTCAATTTCTCACGGTGTGCATGCTATGCCCTTTTCCGTCATACTAACCTTATTGATACAAGCTAAACATGTATTACAAAGCCTATGCCAAGATCATAACTATCATGCTCATCTCAACATCTTTGGTCAACACACACAACAACAACAAAAAGCAGGGCCATCCACACTCACACACTTTGCTCGTGTCAAAGTGTTGGGCGAGTATGGTCCCGAAAAACATAAACATGCAAACACACAACAAACAAACACAAAAATAAAAACAGAAAACACATAAACAAGAAAACAAAAACAAAAAAACAAAAAACAAAAACAAAAGGGAGGAAAGCTTAGGTGGATGCAGGTGGGTACCTGAATCCTTGGTGGGCAAAGAATGCGAGCTGGACGGTCTGGATTTCAGTTAAGGTCTCCTGTATTTTGACGAGGACGGCTTGAGTATCACCTTGGGCAGGCTCCGGTGTTGCTAAAGGTCCTGCCCTTGCCTTAGCCTTTGAGCATGCTGGCTTGGCAACAGGCTTCTCAAGCTCTTGCTTTGGATGGTAAGCTTCTTTGTCCTCGTCCTCTACAATCTGAGCATCTTCTTGAAGCTTTCAGTCGAAGGTGTCCTCTCTCTGGAGCCATGGCGAAGTCGAGGCCAAGGTGTCATTCTCCTTGGCAAAGTTAGTCGGCAAGTGGCACAAGGAGAGCCTCTGCTGCTCCCTGCCCATTATGCTCTTCATATGTGAGTTTGTGAAGGATGCAAAGTTGAGCCTCATCCTTTCATGCATTGCCCAGAGGATGAACAACTCGCTCTTAGACATGGTTGCGCTGCTATCCTTCTTGCCAAAGAGATTATATGAGAGGATCCGATGGCATACTTGCATGGACGGGTCCTTGAGGGCTGTCCCTGGCGGCCACACGACTTGAGCAAGGTCATCCTTTTCGATTAGTTTTCCCGCATCCGGACCATTTCCGTCGGTGAAATTGGGTACCACCTGGCTGCTCCCTATAGCCGGCTCCTTTGCTTCCATCAATGTCACCATGTTTAGAGCTGGTTGAGCTCGTCAACCAAACTCCCTTCGCCCCCGGGAGAGTGAATCAGTATTGTTCAACCAAAAGTATACTTTCAATCGACTCGCAATCGCATTTAGGTGTTATAGTAGGAAAGCTAACCCTAGTCGCCTCTCAAGGAAAACTTAACAGGCCTAATGTTCGTGTTGCTCACGTAAAGCGATTAAATCCTAAACACTCTAATACCAATAAGGATTTTGAAACATACGAGGAATCAAACACGAGAATTAAACAAAGAAACCTAAGCCGTGGTTGTCAATCCCGAGCTAAATTACGAAAACAAAAGATCTAAACTAGAGGTCACAAACCCTAGATGATTAACTACCAAACACAGAATGTGAAATAAATCAAAACAATTAAATTAGATCTTCAAACAAGGATCAATGAAATTCAACAAAGAACGATTAAACATGAATTTAAAGTTCAACACCACTTGCATAGAATTCAGATTATTAAACCCGTAAACAAGAACTAATCAAGAACCTAATCAAGACAGGAATAATCGAAATCGTAATCTAATCAACATGTAAACGAGTGATCAAGAACAATTGAACAAAAGTCGATCAATTACTTTCAATCCAAATCCAAAATTACACAATGTATTGCAAGAATCAGAATGAAATTACCGACGCTAGAATTCATAAACAAATAGAATACCAATTGAAGTAATGTCTGAAATGGAAAAGTCGAAGAACAGCTCACAAGCAATGGCGAATGAAAAAACTGAAAAATACGTAAAGTCTGACCTTCAAAATAACCTAAAATAGGCTATATATAGAAGGCAACCGAGCGCCGGCTGAAAAGAACGCGCACAGAGGGGCGAGGCGCGCGCGGGAGGCGGCGAGGCGGCGGGCGGCGAGGCACGCGGGCGAGGCGAGACGCGGGCGAGGCGAGGCGCGGCGAGGCGAGGCGCTGGCGAGCGAAGCGCCACCCGAGCGCACAGAAATTGGGAACGCGCCGGAGTGAGCCGGCGTCGATCGCGGGTGAGCTGGCGAGGCGCTGCGGGCGAGGCGCGGGCGGGCGCGGGCGGGCGGGCGCGCGCGGGCGCGCAGCCGAGCCGCGCACCCGAGCGCGAGGAAATTGGGAACGCGCCGGAGTGAGCCGGCGCTCGCAGCGCGCGCGAGGGAGGGCGCGCGCGCGCGCGCGCGCGCGGGCGCGCGGCGCGCGCGCGCGCGCGGCGCGGCGCGGGCGCGCGCGCGCGCGCGGCGCGGCGCGCGCGGATGCTCGCCATGCGACGGGTCGCGCGCGACTTCAACAATTGCTTGCTCTCCTTCGTCCGAACTCCGAAATAGGATCCGCCGCTTATAAACTCCTATCGCGATGCTCTTCATTATACCTGATCCTTGAAGATAGCTTTCATCCTATTTAATGCCGATTTTCTGCAAAACATTGAAACGAACCAAGTAAGTCCGAAACGATAAATAATAATCGAACTAACGGCATAAATGTGATAAACTAATGAAGACAACATGCAAAACAATACCAAGAATCAGCATGATTCATACCAAACAACTCCCCACACTTATCCATTTGCTTGTCCTCAAGCAAAGTCTATAATAACAAGAGTAGAAAATAACTCATGCAACTTTAACTCTTAATCCAATCAATCAAACCTCTATTTGAAATTCCCCAACATGATGAATACGTAATCAAGTTAATGCGAAACAAATCTAAGATTGTGAGAAAGTCAAATAAACAATAGGATCATTTTTGCTCGCACCCAACTCTCCGTCGTAAGTGAATTAACTAAAATGGTTACCTTTAGCAACAAGTTTCTTTTGAGAACACAAAGAAAATATTAATGATTTTGGAACAATGTTCGAAGGTGAAGTCTCGATAAACTCGAGTCTCCTATCGTGGTTTCCCATGCCCATTTCTCAATTTACGAGAAAGAGGGCGTAATTCCATCCTCCATTTATATAATCTCAACAATAAACATGGAAAGTCTTAATGATTTTGGAACAATGGTCGAAAGGTGAATTTCGATGAACTCGAGTCTCCTATCGTGGTTTCCCATGCCCATTTCTCAATTTACGAGAAAGAGGCGTAATCCCATCCTCCATTTCAACAATCTCACATAAAATATAGTTTTGTTTTTTTTTTTTTTTTTTTTTTTTTAAAAGAAACAAGTATATAGGTAACCACATTGTTAACACTCCCCAACATTAGTCGGACAAATCACATCAATAACCCTTGATTTAAGATCAATTTCACAACCCCGCCAATTCACATTGCTCTTCAAAACGTAACAACAAGATAAACGGAACACATCAAGGTTCACCAATACCACGTAGTTCGTGCACAAATCACAATCCTAACTTATTCAGATAGACAAAAACTTGAGCTCAAGAAACCAAAGTAAGCATAGATCCATGGGGTCAATCATGCACATATCCCGAGCACAACATATACAACATATCATCAACAACTCCCCCATTATAGACGAGAGCACCGTCCCCGAGCTCAAAACATGAACAACAAAATAAAGCCAAAAGAGAACGAGACTTCCCGATAACAAATGAGAGAAAAGGAGGTCAAGGACATCGAGTTCCAAAGATAGTCCCGCAAAGAAACACACCACAAAAGGAAAACAACGAACCACCGAATAAGGACGAGAGCAAAAAGAAATAAGGAAATATATATACTTCCAACAAAGGAAGCTTCACCGCTGGTCCCATGGTGGTGGTGGTGGAGAGGAGTGGTGGGATAGGGACCAAAGGCCCCATCTGGCTTGAAGGTCGCCAAATGTCGCTCATGGGTGTCTAGACGCCAGAAACATCTTGACGGAAATCCCCAAACGCCGCCGTGAAGATTGATCAAGGCGCTGAGTCAAGCGATTTTGAGCGCCAAGACACCGATATACCTCAAGACGGAACTCTCCAAACCCCGGGTCAAGATTGGTCAACTCGTGAATTGTCGACCCATCTGCCGCCGATACCTCTCAAAGTTCTCGATTCCGTGAGGAGCTAAAGTCCCCAAATCGCTGTGGAAGTGGCTCGCTGAAACCGCCAAACTGAATCAAATGAGCCCTAAGACCACCGAAGGCGCCGCTGGACCGATGGGAGTAGGGTAAGCAAGGAGGGTGTGACATCAGCGCCGCTGTCCTTCTTCTGGCCCGATCATCGTGGAATCTTCATCCATCGGGGTAGTCGTCCCGACAATAGACCCGGATGGTCGGTTCGCTGAATGTGATATACTGAACAAGACGCCGTGCTTCATAAGGAAGCAATGTTCTCGTCAAGCAATCAACCGAAATCACCGAAAGTGATGGGAGATGCTCAATAACCATGGAGCCCGAAAAGGTATATCATCTCTAGTCACTCCCACAAAGTATTTGGCAAGTATAAAAGGGTATTGCTCAAGGAGAGTTTGGCCTTACTTGCCCGCCTCATATACTCAAATCGCCGCCATAAGAACGGTGCAGCATGCATCTTCTTATTATTCACAAAGACACCACAAGAAGAAAAGCTCTATAAAGACTCACTTTATCGGCTTGCTCTTTCCCCGTAAGGTTGAATGCTAGGAACTTATGAGCGATAACCAAAGTGGTTTGAATAAAGGCACTAGAAGTGCTCACGATGACCAATTGTCAAAACCAGCTAAAATTTTCCATGTCTCACCCATAGGGAAACCTCGTACATCGAAAACCACTACTATGAAAACCCAAGACCTCACGCAGAACCTTAGGTGTAACGGCAAATCTATTCTCCCCAACCGATGTAACGCAGACTTGAAATCTTCACGGTCTCGAGTGACACACAAAATTCCCTAAGCAAAGGCTTAAAACCATCTTCGGTTCCCTAGTTGCCAAACCAAGGCACCCCACAATTTCAAATATCTTTAATGATCCATCAACACCCAATGAAGCTAAAATATTCCAATCAAATGAACGTGGTGACTGATATCTTCGAACGAATAACGGAGTAAAAGATACCTTCGGGGCGAAAATCGCGAACGGGGCATCAGAGTTCGCCCAGATCTTCGGGTTGTTCACCCGATCCCAAGCACCTTCGCCGCTTCTTGCTCGTTTCGCCAAAGAGGCGAGAGGGTTTTTTGTGCGAACCATGCTTCGGAAAATGCCCGGAAGGAGCTCGGAGCTAGGTGAGCTGCTGTTCGGGGAGGCGTGCGCGTAGGCGCGCGCGGGCGGCGCGCCGAGAGGGCGCGAGAGGCGAGTCGGCGCGAGCGAGCCGCGCTGGAATGAGCGCCGCTCAAGAGACGGATGGCTGGACGGCGCGCGCGCTGTGGTGGCGGGCGGAAGGACGAGGCGAGGTAGCTCAACAGGTGAGCCGGCGCTGGGAATGCGCGCCGGCTGAGGAGGCGAGACGCGGGCGAGTTGCTGGGCGTGGAACGGAACGGCGCGCGCGTTGGGCAAGGCGGGCGGACGGTGAACGCCGGATCTGGGCGAAGCGCCGGCCAGTGCTTGCTGTGGTCGAGCCGAGCGGGCGCCGAGGATACGCGCCGCCGAGGAGAGCCGGTGAACGCCAGGCGAGCGGCGGAGATGCGCGCCGCTGCGAACGACGGGCCGACGGGCGAACGCCGGTTGAGCGGAGGCGCCGGGCGAAGCGCCGCCGGGCGGAGGAGCGAGCGAAAGGTGGCGAGCGCTGAGGGGCTCGACGGAGGCTGGGCGCTCGCTTGATGAGCGCCGGCTGAGGGGCGAGCGCTGGCTGGACGGACGGCGACGGGGGAGCTTGCTGGGAAGAAAGAGACGACGAGGCGCGTACCGAGGGAGGAATTCGAATGAACCAAAATAGGCAAAGCCCTAATATATGGCCGGTTCACCGAGCCGTTCACCTTTTTTTTTTTTTTTTTTTTTTTTATATAAAGAAACTGAGCGCCGGTTGTGTTTGAACTCTGGCTGGAGGGGCCTCTCTCAGAGGTTGAGCGCCCGCTTGGTATGAGCTTGAGCTGAAGAAACATTCTGCCCAACTTTTGAACGCCACTTCACATTGAACGCCGGATGCAAAATGTTACTGCCCAAATTTTGAACGCTGGTTCATATAGAACGCCGGACGAGAAAAGCTATCGACCAAATTCAACGCTGGTTCGATTGAGCGCCACCGAAAATGGTTTCAGATTCTTTCTCGAACGCCGTTCGATTGAGCGCCAACCGTGAACGGCTTCAGACACTTCTTTCAACGCTGACAACTTTGAACGCCATCTTTGAAGGGCAAATATACCTCTTTAAAACGCCACCCACTATATAAAAGCTGCATAAATAGGGAGAGAAAGATCGATAACAAAACCGATAAATCAAAGGATAAAAGAAAAGAACAAGAAAAACAGAAAACTGTGGGTAAACTCCCACGTAGTACTCGCTTAACGTCGTGAGCCCGACATAATTCGGTCAAAGATATTGGGACCGACGAGCACAACGCCTCCACTTCTTCCGACTCACGATCAAAGTACGGCTTGACTCACGACCGCTCACAAGAATGATCCGCTTGTTTTGGGTCGCGAAGAAACCGCCCCATGGGAAAACACCTCCTCAACGAAAAGGGCCACTCCACCGGAGTTGAGCTCGAAAAGTTTCACGAGACCGAAATAACAAAGACCTTCATTCCTTGCCTCAACTCTTTTCTGACTATTCTCCGATCATGAATCCTCTCGACTTTGTCCTTGTAAATGCGGGCGTTTCATATGCTTCGTCCCAAGTTCTTCGAGTTCGTGATCCGAGAGCCTCCCTCGCCTCGCTCGTGATGTCAAGATTCATGGCCTTAATCGCCTGTAATGCTCGTGCTCGATCTCAACGGTAGATGGCACGCTCCGATATACAAGCCGATAGGGACTCATCCCCAAAATGCTCTTGAAAGCAGCTCGTATGCCCAAAGTGCAAGATTCACACCATCGACCACCCTTCCGGATGGTTGGACCGCCTTCTCAAGAACACCCTTGATCTGCTTGTTGCTTGTCTCAGCCTGTCCTGAAGTCTGTGGATGATATGGCGTGGAAACCTTGTGGGTGATGCCATTCTTCTCCATAAGCTTTTTGAACAACTTATTACAAAAATGTGCTCCCCCATCACTTATGATCGCCTTGGGAAACCCAAACCTGCAGAGAATGTTCTCCTGCACAAACTTCAAGACAACATTAGCATCACTAGTCCTCGTGGAATTGCTTCTACCCACTGGACACATAATCTACAAAGAAGCAAGATATATTCAAAACCATTAGACTTGGGAAAAGGCCCCATGAAATCAATACCCCAAACGTCGAAAATTTCAACTACTGTGATATTGTTCAGGGCATCTCATTTCTCCTCCCCACATTCCCAACTCGCTGGCATCCGTCACATGAAAGGTAGAAGGAGCTGGCGCCCTGAAAAGAGTCGGCCGTAAGAGACCACTCAAAGACTTGAAAGTCGCTCTTCGCCCACCAAAATGTCCCCGCAGGGGCTTCATGACACAACTTAAGGACTTGACTTTGCTCCTCATCGTGATGCATCTTCTAACCACCTCGCCCTTCCCGAGTTTGAAAAGGTATGGATCATCCCAAAAGTAATTCCCGTGATACACTAAAAATCTCTTCCTTTCGAAGTTAAATCAGTCTCAAGGAGCCACAAACCAAGTAATTAACAATATCAAGATACCAAGGTGATGAATTGATTTCCAAAGCATGCTCAAAAGGATAAGACTCAAGAAGACTCTCTTGTGTGTAAAACAAAAGGACTCAAGACGAGATAAATGGTCACCACACCATTGTCACTACCCTTCCTATCTATAATTTCTAGATCAAATTTTGCGCGTAAGAAGGACCCAACGAATTAATCTAGGTTTAGCCCGAGATTTAGTCAATGATATCTTAAAGCAAAGATGATCACGTGAACGATTACCTTAGAACCAATGATATAAGCACGAAACTTATCCAAAGCAAAGATAACAAAGAAAAGCTCTTTTTCAAGAGTAGTGTAATTCACTTGAGCGTAACTTAAAGTTAAGCTAGCGTAATAAATCACACGTAACATTTTATCCACACGCTGACCTAATACAGCCCCACAGCCCACATTGCTAGCATCACACATTATTTCAAAGGGTAGCACCAATTTGGGGCAACAACAACAAGGGCGAGAGTCAATTTCTCCTTAAGTAAATCAAAGCATGCAAACATTTCTCATCAAACTTGAATAGAACATCTTGAGCAAGAAGATGGCATAAAGGTTGGCTAATCTTAGAGAAGTCTTTAATAAACCTACGGTAAAACCCGCATGTCCTAAAAACTTCTAATCCCTTAATATCAACGGGTGGAGGTAATTTCAATTACATCCACCTTAGCCTTGTCAACCTCAATCCCATTAGACACAATCTTAGACACTTAAAAGTCAATCCCACTCTTAACCATAAAGACACAATATGTCCCAATACAATCCCACTCTTAACCATAAAGTGACTCCTTTAATCCATCCCAACTAAGAGTGAGATTGCTTCCACACAACGCTTCAACACACGATCAATCTTATCTAGGCAATCATGAAAGAAGATCCAAAATCGAAAAGTCATCCATGAATACCTCGAGGAAATCTCCAATCATCTCGAGAAGATTGACATCATGCATCACGAAGGTGCCCGCATTGCACAGCCAAAAGGCATCCGCCGGTAAGCATATGTCCCAAAGGGACTTGTAAACGCCGCCTCGCTTGATCCTCCGAGCAATTGCAACCTGATAATAGCCGATAATCCATCAAGAAAATGTAAATATTCATGTCCACTAATCTATCAAGCATTTGATCTATAAAAGGAGAGGAAATGGTCCTTTTCGTCAGCATTCAACTTCATGTAGTCGATGCACATACGCCCACCGTAGTAGCCCTTGTAGGTACCATCTCCCTTTCTCGTTTCTCCACCACCGTGATGCCTCCTTCGGGCACCACATGTATCGGGCTAACCCACTCGCTGTCCGAGATTGGGTAGATTAGCCCTCCATCAAAAGCTTCAAGACCTCCTTCTTCACAACTTCACCGAGGATCGGGTTCACCGCCTCCGGCATCAATCACCGGTTTAACTCCATCCTCAAGCGTGATACGATGCATGCATGTTGTCGGATCGATCCCCTTAATGTCGGCAAGACTCCACCCAAATGCCGCCTTATTCTCTTCGTAACCGAAAATGCTTCTTCTTCATCATCGAAAGCTCGAGGAGATTATTACCGGCTTTTCATTTCCTCCTCCAGAAGACATACTTCAAGTGCTTCGCAGCTCCTTCATTTCTAGAGTGGGCTTGGGCATACTAGCAACTTCACTTGCCCACTCTTCCTCGTCACCGATCCTCGCAAAAACTTCCTCGAGGCTATGTTCCCGCAACAACACATTCTCGCCAAGGGATCAATAGCATCAATGAAAGCACAATCATCAATTGAATTAATGTAAGGAAACATCACACCGTCCCTAATGTAAAAGACACTGCTTCACCAAGCACGCTATTTTTAAAGTGCCACTCTTAACATCGACAGTGTATTGGTTGTGGCCATGAATGGCCTCCCAATAACAAGCAGTGTGCTCCTTTCCATCTTCTCTAACCTCACCAATTTCTAACACAACAAAATCAACAGAACTATCAACCCACCTACCTTAACTAAAATATCCTCAATAATACCCTTCGGATATCCGACTTGACCTATCTCGCTAGTTGTAGACACATGCGAGTGGGTTTAAGTTCGCCTAATTCTAATTGTTTAAAAATCGAATAAGGCATCAAATTTATCCCGCCCCCAAATCAAGCATGCCGTAAGCCTCCTTACCATTACCTAGAGCAATTTTAATTATAAACTACCGGGTCCCGAGTTTGGGAGGTAATCGATGTCATAGGATGGAATTGGCCGCCTTGAGACCACGACCTTCTCATATTCTCCAAACTTCCTTTTCTTTGAAGCCGCCCTTGAAAAATTTGACGAGGTCGGCACATTTCGACACGTCCAAAAGAGGCAAATTGACATTCACCTCGACAGAGTTTGTAGAACTCGTTAAACCGCCGATCTTGTTTCTCATTTCTTAGCCGGTGCGGGAAAGGTATCGGAGGAGTGTAAGGCTTTGTCGCTTTATGCAATGGACCTCAAGATCCTTCTTAGTTTCTACATCTTGAGAATTCACCGCTATCGGATTTCTCCCCACCTCATTCTCAATCACACGACCACCTCAAACCAGAATCGCTCGGGCTTGATGGGTCAAGGAGCTTGCCCAACGCTCTTGCCGCAGAGCTCGCTCAGCAGGCCGCAATCCGCCCATTTGCGCCTCCAAACGCTTGTTTGTGGATTCTGGGCATCCATCCTTTGGGCGAAAGCATCCATTCTTTGGGCCATCGATCCTCAAATGCTGGTCTCGAGGTGGCGCGAGAGGTGCTCACGATACCGCCGCCGCGGGTATTGCCGATGCGAGAACCGCCGCGCGGGGCTGTTGTCGCGGTATCGCCTCGTCACCGAAATTGCCGTGGTCACGAGGTCTTCTCGAATGGGCGCCTGATTAGAACTTTGCCTCGACTCGATTTCTCCATCCCACGTTAGGTCGATTCCTCCACCCCGAGCCAAACTGCTGTCGATTAGACTCGAATCGCCGCTTGGGTTGGAATCCTTGCATGGCATAGGCTTCGTCACCTCAAGAGTCGGCTCCCCATCCTAGGGCACGATCAACGTTATGCCCGGCTTCATTGCAAATTCCACATGGCTCTAAGAAACCTCGTGCCGGTTTGGTTGATCGGGCTTTCAATTTCAGCTCTTGACCTCCCTCATCAACTCACCCACTTGTTTAGTCATGTCGCAGTGAAGGGTTCACGGCACGAGCCTTGCTCTCCCACCGATCGACTTCATTGTGAAGTAGCAGCCATGGCTTCAAAAATATCGACGATATCCATCGCCGCCCTAGAACCGATGTCTCCTCCCGCCGCTTGTCCACCATGTATTGAAACTATGGGTCAATCCATCATAGAAGAATTGATACAAAATTTCGCAGTGCAAGGCATGATGAGGACACTTTGCAACAAGTCCCCGAACTGCTCCTAAGCTTCATGGAACGGCTCGTCACCGTCTGATTGAAAGTCATGATCCGAGACCTCAACTCGACTCTTCTTGTTCGGTAGTATTGTCATGAACTTGTCTACCACGGCGCCCAGCTCAGCAGAGTTGGCAGGGAGAGCCAGAAACCAAGACTTTGCTCTATCTTTCAGGGTGTACGGGAAACACCGCATCTTCAACTGATCTTCATTTAGTCCTCCCAGCGGGAAGGACTGCAAAACCGAGCAAAACTCTCTTATAAAACCCAAAGCATCCTCACTAGCAAGCCCATGGAAAGTAGGCATGAGTGAGAAATGGTTCGGTTTCAACTCAGAATCTCGGCCGCCGGTCCAAGAACAATTGGGGACGAGTCGCCCAATCACCGGCCTATAAAAATCACGCAGAGCACGTGCATTCTCACCCATCTCTCTCAACGGGGGATTATCTTCAACAATAGGTTGATCTGTGATAAACTGCTCTGATTGCTCACCACTCTCAGAAGTGGTACCAAACTCCTCCAGTTCCCGAAAAAGCGACCTTTAGTTCTTCGAATGTGGTCCAACGGGTAGCAAGCGGTCTATTTAGATCATGCGACCTAGCATACAAAACACTCAAACAAGAAAAGATCACACGCAATCGAGAATAACAAAATAAAACGAAAGAAACACGGAAAACAATCAACACAAACAATACGCTTAAAGTTTTCCTTAACGGCGCCAAAATTTGTTCAACCAAAAGTATACTTTCAATTGACTCGCAATCGTACGAGGTGTTATAGTAGGGAAAGCTAACCCTAGTCGTCTCTCAAGGAAAACTTAACAGGGCCTAATGTTCGTGTTGCTCACAGAAAGCGATTAAATCCTAAACACTCTAATACCAATAAGGGATTTTGAAACATACGAGGAATCAAACACGAGAATTAAACAAAGAAACCTAAGCCGTGGTTGTCAATCCCGAGCTAAATTACGAAAACAAAAGATCTAAACTAGAGGTCACAAACCCTAGATGATTAACTACCAAACACAGAATGTGAAATAAATCAAAACAATTAAATTAGATCTTCAAACAAGGATCAATGAAATTCAACAAAGAACGATTAAACATGAATTTAAAGTTCAACACCACTTGCATAGAATTCAGATTATTAAACCCGTAAACAAGAACTAATCAAGAACCTAATCAAGACAGTGGAATAATCGAAATCGTAATCTAATCAACATGTAAACGAGTGATCAAGAACAATTGAACAAAAGTCGATCAATTACTTTCAATCCAAATCCAAAATTACACAATGTATTGCAAGAATCAGAATGAAATTATCGACGCTGCTAGAATTCATAAACAAATAGAATACCAATGTGAAGTAATGTCCGAAATGGAACAAGTCAAGAACAGCTCACAAGCGAATGGCGAATGAAAACCGAAAAATACGTAAAGTCTCGACTTTCAAAAATAACCTAAAATAGGCTATATATAGAAGGCAACCGAGCGCCGGCCGAAAAGAACGCGCAGAGAGGGCGCGGCGCGCGGGCGCGAGGCGGGCGAGGCGCACGCGAGGCACGCGGGCGAGGCGAGGCGCTGGCGAGGCGAGGCGCGGGCGGGCGAGGGAACGCGGCCGAGCGAGCGAAGCGCCACCCGAGCGCGGCAGAAATTGGGAACGCGCCGGAGCGAGCCGCGCTCACTCCGATCGCGGCGGAGCGAGCCGGGCGAGCGCGCTGGCGGGCGCGGGCGGGCGCGGCGCGCGCGCGAGCCGAGCCGCGTCACCCGAGCGCGAGGAAATTGGGAACGCGCGCCGGAGTGAGCCGGCGCTCAGCGCGCGCGCTGGAAGGAGGGCGCTGGGCGCGCGCGCGCGCGGGCGCGCGCGCGGCGGCGCGGGCGGCGCGGCGCGCGCGCGTGCGGCGGCGCGCGCGGATGCTCGCCATGCGACGGGTCGTGGCGCGACTTCAACAATTGCTTGCTCTCCTTCGTCCGAACTCCGAATAGGATCCGCCGCTTATAAACTCCTATCGCGATGCTCTTCATTATACCTGATCCTTGAAGATAGCTTTCATCCTATTTAATGCCGATTTTCTGCAAAACATTGAAACGAACCAAGTAAGTCCGAAACGATAAATAATAATTGAACTAACGGCATAAATGTGATAAACTAATGAAGACAACATGCAAAACAATACCAAGAATCAGCACATTCATACCAAACAATGGTTTGTCATATAATCCTCTTCTAAGAATCGGGCATTAGTGCTAATAATGACCTTCGATCCTTAGACTATAGAATAAACCACCTTCGCTCCTCTAGGATAGCCAATAAACAACTTTGCGTCGGATCTAGCCTCCAACTTGTCGCCTTCTTGTTCAAAGACATGTGTCGGATCGCCCCATATCCTTATGTGGTTTAAATTAGGCTCATACCAAACCACAACTCGAAGCGGTCTTTTCGATCGACTTGGATGGTACTAGATTCAGCAAGTATGCCGTCGTTTCTAAGGCATACCCCCAGAATGAAATAGGTAATGCT
The DNA here is from genome assembly GCA_036937905.1 of Salvia rosmarinus. Taxonomy (NCBI): domain Eukaryota; kingdom Viridiplantae; phylum Streptophyta; class Magnoliopsida; order Lamiales; family Lamiaceae; genus Salvia; species Salvia rosmarinus. The sequence continues at coordinate 53,075,109 of CM072814.1, forward strand.
GCATAACTCATCATTGATCTAACCATTTCCAAAAGAGTCATGTTTCTTCGCTCTGACACACCATTTTGTGTGGTGTCTTGTAGTCTTGCCGGGAGGTAATCCCACACTTCACTAGATAGTCCATAAACTCGTTATCGAGGTATTCGCCACCGCGATCAGACCAAGTGACTTGACACTCTTACCAAGCTTCGCCTCCACTTCCGCCTTAAACTCTTTGAATTTCTCAAAGCATTCGCACTTGTGGTGAGCGGTATATGTATCCGCACTGAGTAATCGTCAATGAAAGGGACAAAATACTGCATTCTCCACGAGCTTGTGTGGACATCGGTCCACACAAGTCGAATGGACTAGCTCCAACACTTCTTTGGCTCTATAACCCTTCGCCAAGGGTCCGGGTCGACATCTTTCCTTCTATACAGAGTCGCAGATCGAACCAGTAACTGTGGGATAACCCAATGCTCCATTCTTAGCCGCCTTTGATCCTATTTAGATTGATGTGACCTAATCTAAGATGCCGGAGAAATGTGGTGTCATCTTGCGAAGAAAACTTTCTTTTTAAGGTTCGACGTAGATGCAACATAGTTATAGGTATTATGTTTTGCGTAAATAGTATAAAGCTTAATTATATAAAGTGCAACACGATAACTTCGTCATTTCTTATGATAGAAACACCACTATAAAAATAATGAATATCCATGAATAAACAATTTCAAATGTAAACAAGGTTCCGTCGAATATCCGCACATATAAAACGCCTTTAAAACTAAACTGTTCTCTCAAAACATAAAGTAACATCTCCGACCGCAACGGCCTCGACTTTCGCGCGTGCCCATGGAGATCGTTATCTCGCCATCACTCGCCTCCCTTGTCCGCAGAACCCTCGCAGGTGTAACAAACATGATCAGTCGCACTCGTGTCTACTACCCAAGAATGGGTAGAACAAGTCGCTAAACATGTTTCACATTAAAGCAAATGGCGCACTGAGCCTCGAGCATAGGGCACTTGGCCTCGAATGCCCGGCCTTGCCGACTGAAGCACTTGCCTCTCCTTCGGCTTATTTGCCTCCGTGGCATGCATGTTCTTGTTCCCATTACTCCCACTATTTCCTTGCTCTACCACCTTTGGTGCCCTTTTCTTTTCCATTTTCAACGGAAAATTTGGGCCCCTAGATGTGCTAGCAAGAGTATGTGCTCCTTTACCCATGACTCCTTCCATGCCACGAGATCATTAAGCAACCGACTAAGTGTATACTCGGTCTTGCTCATGATCGCTCACACTAAAATTCTCAAAAGACTTGGGCGGTGTGTTATGGTGATATCGACCTTGGCACCGTCAATACCTCCTCCCAACCGATCAAGACTATCCATGAGATGAGTCATGTGGGAGACATGTTCATGGACCGAACTTCCTTCTTCCATCTTACACGCCGAGATTTCTCTCATTGTGTGGAAGCGATCGTCCGATCCGATCGCCCAAACTTACTCTCGAGACTCGACCATATTTCGTCGCGGCTCACCATCGATCGATGTCGCGGTGCAAGCCTTTGGACATTGTAGTCATCATATAGCATTTGGCCATATTGTTCGACTTATGCCAAAGTCCGCTTGACTCGCCGCTCATTAGTCGATCGTCGATTAGGGCATCGGGTTTAGGAGTAGTGAGAACAAACATGTGTTCTTCAAATGATAAGAACATATTCCATGTTTCGCTTCCACTCGATAAAATTTGGACCGATAAGGGATTTTGTGCGAGCATATTGATAATCGGTGTAAGAGACATATCGAAAAGACAATGTTAACACATAAGCATACGATCGCACATAATTCGTGAACAACAATATTGTAACCTTTGATAAAACAATATTGATTGAAACCTCCAATCGCCCAAGGAATCCCACATGCAAGCCACGCGTGTGGACGCCACATGAACCCCTCGACTGCACTAAAATATACCTTTTAGTCGCTTAATTTCAATCCATGTCAATTTATCCTTATGACAAATGAAATTAATGATTGACCTTACTAGACCACATCACTATCGCAAGAAGGGACTTAGCGGGAAGTTGTACTCGAGGTGATGTCTAAGCAATGACCACAATTTTAACAACAGAAAATGAATTCTTAGAATTGGCATACTCATTCGGACCATACCGCTTCCAATTCAAATTCTTTTGTATCTCCTTTAAAACTATCTCAAGAGAACTTATGAAAATCGCACATGCAAGCCACGCGTGTGACGCTATACATGAAACTCCCACTTCTCAATAGATTTAAAAGGTTTTATTTAGATATCTCATCTAACAAACTTATGATAAACAAGCAAGCAAGCCACGCTGTGGATCGCCACTCACGAGCAGCATCTCACTTTGTATAGAGATCAAAAGGTGGAGGTCTCGACATTTCAATTTGAAAAATTAATATGTCGGGTTACTTGCTTAGTCTTTTGTTTCAAAAGGTTTGTCCATGCAGATCACGTAATCCTAGCATGCTTTTCTATAGAACTCAACATGTAAAACATGCTCGCAGAATTCTAAAATATGCTTGAAAACGCGATAAACCTAGCATGCTTACTATGCGCACTTAAATACGTAAAACACTTAAAGGTTTGTCAACGTAATATAAACATACATAGCATGCTTCTGCAAAATATAAACATCCACGACATGCAATGAACGATTAAAACAAAAGAAAAACGTTCATCGTGGCCCACTCGTGGAACCTGCACTTTCCTGCCTAATCTATTACATTGAATTGCAAAGTACAGATCTTCATGATTTTGAAAACGGGTCTCGCGTGCACGGGCACGGACCGGATTCGTCAAACCGGATTCGCCAAAAATCGGTATGGGCCGAAAACGGTCCGGGCCGGATCGCCTTAAAATGGGTTGGGCGGCGCGCTAGGGCACGCGCCACGCGCGCTTCAGCCCTGCGCGCCGCCACCTGCTGGCTGCCTCGCGGTCGTAAGGCAACCGCGACCATCGAAAGCACGCGTGCGCTAGCACGTGTCGCCCACCGAGCGCCACACATCTCGCCATGAGACGCCGCCGCCACCGCAGACCGCCGAAGTCGCCGCAGGCCCGCCGAGGTCGCCGAAGGCCGCCGAGCTCGACCGCCAAGGCGGTCGAGCCACACCCGCCGCCCTGAGGCCGCCGAGGTCACCCGAGAGCGCCATCGAGGTCGCCGAAGCGCCGAGCTCGACTCGCCGAGGCGTGTCGAGCCGCCGCCGTCTGCTACCGAGGCCGCCGAGGACGACCGCCGAGGTCGGCCGCCGAGACGACCGAGGTTTCCGCGATATCCGCGGCGCCATGGCCGAGCATCGCGGGCGCCCGCACGAAAACGCATCCCGCTGCCGCCATGCGCACACCACGCGCCACGCATGACCTCTATCTCGACGGCCAGGCCGCCGGGCATGCCGAGGCGCTCGACGAGAATCACGCCCGCACGCCAGCGATGCCGAGTCTCACCCCGCTCGCCGAGGACGCGATGGTTGCGAGACGTCCGCGAGCGCCGTGCACGCCGAAGCGGTTGCCGCCGCACGCCGTGCGACCGTCTCCGTCGCCTCGCTCTTCGTGCTTTCATCTTCGCTCTTCTTTACGATAAGATTTACGTAAAAACAAATCAAATCTAACCGCAGATTTTCTCGTGGTGAAAACAAAATCCGACAAAATAAAACGAGCACATGAACATGATTCAACAATTAATTAATTGCGCACGCTATAATCAAACGTGAATTAATCCAATGAGCCAAGATATCGATCCCAAGCTCGATACCAATTGTAGGAACTGATTTAACCCTCTCCGATGATCTATCTCGATGTTTAATTCACCATACATCGATTATATTCCTAGTGCGCCTATATAATTAATTGCAACACGTAGGGTTTTCTCTGTTTACCTTGAATCGCCGGGATGAACGGATGAACGGATCGAGACTCTGCTTGATCTTCCGATCGTATCCTGTGCCCAATCTCCAACGCGCCGAGCGAGGACGATCTATGGAGAATGCTTCGAAAATCACCCCACCTTCCTAGTATTTTTGAGAATCACCTTCCCAAGCACTATGGGAATACACGAAAATAATGGTATGGATAATTGAGGATTAGCCTTGATCTTATCTCTTACCTTATATTTATAATGCTACCATAATCCCATTAGGAAAGCGATCCATGCATATCCCATAAATATAATAATATCCTTATGGATAAAGAGGATCAAATCCTTACCATAGAGAGGGGGCCGATTCACACTAAGTTACGGCCCGACGGCCAAACTGGATCAAATGCAAGGAATAAAGATGGGCCTCAAATAAATTAATTATCTTATGTTCACTTTAACATAAATTAATTTATAAACATTCATTCATGCCACTAGAGAATAAATGCTGACTTACCCTTTATTACCGAAGGTGAGTCGAGCTTGCACTTAGACATTACGAATCCTCGATTTAAGATATCGACGTCCATTAATTATTTATAGATTCTCGATACGCTAAAATAATTAATATCTTTAATTCCTTAAGTAGTACCACTCAACCTTATTATTGTACTGAGCTAACTCAACCCGTAGGTTTAGTACAATAAACCTTTGAGCTCCTTAAGGACGCCATCATCAAACGGATACGACTGATACATAACTAGCATGACATACAAGCACCGCCACCACCCAAGAGATGGAGAATATCGTTAGAACATATAACCCTCACCCATAACAAGTCAAAGTGACGGTCAAGAACTCATACTCACCTAATACCTTATCGAGGTTTAGATCATCGTAAGTCATCGAGATCTTGGTTCTTCACGACGGTTAGATAGAAGAACTCATCTCATCGGATCCTTCAATACGCCGAGACGCATCAAAGACAGACAAGCAACCAAGTCAAGTCACTTCTTATCTATACCAAGCAGCTATACCGACAACTCGTCATGTTTCTCACCGTGAAACTTTTATATCTCATTGCTTCACCAATCATACTCTCGTGATCTTCTACACATCGTATGATCTAACTTATATATGAGATAAGGGACACAAATATATGCAATCAAGTATTCAATTCAGATAGAGATTGTAATAGTGGTAACAGAAACATTGTATACAAGCTCAACCATACCGCTTTCAAGATACAATCCAAATCCGCAAATAGTTAAGATTTGCTCTTTTCATATCATATCTCATATGGTGTTTTCTCGATCGATTTGAAGGAACCATATTCAAAATAAGAGCAATAAGATAAGCATAGGCCCCAAAGGAATAAAGTGAGACTAGAAACTCATCATGGATCGAACCATGTCTAATAAGGTTCGATTTCTTCTCCTGAACACCATTCGCTTGTGGTGTTCTTGAGAGTCCAATCGACCGATTTCATGTGATTTCAAGTAATCAAGAAATTTTCACTAAGTATTCTCCTCGATCCGATCAAGATTTCGATACTTTTACTGTTGTTTCTAATTCTAACTTAAACTCCTTAAATTTATCAAGAGCCTCGATTTGTGTTTAATCGATACACATACCCAAACCTGAATAATCATCAAGAAAGTTATGAAGTACAATATTCACCTTTGCTCGAGTTGGAAACGGTCCACACACATCCGAGTGGATCAACTCTAGCAATTCTTCGCACGTAACCATTTCCGTAAAATAGTTTCTTAATCATTCTCTTTGAGATATGATTCACAAGCACCATATGATTCAAAATCGGTGAGATAATCTAATTTTTCAATCTTGCTATCATTTTCTCATTGATATGACCAAGTCTACAATGCCAAAGATAAGTAGATTATTCAGACATTTAGCTTAGGTCGCTTGTTTTGACATTGAGAATATTTCGCGCTTTCAAACATATATAAACCATTCGAAAGAAAGGCATTTTCATAAACATTTCATTAAGGAAAACGTAACAACTCGTTTCCAAATGGAAGGAAAACCTTCAATGTCTAACATAGGAATGGAAATAATATTCTTTGAAATAGCGAACGAAATAACAATCATGTAAATCTAGTCTATAACCCAAGGAAGATCCAATCTATAAGTCACCAGCGTCAAAGAAGAACTCGCTCCATTTTCCACGCTGTAGGTCGACCTCCCGTGATTCACTTTTCATCTATCACTAAGCCCTTCACATTATTACAAATGTGAGCCACAACCGTATCTAATACCCAAGAATGTGAATTGTTTATGTATATTTATCTCAACAACAAACATACCGAAGCTACCACCCATCGCACCTTGTGCCTCAATTTTGGGGCTTCTTCCAAAGGCCCATTCTCATGAAAGAATAGCACTCATCCTTGCTAACGCCCTTCTTCTTCCGAGCCCTCCACTTTCTTAGGCTTCAAGACATCCGATGCCTTCTTGCTTTTTCTTTCGCTTTTCTTCCCTTCGAAGATTGAGCGTAAGAGCTCACCATGAGCACGATTTGCCATTAGAAGTAGAGGACTCAGAAGTCTTCAACATGTTGTGAAGATCACCAATCCCACCTTGTGTTGTTCATATTGAAATTCACTATGAAATTCGAATGAAACAGTAGCGATTGCAAAACCAGTTTGTTTAGACATCGTCGGTAGAGTCGCTCCAATCGACGCCAAGATCTCAATCAATCCTATCATCTTCAATACATGTTTAGAGATTTTGCCCATCATGAAGTCAGCATCAAGAGATCCTGAGTATTTCAAACCCGTGTTTGTGCATGAGGCAAACAAACTCTTCAAGTTCAATCATTTCATAGGTAGCATGTATTCATGTCGCTTTGGAGTTCCAAACTCAGAGGTCAACATAATGCCTCGAGCCGACATAGCATCCTCAACGTGCTTCTTATGAGCAACCATGTCAAACGAGGTATACTCTGAGAACGCCATCTGGGATGGTACGATTGGTTTGTCTAAGACATACTCAATCTTATCCGCATTTAACACCAGTGCTAACGAGTCAATCCGATAGTTTGACCTACCAAGAAATTTGTTTCACCAAACATTTATATAACATAGTCAACATCAGAATCGAACAAAAATTAAAATAGCAAATTAGAACAAAGTAAACACAGACATAATCGATCACTAATCAAACAAGTGGTTTATCAGATTGATTAGCTCCCACTAATTTTAACATATATGCACCCCAAATGTAAAATACTAATTTATAATAAAATAAATCTTAGTAGTCCAAGATCCAAGTCAATATTATTGTAGCCTCGCAAGGTCCGATGACTACAAATAATATCACCAAGAGGCCTCAAAGCCAATTGCAACGAACTTTGCATCGTAAGTCTCAGATTTTGCAGCCTCATGGTCTGATGACCACAATAAGACACTTGGTCGGTTTTGAATCAATGCAACAAAAGTCCTCAATTCGGTTTATTAATCCAATTAATATGTGTCCACTAATTATCTTGATCACGTATATAAAATAATTAAACAAGTCAACCCCATCACACGATGCTAACCATACATCTATGAGCGAGCCTCGCCTGAGATTCGGGAGTAAACAAGAGGTGTAAAACTCGACTAAAATGTTATCGATCAAACAATTATGATGGACTACACGCTTTGTTTCAAAACAAAACTTCGATTTAGTAGGATAAACAGTGATATTAATTGTTTATTTTAATATCCAATATTAAGACAAAACACATCGCGCCGCCTACCTGTGCATAAATTCGGATCACATATTGGCCGCCACCCAAACATAGTAACACTGACTACAAGTATTGGCGCCACCCAAATCATAAAAGCGACTCTAACTACTATAGTTAAAAAATATAGCATAAATCAAATAGCATGCTTATCACGTATAAGAATAGGGCTCAACTAATAAATACATTAATCTAATTAATGATTTAATTCTCTTAATTAAAAGTGATTTAGCATTTATATTAATTCCAAATTAATATAAATATTCATTTAGTATTATTATTTCTAAAATAATAATCAAATGAGATTTATTAATCTAATTAATAAATCAATCCTTTAATTTATGAACATAAGCAAATTATATTAATTCTAAATTAATATAAAATCAAACTTTATACTATTATTTCAAAATAATAATAAAGTCAAAATTTATTAATCTAATTAATAAATTAATGTCCAAAATCGTGATTAGAATTATTAATTCTAAATTAATAAAATTAATCCATGTACATTAGTAAATTATATTAATTCTAAATTAATATAAATAAACTTTATATTATTATTTCAAAATAATAATAAAGTTTAAATTTATTAATCTAATTAATAAATTAATTTAAATTGTCACTAAATTTATTAATTCTAAATTAATAAATTAATTCATGTACATAAGTAGATTGTATTAATTCTAAATTAATACAAAATCGAAATTAATGTTATTATTTCGAATAATAATATTAAAATAAAATTTATTAATCCAATTAATAAATTAATTTGTGTAATTGAAATTAAATTTTATTAATTCTAAATTAATAAAACGTTTTTAAATTGTAATGCCTCAAAGTCGCCACGAAAGAGCCCAAAACGCCCCTGTCAGGCCCATCGCCAACAAGATATTCATGCCCACCAGACGCCCAAGCCCAATGACCGATCCATCGCGACCCACCGAGCGGTTATAACCCGTCAGCTCAGACCACCCAGCTCACCACCTCGACCCTACAAACAACGAACGCCCAATACATGATGATAAACCCAAGGTTTCAGAGCGTGTCGTGCCGCCTGCCCCGCACGACGACCGCCGACACCCACGCCGCACTTCGGCATGCCCGCCAAGACGCTGAAAGCCCAACGCCAAGACACCCCACGCCCAGCGCGACGTCACCCTCGCCTTCGGACCGCCGCTTCACCTTCCTCACCTGCACGACCGCAACAACCACATCGGCGCGACGAGCTCGAAGCGCCATAACGTACGACCGCCGATGTCCGACGCACAAGTGATCGCCTGGCTCCCCATCCGAGACGAGCGGCCGGAAGGATGAGGTTGCCGCGAGGTTTCAAGCCGAAATCAATCGTGAAATCAATTTCCAAACTTCCGCATTTTTCAATTTTAATTTTCTTTTCTTTTATCTGCTTCTTTTTTTTAAAAGATTAAAATAAAAGGAAAATAAATGTAAACAAAAATACAAAGAATTCAAATTCTAAATTTCGAGAAATCCACAATTAATAGAACACTAATTATTATAAATCGAGCCCCGGCTCGATACCATCGCTATGTAATTTTGACCTCATCTAATGATACACTGAACGTATAGTCAAGAAATGATCTAGATATACAATTAATCATGTGACGAGCCCTATGAACACGCTCGATAGAGAACTTACGATTTGCAATGCTTCCAATGGATTTGCAACGCCCAAGCTTCCAATGAATCCTCGCAATTTGATGTAACAGCCCGCCAATCTAAAGTACGGATTAACGGATCACATTATTAAATGTGGATTAAGAACATGATGACCAACATCCTTTCAAAGCTTTAAACTATTTATAGAATAACACACAACAGCTTCATACAACTAGAGCAAGATCATCAACAAAAGGGTTCAACCGATCCGAGGTAAATAAGTAATATCCAAATAAAGTGTTTTAACAATGAGCATGTGAATGCATATACGACTATACATTCAGTAAACTATCGACAAAAACTCCGATCGCCAACACTTGTCCATCCATCACCGCTCAACTCGCACATTTAAAACAACATGCGTGGCTAAGTACAAGATTGCACTTAGTGGACTCACGCCAAAATCATTTTATTTAATTACATCGCCCATTAGTATAACACGAGGGTTTTAGTAGAAATAACTCGTGAATACCAAAATACTTTTATCACTTTTTCAAAAGATCGCTCACAGCATTTTCCGTATGTATGATCCGTATCATCTCAGACATTTTCATAACTGCTCACTGTAGAAGTAGCTCCTTCTACGCAGCGACCGTCAAGAAATGTTAACGGCTCACAATACCTATGGTGTACACGTTAATCCGTGCTAGGAATTTCTGATTCAGCATGTGATCCGATATCGATTTTCTATAAAGTTGGGAGCGACCCAACAATCGATAACTTTCATGGTTCGCTAACCATCTCAGATAGATACATACGAAACATAAATACTTGGGCATGTAATAACAGCATAATTATTTTCAACCGAAAGCTTTGTAAATAAATACTTTTCAAGAAAGCGTCAGAATAAAAGGGTTTTGAGTAAAGTCCACCTGATACTAGGTTGTTATACTACGGTCTCCATTTCCACGCCACCTACCCACGATCACCTTAACGTAAGAATCATTTTAGTATTTTGTTACGCTCGATAGAGACGAACATAGTCTATAACTTTCTATGCATCAAATAATGCTAACGCCGGACTTATTTTGACGCTTCCTAATCAATTGATGTCGACTTATGAATTTTCTTAATTTATAAGGATATTCTATCGCTTTAGACATAACGATGTTTTAATGTACTTACGTAACGAAGTTACATTCTTACTAAACGCATCACGTCACATAGATCGCAGACATCAATTACGTGATTGACCTGTCAATGTTTTTGGTCAATAATTTGACCAAGTCAACACTTAGTCAACATTTCGACTTTAGTCAACTCAAAGTCAACATTTTGACTTTTTCAATTTCTTATGCATTTTTCGAATTTAATGCACAATTCTTGTTCCAAAATTTATAAAATCATACTATGTCTAAAACATTATTTTAGATCATATTATGTAATTACTTTGGTCAAATAAAATCATATACTTTAGAATTATACTATATGGTTTTTGTTTTCATAATTCACTAAGTAAACCATTTTTAAAAATTCCAATAAATTCACATAACACTTAATCATCCTTAACTATGCTTACTATAACATAATTGTTATTTATTATGAACTATTGAATTTAATTTACCTAAGTCATATTTCAAACTTGACTTAGGTCCAATTAATTTTATAAATTTCAATAAATTCCTACAACCATATATTATGAATCTACCTCATCAATACGAATGATAACACTTAAATATGGTTTATATCTCAACATCATATCATATATTAAAATTTTCAAATTCTTGAACTTAGGTACTAAAGTTCTCCAAAATTCTATATAAATTCATATAAGCTTATTTAATACTCTAGATTATTATTCCATGCTCAAATCTATAATTAAAAATCAAAATCATCAACATATTTCCTTCCTAAATTTTTGGTCCAATTTTAAATTAAATAGCACGCTTAATTTTATGATTTAATCATACTACATGCTTAATAACATCATATAAACATAATATCAAAACATATTAGCATATGTTATGTAATTTTCGAAAATCATATGAACATACTAAGCTTATAACATGAATTCTAACGATATATGAAGCTCAGAAGAAATCTAACCTTTAATCGTATGAGATTGATCTGTGTCGCTATATGCTCTAAGTTCGACTCTCGACTAGGTGAATACTCTCTTCTCTCCTCACTATTTTCGATTTTTTTGTTTGTGATGAATAAATGAATGCCTCCTTCGGTATTTATGACTTAGGCTACTATTTTTTATTATTTATGTAAAATATCTAATGTCCACTTGTTGAAAATCTTATCCTTATCCTTATCAAAACCTTATCAAAATCCTTATCATATACAACTCATCCCACTCTACCTTATCCTTTTAATTAGATTCATTGTACATATGTTAAATTGAAATCAATATTTTATTAATATATATATATGAATCGCCTTCATCCATAGCTTAGATAGATTTTATTTTTTCTTTTATTATACCCTTTATTATATCATATTATAATTAAATTAATAATTTATAAGATTATTATCAAGAATTATCACATTAGATAATATATATATCATTTTTGAAACCACTAAATTCTAAACCTAGATTACTTGTTCAAATTGAACACCACCTATCTCCTTACACAAGTGGATCCTTATCCTATCTTAATGAGATCTTATCTTATCTCTTCATTTAATAAGACTAGATTCGTGCATCAACTTTATAAAATTCCTAAAATTTTCGGCCCCTATTCAATGAACCTGATTACTTGTTCCACTTGATACCTATTACTAATTTACACCTAATATAGGATAAGATCCAACTCATAGCTTATCCTTAATTATGGATAATGTTTATCACATAAAATCATACTTAAAACCCTAAGATTTTCGCCACTTTTAATCACAAGTGCACCCCACTTGTGCAAGTTTAATACACCTATTTTGTCCTTAATGACATCATAATAATATAATAATTATCATATATCACTATTTGAATAAGAATAAAATTAAATTGTACTTAGAAAACCCTAATTTTCGACTTTCACTAAGGTATTCTCAAATATTTTATTTCCTTGTATAAAGTAGCTATTACATAATTATGTGACATATTATATGTCTTAGATAATAAATTTAATCATAGAAAAGTATTTAAAATAATTTAGATTCACAAAACCCTAATTTTGGGAAATTAGAGTTTTCAAACCCTAATTATGGGCTTTAAATTTATAATTTCTAGCATTATTTTGATGATAAATAATGCTCTTATATCATAAAATAATCATAGGAATTTGAATTTTATAATTCCATGATCATTTGACCAGTTATCGACTATCTCTAAAACCGACGCTTAAAACGCCTCAAAATTCTCATAGGCTAATTATCTCTAAACGCTTCAAAATAAAGTTTATTACAACTTTATTTATTCCTATAATAATAGAATTTCGAAATTAAGCTTAATCGCTAAGAATATCAGAAGACGAATCGCGAATTTATTCGACGTTAGAAAATTATGTTCAAGAATATCGAAGTTATATTCCTTAATTCACTAAGCATTAGTGAATCTTACGAATTTATCAATTATGCTTGGTCAAAGTCAAGAGTCGACTAATTAAGATTTTAATTATTGAATCAATAATACTAATCACGAATTTATTATCGTAATTCAAGATTAAACTACGGATATTACATTCTACCCCTTAAAATAAATTTCGCCTCGAAATTTGCATACCTCAAAAGAGTTCGGTATCGCTTTTCATGGCGCCCCGAGTTCCCACGCTTCTTCTCTCTGTGGTGCTCCATAGGACTTTCACTAATGGAATTGATTTATTCTCACCGTGAACCTACGATCTAAAATAGCCGTAGGTTCTTCCACGAACTCATGTCGGGGTTTAAAATCACATCATCATGAGGATTACGTGTGGGTCATACACGCATTTCTCAATCCGATACGTGGAATACATTATGGACATTGCCTAAACTTCGCAAGTGTTAATCGATAGGCTCGACCTATTCTTTCAAGGATTTCATAAGGTCCTATGAAACGTGGCCTTAACTTTCCTTTCACTCCGAATCTTATGATCCCTTAGATGGTGAGACTTTAAGAAAACTTTGTCGCCACATTCAAAGTGTAGCTCGGTTCTACGTGTATCGGCATAAGATTTTTGCCTATCTTGAGCTTCTTTGATTCTTTCCTAATTTGCTAACAATTTCAATCATTTCCATCGTATCAGCCCTAAAATTTTCCTTTCACCCACTTCATCCCAATAAAGTGGTGATCGGCATTTCTTCCATACAAGGCCTCATAGGGGCCATATCAATCGCTGCGATAACTATTATTATATGCGAACTCTATGAGGTAAGACATATTCCTGCTTATCCAAAACCACGCTCGTAATACGTCCTCAAGTGTTGGATTGTTGCTCGATTGTCCCTGCTTGTGGATGGAAATGTGCTAAAATTTAATTTCGCCCAACTCTCTTGCAAGCTAGTCCAAAATTTTGATGTGAATTTCAATCTCATCGAAGTGATAGATTTTGGCACTGTAGGCGCATTTACTTTCACATATAGTGGGCTAACTTATCCGATCCATGAGTAGTCTTGATAGCGTAAATGAGCACATTTGGTAAGGCGATCCACTACTACCCATATAGCAAGAGTTTCTCTTCGACTTTGTAAACCGTTACAAAGTCCATTGTTATATCGTCCCACTTCCACTCGTGAATCTCCAAAGATTGTAGCTTCATAAGGTCGTTGATGTAGTGCTTTCACTTGTTGACAAGCTTGCCGCTCGACAAAAGAGGCTATATTCTCTTCATACCTTCCCACCAAAACTTTTCCTTTAAGTCTCGATACATTTGTACCTCAAGGAGCGTATATGAGTATCATGAGCTTCACTCATGATTTCATTTCAAGATTGTTGTTATCTCGAACGCACAATCTTCCTTCAAACAATAGGGTATTGTCCTGCTTCAAAACCTTTAATCCTTCACCCTAACCTCGCTCTCGCTTTCTAACTTTTCATCCATCCTTGTCCGCTCACTATCCTTTTCTTAAGTCGATGTCAAAGTGAGTGTAGATATGACTCGTGATCGCTTGTGGTTTTTCAATCATCTCTATTTCCATCCTTTCAAACTCTCTAATGAGTTTTTCTTCTGTGAAAAGACATCCCATATTGGTCGATTTCACGACTCAAGGCATCGCCACCACATTTCTGTCCTGGTGGTAATTTATACCACGTAATCTTTACTAATTCGAGCCATCTCCTTGCCTCATGTTCGATCTTTTGCTCAAAAGTATTTTAAGCTTTTGTGGTCAAGAAGATTTCACATCTCATCCCAGAGACGATGTCTCCAAATCTTTAAGGCAGGACCACAAAGCCGCCCAAGTCGTGAGTCGGTAGTTCAACTCATGTGGTCTAAGTTGCCGTGATGCGAAGCTATTACCTTCCTTCGCATCAACACGCAACCAAGTCCATTCTCGAAGCCAAGATAGACAACATACTTTGTTCAATCTAAATACTAGTACCGGCACTAGTTAACTTTTCCTTAAGTGTTTGGAAACTCACCTCGATTCATCCGTCCAAATGAATTTAATTCCTTCTGAGTAGTCGTGTCATCGGCCTTGCTATCTTGGAGAATCCTTCAATGAATCTCCTATAATAACCACTAATCCTAGAAACTCGAATTTCATTTGAGTGGTCGGTGTTTTCCATCCTCAGACCCCACCTTGCTGATCAACTTTATTCCTTCCACGACACAATGTGTCCAAGGAATATTACTTGCCAAAATTCACACTTGCAATTTAGCATAAAGTTGTTCGCCCGTAGGTCTCACACTATTCTCAATGTTCCCTATGTTCCTCCTCGCTCTTTCGAATAGACGAATATCATCTATGAAGACCAAGACAAACTTATCCAAATATGGATGGAACACTGTTCATAAGATCCATAAATACGGCAGTGCATTAGTCGACCGAATGGTACAACTACAAACTCAGTAGTGCCCATATCTTGTTCGAATGCCGCCTTAGATATATCTTCCGGTCGTATCTTTAGTTGATGGTATCCCATTTAAGATCGATCGAGAATACGCGCACTTCTTAACCGATCGAACAAATCGCTCATCCTGTAGCGGATATTTGTTCTAAGCGCTTGTTTAATTCCGATAATCGATGCACATTCGCAACCAACCATCTTTCTTCGACGAACGACATGGCTCCCATGGGAAACACTGGTCTAATAAAACCCAAGTCCAATAACTCGATTTGAATTTTAGCTCTTCGAGTTCCTTGTGCCATTCTCGATGGCGCTGATATCGAGCTGATCCGGCCCGCATCAATTGTGAACTCTAGCCCGTCTGGGTAGTCCGTAACGTGTCGGAAAGACGCCTCGAAATTCTAACAATTTCCACGCCTTCACCCTTGTTTCCGCTTTTTTCTCCATTTAGATAAACAAGGAATGCTTATTCCTTTTGTTCATCATTCTCCTGCTGAGTGCGGATATTATCGACTTTCTTTCCCATACTAATTCCATAAAAGTTCGTAGCTTCTTTTCCGTGGTTGCATCGAAATTCTTCTTTCCTCAGATAGATCGTGGAATGGTTTTCGCCAACCAATCCATTCCTAGGATTATATCTATATCCCCATAGGTATTACGCTCGTTATTTGCTAGAACCTTAATCGAGCCTAAGTTCAACTCTAAGTTCGAGCAAGCCTGTACGCATCATAATACCTCCTATAGGTGATGAGATTCTCATTTCCATTCGCTTCCTCGTGTTTAAGTTCTAACATATCAACGCACTTTTGAAATGAAAGAACGCCAAGCACCCGATCGAATGTAAGATAATAGGTATATTGCAAAGTAATCCCATACCGCCTAGTTACCTGTTTTGTCTGCTCGACGCCTATGTAGCAGCGATGCCCGCCCGAGCCGGGTAGGCGAGGTGCTTGCCTCGCTGATATGTCGTTGTCGCTTTTGGTTGCTGTCACGCCGCTACCGGTAATCGTATCGCCTCGTGGCTGGGTTTGATTTGTGATGGGCCTCCTCTCCTCCCGGCGAATCCGGCATACATTTTGAGTGGCCTTCATGCCACACTTATAGCAACCGACACCGCCATAGAATACACCGTGTGCACTTATTACACTGGGGGAGGAACTTTTCTCGTCCCTGTCCTCCCATGGGCGAAAGTACGGTTTCTTCCATTTCGCCTGGGTGCCATGTTACCCCGCCAGGTCTTTGTTGAAACCTCCTGCTAAAGTTGTTATTATAACCCCTTCCCATTTTCGCCTTGTCACCGACAATTGGGATCGAGTCGATGCGTGTTTCTTCTGCATCGCGCTCGATGTCTCAGAGCTCGACTTAGAGCCTCGATAGGTTAAGTCTCCATGACTTGCCAAAGATATTTTAATCTCGTGCCTTAGTCCCGCCTGTAATTTTTCTCGACATCTTCATGTCGCTAACTAAGTCCCGAGCGATCTAGACATATCACGTAAAAGACTCGCATCACACCGCTGCCTTTCCTTGTTTTAGATTGAAAATTCAATCTCCTTTTCTTTCGATAACTCGGGAATATATTTCATATAATTCACCTTAAAATCATCCCAAGTGAGGTATTCCATTTGTTCGTGTGTTAGCTTCCTTCTGCTTCCCACCGTAAATCGCGTCCGTGAGTCAAACGCAACACAAGATAATCTTTCATGGTACAAGGAAGGAAGTCAAAATCCTTTCTATGGCCCCGACCCATTGTTCGGCCTTCGGGCTTCTTTGCCATCAAGGGGTTTTGCCTATGAATAACTCCTCAACCCTACCAAGTGGAGAGGTATCATTTCTTCTTCTTCATCCGTTAGTACTCCGCCTCTCCTTCCTCGCCTCCTATTTTCGGGTTCGTGGCCTCACATTCTTATAAAACGTAGTCAATATTTATTTATCGAAATTACTATTCATTGCATCTTTGTGTAATGTTACATAGAAATTTAGTAAAATTACACATCCATCTAATACTCATTTTGTCGCAAAACCCTTCTAGGTTATTGTATATATATGAAAATGCCTCATAGAGGACTTTTCCAGACAAGTCATAAGACTCAAAAGATCTCGTAGTGTTTATACAAGATTATGCTTCTATTTCTACTACATCTGATTTCTAGTCATGCTACACACATGCTACTTTACACTACTACGCTTTTCTTTATACGACCATACTATCTATAGCACGATTTATTATCTATCCTTAGGTTTCGACGTTGTTGAGTGTCCTTCATCGTAATCATATTCTTCACTGAAATTTGCCTGTCAAAATATATGTTTGTCTCCAAACAAGTGGTCCAATTCTGTCGGGTAATGTTACTCCCTGCCTCTTCCATGAGACCCGATCCTGTTACTTATTTCCGTGCATCTTTGATGTGATAGGCAGGGTTGATGTTTTGACTAGTGCCATGCATCGTTGAGAAAGACCATGTGCTTCTCCATATAGGTCATATGTATTTTGAGATGATTGACGAGTCCCGGGAGATATGCCGAACTTCCGAATTTTCTCTCGTGGATGACATATTCTTTCGCTACTTCTAGATATTCTCGCCACCGTCAGAATAGGCTAATAAGTCGAACGCCATCCGAGCTGTTATTCCATGGTAATGAGCTTTTATCCAAAGGGCATGAACTCGCCCAGAATTGTCCTATATCGTGTCGTCTATAATAAAGAATCTATACGAGCTCCTCGCTCAAATCTTTCCTTTCCGCCATCCTAATACGTATAAGATTAACAGAAGTTCATCTAAACATATCCGATAAGCGATAAGGCAAACTGATATATCTCATATGATAAGGCAAACACATCTGATAGGCGATAAATGTTTACATCAAAGTTCCTATGTTCATTCTATATCATAATTTCACTTATGGATCTCTACTCTTAACTTTCTAAGTTCTTTGTCTTTAGCAAATTTTTCAGCCTAACTCGACTGTTTCCCACGAATTCTGGGAAGGATTTAGATTTCGTCCTTCATGTGAAATGAAGTTCGTTATGATAAGAGTGCGGAGCGAAAACCGCTTGCAAAACGGAGTTCAAACGAATAAGAACGAGTCAAACAAAAACACTGCAGCAGTAGTTTTCACTCGCGCCCATGCGCCGAATTACTTTCACGACAAGTGCGAGCCCATGTTGCTTCGATTTAATTTCTTTTCAAAATTGCTTAACTTTCTATGTTCCTCATCAAACTTGAGTATCTTGCTCCTTTGATTCCATCCTTTGCTTTCGCCATTCTTTGAAAATTCGGTTCGCTTCCAACTAACTTTTCGCTTGTTCATAAATCAATACCTTACTATTGTTCTCGCAGGATAGAGTTCCTATAACTCATACTTCTATGTTCAAGAGGAGCATGCTTTAGAGCATCTATGTTCTTTCGATAGCATATCAACTTTCGTAAAAACTTTGAAATTTAAAATAAACTTTCAAATAATCATAACATATATTATACTTTCTCGATTTCGGATTCAATGATCACCTCGACATAGCTATGTCACTATTTCTTGTTCTCTCAGAACTCAGATCACTTTTCGACATATAATTGTCAACTTTTCTCATTTCATCAGAAATCATTTTCGAATGCTTTCCAAAACTTTCAACTTTCACATCTTTCACTATTTTCAAAATATGAGTTTAACTGCTTTCAAAGCTTTCGCTTTAACTCTATCACTTTCTAACTTTCAACTTTCAAATTTTCAAACCAAAAGAAGGTTTACCTCTTCCTCCGAGCTTGACGAGATGGAGTGTTGAGCATAGTCACCGATTTCTGAGTCTAGTGACTCAATCTAGACTTAACTTTGAAAGAAAGTTTTAGGTTCAAAGGACGATCGCTCGATATTAACCATGTAACGCCAATCTAAAGTACGGATTAACGGATCACATTATTAAACAGGATTAAGAACATGATGACCAACATCCTTTCAAAGCTTTAAACTATTTATAGAAAACACAACAGCTTCATACAAACAGAGCAATGATCATCAACAAAAGGGTTCAACTCGATCCGAGGTAAATAAGTAATATCTAAATAAAGTGTTTAACAATGAAAGCATGTGAATGCATATACGATTATATACATTCAAGGTAAACTATCGACAAAACTCCGATCGCTCAACACTTGTCCATCCATCACCGCTCAACCCGCACATTTAAAACAACATGCGGCTAAGTACAAGATTGCACTTAGTGGACTCACGCCAAAATCATTTTATTTAATTACATCGCCCATTAGTATAACACGGGTTTTAGTAGAAATAACTCGTGAATACCAAAATACTTTTATCACTTTTTCAAAAGATCGCCACAGATTTTCCGTATGTATGATCCGTATCATCTCAGACATTTTCATAACTCGCTCACCGTAGAAGTAGCCTCCTTCTACGCACGCGATCGTCAAGATGTTGCTAACGGCTCACAACACCTATGGTGTACACGTTAATCCGTGCTAGAATTTCGATCTCAGCATGTGATCCGATATCGATTTTATAAAGTTGGGAGCGACCAACAATCGATAACTTCTACGGTTCGCTAACCATCTCACGATAGATACATACGTAAAACATAAATACTTTGGGTAGTAATAACAGCTCATAATTATTTCTCAACCGAAAGCTTTGTAAATAAATACTTTTCAAGAAAGCGTAAATAAAAGTGGTTTTGAGTAAAGCCCACCAGATACGGGTTGTTATACTACGGTCTCCTTTCCTACGCCAACGCCAATCCACGATCACCTTAACGTAAGAATCATTTTAGTATTTCGTTACGCTCGATAGAGACAACATAGTCTATAACTTTCTATGATCAAATAATGCTAACGCGGACTTATTTGACGCTTCCCAATCAATCGATGTCGACTATGAATTTTCTTAATTTATAAGGATATTCTATCGCTTTAGTACATAATGATGTTTTAATGTACTTACGTAACGGTTACATTCTTACTAAACGCATTCACGTCACATAGATCGCGATTATCAATTACGCATGATTCGACCTGGTCAATGTTTTGGTCAACAATTTTGACCAAGTCAACACTTAGTCAACATTTTGACTTTAGTCAACTCAAAGTCAACATTTCGACTTTTTCAATTTCTTATGCATTTTTCGATTTTAATGCACAATTTTGTTCCAAAATTTATAAAATCATACTATGTCTAAAACATTATTTTAGATCATATTATGTAATTACTTTGGTCAAATAAAATCATATACTTTAGAATTATACTATATGGTTTTTAGTTTTCATAATTCACTAAGTAAACCATTTTAAAAATTCCAATAAATTCACATAACACTTAATCATCCTTAACTATGCTTACTATAACATAATTGTTATTTATTATGAACTATTGAATTTAATTTACCTAAGTCATATTTCAAACTTCGACTTAGGTCCAATTAATTTTATAAATTTCAATAAATTCTACAACCATATATTATGAATCTACCTCATCAATATGACATGATAACACTTAAATATGGTTTATATCTCAACATCATATCATATATTAAAATTTTCAAATTTTGAACTTAGGTACTAAAGTTCTCCAAAATTCTATATAAATTCATATAAGCTTATTTAATACTCTAGATTATTATTCCATGCTCAAATCTATAATTTAAAATCAAAATCATCAACATATTTCCTTCCTAAATTTTCGTCCAATTTTTAAATTAAATAGCACGCTTAATTTTATGATTTAATCATACTACATGCTTAATAACATCATATAAACATAATATCTAAACATAATAGCATATGTTATGTAATTTTCAAAATCATATGAACATACTAAGCTTATAACATGAATTCTAACGATATATGAAGCTCGTAAGAAATCTAACCTTTAATCCGATGAGATTGACGTGTCGCCTATATGCTCTAAGTTCGACTTCGACTAGGTGAATACTCTCTTCTCTCCTCACTATTTTCGATTTTTTTCGTTCGGATGAATAAATGAATGCCTTTCGGGTATTTATGACTTAGGCTACTATTTTTATTATTTATGTAAAAATATCTAATGTCCACTTGTTGAAAATCTTATCCTTATCCTTATCAAAACCTTATCAAAATCCTTATCATATACAACTCATCCCACTGCTACCTTATCCTTTTAATTAGATTCATCAATTATATGTTAAATTGAAATCAATATTTTATTAAATATATATATATGAATCGCCTTCATCCATAGCTTAGATAGATTTTATTTTTTCTTTTATTATACCCTTTATTATATCATATTATAATTAAATTAATAATTTATAAGATTATTATCAAGAATTATCACATTAGATAATATATATATCATTTTGAAACCACTAAATTCTAAACCTAGATTACTTGTTCAAATTGAACACCACCTTATCTCCTTACACAATCGATCCTTATCCTATCTTAATGAGATCTTATCTTATCTCTTCATTTAATAAGACTAGATTTGTGATCAACTTTATAAAATTCCTAAAATTTTCGCCCTATTCAATGAACCTGATTACTTGTTCCACTTGATAACTATTACTACTTTACACCTAATATAGGATAAGATCCAACTCATAGCTTATCCTTAATTATGGATAATGTTTATCACATAAAATCATACTTAAAACCCTAAGATTTTCGCCACTTTTAATCACAAGTGCACCCCACTGTGCAAGTTGTAATACACCTCATTTTGTCCTTAATGACATCATAATAATATAATAATTATCATATATCACTATTTGAATAAGAATAAAATTAAATTGTACTTAGAAAACCCTAATTTTCGACTTTCACTAAGGTATTCTCAAATATTTTATTTCCTTGTATAAAGTAGCTATTACATAATTATGTGACATATTATATGTCTTAGATAATAAATTTAATCATAGAAAAGTATTTAAAATAATTTAGATTCACAAAACCCTAATTTTGGGAAATTAGAGTTTTCAAACCCTAATTATTGGGCTTTAAATTTATAATTTCAGCATTATTTTGATGATAAATAATGCCTTATATCATAAAATAATCATAGGAATTTGAATTTTATAATTCCATGATCATTTGATCGAAAGTTATCGACTCATCTCTAAAACCGACGCTTAAAACGCCTCAAAATTCTCATAGGCTAATTATTCTAAACGCTTCAAAATAAAGTTTATTACAACTTTATTTATTCCTATAATAATAGGAATTTCAAATTGCTTAACCGCTAAGAATATCAGAAGACGAATCGCCGAATTTATTCGACGTTAGAAAATTATGTTCAAGGAACATCGAAGTTATATTCCTTAATTCACTAAGCATTAGTGAATCTTACGTAATTTATCAATTATGCTTGGTCAAAGTCAAGAGTTGACTAATTAAGATTTTAATTATAATCAATAATACTAATCACTAATTTATTATCGTAATTCAAGATTAAAACTACGGATATTACACCACAACTATGGTATCCACGATGCAACCGATGCAGAACAATTCTCGGTATAAAGTTCAAGCAGAGAAAGCCAAGAAATCTCCGAATGAACTTAACGGTAGTTCTAAGAATTTTTTGTGTTACGCCTAACGCCTAAAAACTTATTACCTAAAGAATGAATTCTCTATTTATATTAAATAAAGCAGCCCATTAAAGCCCTAGCTTATATGGGCTTTTATTTTAGTCGCTTTAATTAATTAATAGTCCAACCATTAATTAACTAAAGCCCATATATCTAATTTAGCCCATAATCTTCGTAGTTCGCCTAAACATTCTCGTATCGCATCAACGAGCACGCTGTTACTTAGGTTCAATCCCCAAATTACTTATTCGACAAAGATCACTAGAATAAACCTCTGCAATTGATTGCTATGAGCATATAATCTCGGAGTCGCTCACCGTCCGATGTTGTCGGTAATGATCCAAATACTGATTCCTAGATATAGTGATTTGCCGAAACCACCAAATTTCCGTCTCGTGAGGAATGGCACCATTTATGTTGCTTTGTACGCAAATAAACCGAGAAGAGAGGAGGAGAAATTGCCAATCAGACGGGAGGATACCATTTACGATTGTTTGATACATCAAGTACTCCAAAGATCCGCATTAGTCAATGAAGAGAAATTCCAATTTTGTGTTGGAAATTCGCCCAATGATTATTTCCAAATTGATGGATTGAAGGAATCTTAAATATCCAAATTTAATGGAGCCACCGAACGAGTTGGCATTCATTGCAAAATTGTAAGTTTGAAGATCATGAGGGATGGAATCACATTAGAGGTTGAGTCGAGCTTATAAGCTCCCCAAAACATTGTGTGTTTCAAGTTTAAAATATCCATCACGTGTTTAGAGCTTATAAGCTCACCAAACACCCTCTAGTCTATTCCGATTTAAATAAAGTCGCTCAAGATCGAAAGGAAAGCCCCATGTTCAAGGAAGACGACCAAAACCGGTCAACGAAAGAGACAAAAATTCAAGGTCGATGTATTGAATATGAAAGACGGAATGGGACCGCATAAAGAATTTTTGGTCACCGATAAACCCCTAGGTATTGTAGAACAAGCTCTGTGTATTTCACCGTTATAGACGACAAAAAACATCAAATATAAAGGATTATAACATCGCAAAAATATATAACACTCTATTAGAGATGCCAATGTGGATTTTATCCGATTGATCCTAACCGCCAAAACCCATTAAATTTTAAACAACGGTTCGTTCGGTTCTCAAGACCCGCTTAGCTCATGACCGCTTAGATCCATAGTTTGATGGTTCGTCCGGATCCGGATTCGTTTCGTAACCGTAACCAATACTTATTTATTGGTTTTGTTCGAGTAAAACCCGCTTATCGACAAGTTTAAGTTTAAATAGTTGTCAATGAGCTAGTTTTATCCATATCGATTCAAAATCACTCATAACCCATTAAATTATAAAGCAACGATTTCGATTACGCTTTGGTTCTTATCTGTTCTTGTCTCGTTCCGTCCTGTGTTCCGCACTCCACTCGATCTCGAACTGCTTAAGACCCATAGTTGATGGTCGGTCCGTCCGGTCCTATCCAAGGTCCAATGGGTTTGCCTGCATTAGAACCATTACTTATTTATTGGTTCCG